>CM033695.1:10534755-11054956 GCA_019514585.1 Dendrobium officinale | reverse complement strand
TAAAACTATCGGAGGGAGGGTTATGGAACTAGGTTTTCATCGTGATATAATGTTTCTCAAAATAAATTTGGATTCATGCCCGGGCAGGTTACTATGGAAGCTACATTTATTGAGAGGTTAGGGTTTGATGAGAAATATTAGAGAGAATAAGGATGGATTCTACATATGATATTTTCTTAAATTAGAGAAAAATATGATAAAGTTCTAAGAGATGGTGCTATGGAGAGTTCTTGGATAAGAAAGGTGAATTTAAATAACGTTATATTTAAATTCATTAAAGTTGTATATGTAGGAGCTATTACTTGTGTTCAAACACAAGGTGGTTTGAACAAGTTATTTTCCTATTCGGTTGATTACTTAAGAATTAGCCTTAAGCCCCATATCATTTTGCTTTTTAGTCCATGGAATGTTCTCATAGGGACTATTTGCAAGAGGGATTTATCATGGTGTATGCTTTTTGCTGATGAATATTCCTTCTTGTTGATAAGACTAGATGAGGGAGTGAAAATAAACTTGGAATTATGGACGTTCAACATTAGAGGTAGAGACTTAAGGCAAGTTTCTCTTGATGAGTAGATTCTAAAATTAAATATGGAGTGCCAATTTTTTAGTAGCAATAAACCTAGTGAGGGGATTGTGACTTTAGGGCGATCAAGTCATTAATAAGAGTACAAGTTTTTAGATATCTTGGATCTATTGTTTCAGAGTGATGGTGAAATAGATGGGGATATTATCAGCAGAATTCAAGTTGGGATGGTTGAAGGTGGAGGAATGCATGGGCTTCTTCGTGTGATAGAAAAGTCCCCCTATGACCATAAGGGAAAATTATATAAGAGGGTCGTAGTGAGGCCTGCATGCTTTATGGTGCCGAATGTTGGCCATTAAAAGTGAAGCATAAGATAATACTAAGTTAAGTAGTTGCAGAGATGAGGATGCTTGGTGGTACGAGTGGTTTACCCCTTAGAGAATAGATATGAATATGTGCATATATGTGAAATGGTTGGAGTACGCGCTAGAGGAAGTAAGATTAGAGAGAGACGCCTTTAGTTGGTTTGGTCATATTAAATTGAGGCCTTCCAATGACCCGGTTAGGAAAGGTAAGGTATAGTTATTTTAGATTTGTTATTTGTTTTTTTATGTTTTTAAGAAGGAAAAGGTAGACCTAAATAAGTACTTGATTAGGAAAAATTATTAGAATGATATTTTTTATTTATTAATTTAAATGAAAAAACCATTTTTAGAAGATCAGTCGACCCTCGCTGGAAACCATGCCAGTGCAGAAAGACATCTTTCTTATGCTTTGCAGTCCCAACAGATGTAACTGAAAAATAAGGTAGTCCGTTTCTGACTCCCTATTTGAGCCAGCCGGACCAGCTAACTTGTTGAGTCGTGTCTAACTTAAACTCGAGCTCGATCTATGTTAACAAGCAATAAAATTTTGTTATGAGCTCATATGCTTTGAGAAGCTTGACTATCTTGAACTTAGTTATTGAGTGGAGCTTGAGCATTCTCATGAGCCGTCTTGACATATTTTCCACCACCTAAGTGCAACAATAAAGCTTTGATTTGCAGTTGATATTCCTAATGAAATAGCTTAATGATTGCCTTATGCTTCTGTGTAACATGATTTTTCTTAGTTCAAAAACAGATGTTCACACATCTTTTGTTTTTTGTTAATTTCCTTGTTATCTTCATAGGCACTTGACTGTTTTTTACACACAGCCCCTCAACATACGTAAAACTCATTCTAGCTTTAGATATTTTGGTTGTGCAATGCAACAAGAAAGAATTGTAACCATTTACTTCAGTTGACGTCTGTCGCCTCAACAATTCATGAATGCTCAACACACATCATTATATGTTGTAATACCTCATTTTTTTTTCCCGAAGCATTATCATCTATCAGTTATTTGGATTGATGTCAGGGATATAAGTGTGGCAATCCAGTGTAGGAGCTTTCTGGTTCTCTTTACACTCTCAATTAATTCCTGATAATTGAGCTATCAAAATTCTTCTTATCAATTAGTAAAAATTCCATAATAATTCATTCGAGAAACATAATTAATAATATTATTGTTTTAATTTGCAACAACGCATAAAAGATGGCCATTTTTTATAACTTATTTTCTTTCTCATGTAAATGATCAATATCTAATATGCCTTTTATGCATAGGACATGATTGGACATACAAAAACTTTTATCAAAATCCAAAGTTAACTCTGGGAACCTTAAAAATACGTTGGATAAAGAAAAAAAAGAAAATCCATTTTTTTTTTTGAAAGATAAATTTAAGTTGTTAAGTAGGAGAAATTTTCAATATTATTTAGAGAGGAGATGGAGCAGGAGCATTATGTTCAAGTGAAAATTTAGAAGGAACATAATTGAGTAAAAAAGATAATGAGATAGATAGCGTGGAACATTTGTTGCCCCACCTTAGGGATTATATCAAAGCCATCATGTTATGAGGAACTAGTTTAAGCAGGGGGAATGATGAGAAAGATAACATGGATTGATTTTTTTCCTTATGGAATCTGTTCTCATAGACCCTCATATTATCAAATTAAACAAGCCTCTATGTAGAAGGGTTTATTTTTAGAACTAGCTATTAAGGAACTTTTTCTTGAGGAATAGATAAAACAAACAACTTATAGCAATTCTAAATTTAGCTTAAATCTTGGTTTAGAAAGATCTTCTTAGAGTTTGATGGAAAAATTCTTTATTAAAGCAAAGGCAAGTTTTGCTTAATCTTACATCTATCCAAGGGAATAAGCTTATGGCTTTATAAAATTATTTAATACTGCACCACCATTGCAAAAGAGAGCAAAACTTTGGACTTTGGAGAGCTGGACATGGAATGAATGGAAAAAGTTTGGAGCCCCAACATTTTGAAAATGTTTGTACACAAGGATTTCTTGAAAATCTTTCAAACCATTGAAACATTGAATAACGTGAATTGGAGAAAACGTTTGTAGATACACACAGTGCTAGGGCATGTTGTTCCAAAAGAAATTATATCGCATTTGATCATTTTGGTGCGTAGGTGAAGATGCTGAGTCGATTGATTGCCTTTCGATTAGCTATGATAGGATCTTTCTAAGATGCCTCCTACAGTATCCTATAAAAGATGTTTAATAACTGATTGAAAAATCAGGAAAGTGGGTTATTAGCTCTTTGGACATGCTTTGCGTTGCACTAGTAGTGATTATTTCGAGGTTGTTTGGTTCAAATGTAGTTAAAATGCATGTATTTTAGAAATTTAGAGTAATTAGAAGGTACGCATTATATAAGTGCATGAGTTATATTGATTGGATGCAAATTAAATGCATTGAAATAATTTTCTTTACATTTGTTTAGAATGCATTTTCAAATATATAAAAGGTTCTTTCACAACTCTCACTCTCTCATCACACTCTCTTGGTACACTTAACAAGCTTGGGCGAGGGTCACCCAATGATAGGAGGCAGCTTGGGGAAAAGGCAGTGCCGTGGGGGAAAGGTAAGGTTTGCCGATGATTTAGGGCTAAAGTGAGTTTGCCATTGTCGGGACCTAGTAATGGTCATGACGGAGGAAAGTTTGGAAGGAACACAGGCAGGTCTCAAGGGAGATTTAGGTTGAAGGTTGGATGTTACGGGTTGCCCCCCGCCGATAGCTGATGTAGTGGATTCAGTAGAGCATTTTCAATGATGGGAAGTGGCTCAAGGAAGGTTAATTAGTAATGGAGTTTATGATGGACATTGGTGAGGGCCTTGGGGGAGTAATGGCACAGGATTTGAAATCGTCCACTAGTAGAAGTAACAAAGAAGCAGAAAACAAAATAAAAGGAGCTAAATATAAATTAGATAAATGAGATCTAAAACATGCACTAAGATAAAAAAAATTGGATGCATGCATACTCAATCAAAAGGACATTAGGACATTGTGCAGAGGAATGAAACTAAAAATTATATAGTTGGAAAAAGATTAAGAACTTGCAGGGTAATTATAGTAGAGTAAGCTGAACAGATAGTTGTCTTGTTGCTTCCTAAATACCTGGCATTCTTTGGTTGGGTAAGCATGGGGCCAATAATGCTTAGGATAACATGGACATGGTTTCATTAGTTTATTCTCCAACTATTATTGAAAAAAAATTAAATTGAGAGCTTGAATGATTTTGTGAAGCAAAGTCTGTTTTGGAAGTATCTTAGAATCAAGTATTTCACCAGCAGACTGCACCGCTAGAGGTAGAATGTTTGCTACAGCTGGTGAAGCAGGAATTTCAGCTAGGCAATCTTCTCTTTTTATTTTCTTCCATTTTTTTCAAGTAGGTTGATTAAGTGTTTTTGGTGATTGTGTTGGTGGTTCTTTTTTCTTTCAGTTAATTTCAGTAGTTCTTTCTTATTTAGCCACCTTTTTTTACTATCCTGCTGTTCTCATGTGTGAGTTTTTCTGACTTGCTGTTCAGATTTTCTTCTACATGCTCACATTGGAGTGTTTATATTCAACTGTGGGTGCGTTATTTTCAAAGCTTATGAAAGTAGGATTACGATTCATTTCAATGAAGTGCCACATTGCCTTTTATTTTGAAGCAAAAAAAGAAAAAAAGAAAAAAAAAAAAAGAGTTCTTTCCTTTGTTAAGAAAGCACATGGAACCTTGAAAATACAGATATCTCCTTCCCCCTCTCTATCACTCTACGCACACAAGGATCATAAGTATGCAACTATCAATTAAGTCTTTTATAATATTTATCTCTCTGTATTGTTAATTGTCAATTGTAGGGACCCTTTATTTATGCAGTGTGCTAGCTGCAGCTTGAGATCAACGTTTTTGTAAGTGCTGTGGTGAAAGGGCAGAAGCTATTAATGCCGAAAAGCAGCAATCTTGGACTTTTTAGTGGGTTGAATATGGGTTAAGTTGAGAGTTGCTTGTCAAAGATTGCAATTAGTATTTGGGATGAGGAAAAACTGTTATCTGCATGGCTCTATGGCTCAACATTCATCTCTCCTACACCGTCTGACTGACTTTATTGGACAGTATCCTTAAACATTTAAGCAGTCTTATTGGAAGATTGTTTTCACCTTCCATTATAACGCAAGCAATTCAAATTTATCAGGATTTGGAGCATTTTATCAGGATTTGGAAGAATCTCTTGCATGGTTTTTTTTTTTTTCCCAGGTGGTTACCTAATGTAATTTGATACTTCATGTTGGTTTCTGTAAATTCTTTAACATAATTCAGCTGGATCAAACTCAAGTAACTAGATTCACAGCTGCGATCTCGCGACAGATTGGAGAAATCGCAAAATCACATCCTCAGGACCCTTTTGATTTTCTTCTTTTTTTGAAAAAGGCTAATTTGCTGACTGCTATGGAATAATTTCCGAGTTCTTAACATTCATCTCAGTGCAGATTAATTGTTCGTAAATTTGATGCATTATAATTCTGTTTGCGAGTCATAAACAGCTTCATGTGTGATTGTATCTTTTTTCTAATTCCATGGTCTCCACTTTTAGTACTTGTAGTTTGTTTATAGCTTGAAAATAATTCTTCCAGCGTGTTTGGATATTTATCATGGCACTCTAGAAAAAAATATCAGATGGATTAATATGATTCTTTTATTGTCAGATTTTATGATACCTAAACCATGATAGGACAGCATCATGACAACCCCTTATCATTTTTTTATTAGTGACTTAACTTATTGAACTTTACTTGCTGCGGTTTAGCATCATTTGTTAACAATCAGAGTTAATGCTTCTCTCTGTTATTAGTAGGATTCACAGTACCTATATAGGAGCAGGGAACTGGAGATAAGACTAGGGTTGCTGCTGCCCATCGTTGCCGTAGGTGCAATGCTAAGCTGAAAATGTCAAGCACACATCTCTTAAGGAACTATTCGGCATCTATCGAAAATCAAGAGATTGTTAGAAGCTGGAATTGGTGATGCTTCGAAAGATATAAGCTTCCTTCTGTCAAAATTTTCATCCTAAGAAATCTATCAGGCCTCTCCTTCGTTAGGTTTGAAGTTGTTTTTATTTGTGATCATGCACTGCTATAAATCCTATTTTTTTGTACCCAAAGAAATGTATAGCACTTGAACAAGCAGGTTAAGTTAATTGTTTTTTACTGCTCCATTCCTGTGTTTTTAGCATTATGAAGTCAGAATTTGTAGAATGGTTTGAATACTAGATTTTGTTTTGGGACCTTGCAGCTATTGACATCTACAAAGTGCTGGAGTTTGGCTCTCTGTTGTTGGCATCAGCGGGACAGGTGATGCTTCCATTACTTCCAAGGTTAAAATATTTCTTTGCTTATTATGTTTTCGACGAGGGAAGTGCTCTATATCTATTTTTGAGTTTACTTTTGTTTGCACTACCTGTTTTTTGTGTGCCTATCAAATTCTGGTTTACTTGTGTTGGCAGTTTGGCAGGTCTTCTGTTAAAATACCTTAAATACAAAAGGTTTGAAAGGAAAAAAGAAAAAGGAAAAAGATGCATGTTAGAGTGATTTTTATAGTTCGTTCTCATCATTGTTTGCGCCATGAATTGTTTAATACAATCAATTTGTGTCAAAATTTATGATTTCTGATCATTATGTAACCACTGTTGATTCTGCTTTGATATGCAACTATAAATTTCCTATTACATATTATTTATTTATTATCCATTGATCATTATGTAACCAATGTTTCTTATTTTTCATGTTAGATTGATAATTGTTTGTTTAATTTGTTGAACATGCCGGTTTCCATGTGTCCCATAATTTGGCCCAAACAAGATTCTACCCAATTAGGAGTTTATGAAACAACTCTTTAATTGTCAACCTCTCTTGTTTCTAAGATTAAGAGTTCAGATTTCAGGTTGACCTATATTTGATCAATTTAGTAACCTGGTCCTGAGTAAAATGTACATTCTCGTATTTCTGTCTGTAACTAGCCAATATTTATGCATACATACTTATCTTTCTAATTTATATTTAAATCTGTATCTGCATATTTATATATTTATCCATCAGCTCTATTGTTCCGTCATCCCTGGTTTATTTTTTTCTCGCTGCTGCTATCCTTCTTCCTCACTGCGGTTGCTGTAGTGCTGCATCTCTCTCTCATCAGCTGATGCACCCATCCGACAGGTTGCCTTCATTGCTGCATTCGTCTCCCTTGTCACTGCTTCAATCATCTCCCTACTACTCTAGCATTTGTCCCTCTTGTTCCTTTTAGCTTAACTAGTTCCCTTCAGCCAGGTAGTTCCATATATTATTAAAAAAAAGACATCTTAGTCTTGTGACTTATGGACTTAATAATTGTTGTTGGCTTCTTCAACCAAGTCTATCACATCCTCCTGTGTTGACAGAGCTTTTGCTTTGCCGCTTGTTTTGCAGCACGTCAGATTTGGAGGGTTTTGGATTTAGCTCACTCAATCTTTGTTGTCATCATTGACCTAATTCCAACTATCTGGCATGTCCTTAAAACCTGAGCCGTTGCTTGTCACATATCAGAAAGGGGTTTAACCTTGAACCTGTCTTAATTTCCATATTGACAGATATCTCGATTGGAATGGATTGTTGTTGATTTCTGTGAAATTTGTAAACATTTACTGATTCAGGCCTGCATTTGCAAGTTCAAGTCCTTGAATTAGAGTTGTATCAAGTTCAGAATCATTATATATTCCTTAGCTGATAATCTCTCTCTTTTTTAATCCCCCACTCATCCACGCTTTTATGTTCATGGAAATGCAAGTTTCAATGAGGAGACACATCACGTTTCATACTGTTTTTATATGGGACCTATCTGTGCTTGATGTGTAAAGAGGCAATGCGACATGTAGCTGCCAGATATAGTGCATTGCTGTGTTAAGAGGCGATGTTGTAGCCAACGAGGAGCCAGTTTATGTAGGTCTTCCCATTATATCAGGCATTGCCCACCCCTCTTCCTGGCAGCTTAATGCTAAAAAAATCCTGCTACCTTGTGGTTGTTCACTACATCCATTCAACTGGGGCCTTAGATTTGATGTTGTCAGTGATGGGGGACATCAGATTTCGACACGTGTACATACGCCGACGCCGGAGATCGACGGCCCACGATCATGATCTGTATTTTCATCATTTTATGTAGTAGTTTATTTTTTATTTTATGTTTTTTCCGTTTTTGCCCTTATGGTATTTAGTCACTATTGTAGCCCAAGGGGCATTTTAGTCTTTTGTTTTCTTGGTCATTTTGAGGCCTATTTATATGGCCCATTTTCTCATGTAATAGTTAGTTTTGATGAATGAAAAAATTTACTACTTGTTCTCTTTGTGAGTTTCCCCCCTCCAAGATCTCTTAGTGAGTTCGTCGGAGAAGACTAGAATCTTTTTGTGAGTTCTAGTTTTTTTACATACTATCATAATCTTGTGGAAATTGAAAGTGAAGATAAATTAAGGTTAGTAAATTTTATGGTCGCTTGAATCCTTAAATTTTCTTCCTCTCTTCCTTCCCCTTTGCATTTTGCCGCCGCCTAACCTGAGCTGCTCAAGCCGCCGCCGCCACCTTGGCTGCTCCTCCTCCTCCCCGTCCGGCCAGGCCACTCTCCAGGCTTCTGGCCGAAAAAAAAAATAAAGCCCATGGCCCTTCCCATGTAGCCAAAACCCCCCCCTCCCTCCACCGCTCCCCAACTATCCACAAACCGGCAGCCCAAAACCGTGAGCCCAGCCCACTGAAATTTGCCTGCAGCCCTTGCCGCCGGGATTACCCTGTTGCCCAGCCCGTGAATTTTCAAATATCCTGATGTGTCGATTAATTGCCTAATTAATAATCCATCTTTAAGGCAGGCAGTTAATAGCATTTTTAACTATATTTGAAATTCAAACTCCTTATTTTCCCTCTCATTTTCAAATCAATTTTGGGAGGTTACTTTAACCCAAATTAAATCTGAGAAATTAAAATTTCAGATTTGAATTAGGAGTATTTATTCTACCTTGGGCCCCAACCTATTTAATTCCAAGCCTCTCTCTCTCTCTCCCATAATGGCCGGCCACTTTCCCCTCTACTGTTTCTCTCTCTACTTGCCACCTCATCACCACTTAAACACCTCTTTATTACCCCTCCCTCGTCTCAAGTTTAATTTCAGTTTTTCCAGGATTTTTAATTTCAGATTTCAAAATATGGGAATTTGAAAATCAATTCCTCTCTTCCCCCTTGTGAAAGAATCTGAAATTAAATTTCAAATTTCTTCTCTCCCCCCCATATAACTTCTTCACCCTCTCTTACTTCCCCACTCCGACCCACCATTTCCCCTTCTGCTCTCCTTCTCGGATATGCCACCTTACTCCGGGCAATGGTGCATGGGCGGGATCCCGAAGTGGATAGTGGTTTAGTACTCGACGTCTACGGGAAGTATTCATATAAACACGCTCGCCATTCTTCGACGTTGGGTTTGGGACCGATGACACCGTCGACGAACTTATTGGAATCGCATCCTCCCTACGCTTCGTGGATGTCGTAGACGAAGCAATTTGAAGACTACGATTGGACCTTCCGCGGACACCCACCGGCCTCTCCACTTCCGGCCTCCTCCCCGGCGACGAGTCCCCTCTGCATCACCTGTCTACTAGTGGCATCGCTAAGCCTACTTACAATTCTCCTCCGCTAGCCACCACTTTCAAAACGAGTGAAGGACATCCAGGTGAATGATCTAGATTTTAGATTTGGGGCTTTGTTATCATTAGCTATTTGCATTACTTAAATATTTGATAGTTATTTTGCAAGTTACCGTAATCTCTACATGTGATCTATTGCCGTTGCTAAATCTCTCAACCTCAAATTCTTAACTCAATCTTGAGCAAGCAAAGAGTTAAATTATTAGCAAGATGAATTCCATCGCTCTTATTAATTTCTCAAAGGCAATTCTTGTTTCCATGCATTACGTTTTCACATCAGTCAGTCTCAGGCCTTTAATCTTGTCACACACTGAAAATTCCATCCTTAGATGAAAACATAGGTAGATATTTGCTACACTATTATTATTTTCGGATCAACTGTGTACTTCACCATGTGGTTGCGTTTAGTCTAAAGCATCTATTTGTACCCATCTTGATTTATCACCGACCTGTTTGTAAAAACTAATCCTTTACTTTTTGCCGTGATATTTCAATGTTTGAAATGTTAAGCTTGTTTGATTGAAAATCGTATGGCCTTATGAATATTGATGTCACAAATGATAGCAGCAAGACTCCGGCAGAGAGGGTTGGTTCGTCAAAAGCAAAGTCTTCGCCGTCGCCTTGGTTAGCCTATGCACTTTCTTATTTTTACATGTTTTAATGAGAGTCCTGTCTTCTTTTGTTTAACGTTATTTCTGTGATAATTTGCTATAATTTAACAATTGAGAAATGCTTTCCTTCGTTATGTGCACTTATGCAATCTGCTTAAGACGATGTTTAAATTGTAAGTTTTTTATTAACGATAATGTTTGTTTACTTTTATAGAAACAATTATATCCTCTGATTTACTGCTATATAAGGCATAGTGTTTTTTTTAATGTATTCATGGCTGTCTCTCTAGTGTCATTCTAATATTTTTATTGGGAGCTGCATGCTGCAGAGTGTGAAATGAGGTAAATATAATCCCCAAAGTAAGTTGTAAGATAATTTCACTAAATAGTTCTAGTGCATGGTGTGAAAAGATGTCAGATATCTACATCTTTATTCTATATACTAAAGTAGGGCAAAATTGATTACGAGGTGATACTTAGTGCCTCATACGGGTGTGTAATTTGAATTACTCAAACAACATTAAAAAAGCTAACCATCACATTATGCATGTCAAATTTTTTTAAAAATTGAAATATAGCACACATTGCAATTTGAATATATATTATTTTATTTAATAATTTATGATGTAGAAATGGAGGGAGGGGGGGAAGATAATAAGATTAAAAATCTGAAATTAAATTTCAGATTTCCCTCTAATCAAGGGATTTATAATTTTTAAAATTCAAATAAGACTGGAGGGAAAGGATAAAATAGGGTGGTTAATTATTCCCCTAATTGAATTCCCTTAACAAGGAAAGAAATAATTAAAATAGGGGAGAGAGCTGGGGGCTGGCTCTAATGTGGAGGGAAAACGAAAGGTGTCCAACATACTATGTGGATCCATGCATTTAAAAAAATGGGAGATTGGAAGAGTTAAATCTGAAATAATTTCAGATTTAATATGATTGAAAGATTTCCTAAAATAGATTGTATGTTATTTAGGAAATAATTTAAAATTCAAATTCATTTGAATTTGAATTCGAAAACCTTTCCAAATAAGATAGAAGCTAATTTAAGAAAGTAATGATGGTGAAATGAAATTAGAATTAAGGGATTAACTAAATCAATCAATTTCAAAATTGATTAATTAATTGAATGAAAGAGGTTTACCAAAAAAATATAGGTAATTAATGAGGATATGGAATTTGTCGAAATTTCAAATTAGATTAATCTAAATCAAAATCTTTCTTAATTAATGACAACTTAAATAAATAAAGAGGGATTTTTTTTTTGAGGGAGTAGTGGGGCTAGGGAAGGAGGTGGCCAGTAATTTTGTGGAAGAGGAGGGGTTTATGGGAGAATCGGCCTGTGGAAAGTGGGGGGTTTTGGCCGGTGGTCAAGGGAGGAGAAGAAAAAGATTTTTAAAAGAAAGATACAAAACCGTGAGCCCGGACACATCCTGCAGCTGACGGGTATTACGTTGCCCTTCTCCAAGGGACTTCAAGCCACGAGCCCGAACTCATCCTCGCGGCTGGCGGAAAACTACAAAATCCTCTCATAGGAATCTCACCCAAGGTTCTTTCTAAAGAACACAAGTGCAAACACAAAATTTTATTAATCATCCAACATTATATTACACAAGCAAGGGCTTCTATATATAAGCCCAAGAAACTAAAATAAGACACATATGCCCCTAGGGCTTACATAGTGACGACCCTCTTAAGTAAGGGTAAAAAAGAAAATATTCATAATAAAAATAAAAATTATAAATAACAAAATAAGATAAGGCGGAATGATCTCGGCCATCAATCTTCGTCCTCCTCCTTTGAAAATATTCATGATCGGATGTTCGCATCATTCTCCCGGAGTGGAAAAGAGTTTCGACTCCGTCGAGATCCGCACCCCGGGTAACCATGCTTTGATACCAAACTGATGTAGGAACGGAGGGAGGGGGGGAAGATAATAAGATTAAAAAATCTGAAAATTAAATTTCAGATTTCCTCTAATCAAGGGATTTACATTTTGAAATTCAAATAAGATGGAGGGAAGGATAAATAGGTGGTTAATTATTCCCCTAATTGAATTCCTTAACAAGGAAGGAAATAATTAAAATAGGGGAGAGCGGGGCCGGCCTAATGTGGATCCATGCATTAATGGGAGATTGAAGAGTTAAATCTGAAATAATTCCAGATTTAATATGATTGAAGGATTTCCTAAAATAGTTGTATGTTATTTAGGAAATAATTTAAAATTCAAATTCATTTGAATTCGAAAACTTTCCAAATAAGATTGGAGCTAATTTAGGAAAGTAATGATGATGAAATGAAATTGGAATTAAGGGATTAATTAATCAAATCAATTTTCGGAATTGATTAATTAATTGAATGAAGGAGGTTACCAAAAATAAGGTAATTAGTGAGGATGAATTTGAAATTCAAAATTAGATTAATTTAAATTAAAATCTTTTCAAATTAATGACAACATTAAATAAGGAAAGAGAGATTTTTTTTTTTAGGGAAGTGGGGCTTGGAAGGAGCTGGCCGGCAATTTTTGTGGAAGAGGGGTTTATGAGAGAATCGGCCTGTGGAAAGTGGTGGATTTTGGCCGGCGGTCAAGGGAAGAGGAGAGAAAAAGGATTTAGGGAAAGAAAGATATAACCGCGAGCCCGGACACATCCTGCAGCTGGCGGGTACTACTTTGCCCCTTCTCCAATGGACTTCAAGCCACGAGCCCGGACCCATCCTGCGGCTGGCGGAAACTACAAATTCCTCTCATAGGAATCTCACCCAAGGTTCTTTCCAAAAAACACAAGTGTAAACACAAAATTTTATTAATCAATCAAATATTACATTACACAAGCAAGGGCCTCTATATATATATGCCTAAGAAACTAAAACAAGACACATATACCCCTAGGGCTTACATAAGACGACCCTCTTAAGTAAGAGTAAAAACGAAAAATTTATAATATAAAAAAAAAAATTACAAATAACAAAATAAGATAGGGTGGAATGATCTCGGCTGTCGAACGTCGTCTCCCTCCTTTGAAAATGTTCATGATTAGATGTCCGCATCAATTTACCTATCACATTAGGCAAGTCATTTTTTTTTTTAAATTTAAATTCTAATTTTAAAAAACCAACAATATATATTTCTATGAAAAATTTAATATTTAAATTTATTTGTTCAATCTTTAATTTTGTTTCTTGTTGGTGTATGCTTTTTTGCTAATGAAATTCTTCTTGTTGATAAGACTAGAGAGGGAGTTGAAGGTAACTTGAATTATGGAGGTCAACCTTAGAGTATAAAGGTTTTCATTTGAGTAGATCTAAAATCAAATCATTCGTGCATCTTAAAATAGAAGCAAGATTCTTCTTTCTGCCACCAGCCACCAGCTTTTTGCTATTGCAAGCGCAATCTCAACTGCTTATGTTGGATACAAGTGCCGCCTGTATCCAATCATTGGCATGTATTTTTTTTTTTTTTGGTGAAGTAGAAATGGATAGAAAAGTACATGTTTCTAATGTTTTTTATTTATCTTTTAAATTCTCTGCCCACAGTTATCTACAGTATTGCTGTATATGTACATTCATGATATTGTTTTTTTAGCTTGTATACGTGCATGGCGTGGATGCATGGCTGTTTTTGTAATACAAATTTATGTATTTATACAATTTTGTGTAAAAATCTCATGTAAAAAATTAGCCTGCATTTTTTGTTTTGACGCGCAGGATGTATGGATTCATTTTTAATTTGTATTTTTGTAGTTGGGCGTATAAAACATCAACCTTCCGAGGACCCGGTTAGGAGAGTAAATGTATTAGATTTGGCTTATGGTAAGAAAGATAGAGATAGACCTAAAAAGACTTGATTAGAAAATATTAGAAATAACATTTTTTTTAGATTTAAATAGAAATTTGACTCTTAAGTAGACATAATAGTGGGATAAAGGCTTGATGTTGTTGTTGTAGTAATCGTTGGGCACTTCGCAGGCATGCATTTGTTTCTATCCATCTGTCATGTGATGTGTATGTATTAATGCACGGACATCATATGGCGTTTTTGTCTTGTGTATGCTTGGGCATGCTAGTTTTGCTTGCTGGAGTATGCATACCTTACTTTTTCTAGAGGTTTGACATATCCCATTATTTATACTTCCGTATCTGTCCTATGTTATGATTCCTGTAGTAGTAGCATTTTATTTTCCAAGTTCTGCATTGTTCATTACTTACCTTTTCAATTGTTTACGACTAATTATCTATCCATCCATCTTCCATCTAATAGGTAATGTAGGCATTATTTGCCATGTCCTGTTATGTGGGTATCCTCCTTCAAGTCAGACATATGGCAATATCCCCAGTATATATTATCTTTTATTTGGTACAATAAGTTGTAACTTTTTTTCTTACCAATTTGCATGCTTGTATGCAGGTTTCTAGATGTTTGTGAGCAATTTATGGATGTTAGTGATATGATTAAGGATGAGGACCTTCTGACTCAAAAGGGTAACTCATGGGGCAATGGACCTAATAATGGATATCATGTTACCAGATCTGGTCAAAGTATCCAGCAGTTTGGTGGCAGCCATGGTCCCTGGCTTTCGTCCTAGAAGGTTAAGTGCAAGGGAGTTGAATCTGTTAAAAAAGAAAAGCAAAAGTCAATGCAAAAGATCTTACAAAATGCTGGTCTGAGGATGAGGAGGTTGAGGTGTCAGCTTCCCAATATCCAGTGGCATCTAGAGGGACTTCAGATAAACCCGCAGCTAACAAGGTTGTGCAAGGCATTTTTGTAAAATCTTTCCTAAGTGCTATTTGTCAAGAAAAGTAGTTTTACCTTTACTTGTTGGTCATGGATCTATAATAGATTGACATCACTCTGGAAAATTATTGAAAGCTATTTTTCTTAAAATTTAGCATTTTATGCTGCCTGGGAATGTGGTTAGGTTTTGTCATTTGTATGATTGCTTATATTAGTTTGAACACATAATATAAAATTGTAGTTTTTACTGTATATCTTAAGAGAATAAGTGAAAACTATCAAAAGGGAACATTGCCCTAATGTAAGATGATGGAATTTAAATGGTGAGGTGTTCTTAACCTTTTAAGATCTATTGTTTAGTGTAGCAAATTCAATTGCTGTAGTTGAATAGAATTTGGCGTGGGATAAGATAACTAGAAATGAATCATGCACAAGTAAAGAGACTTCATAATGGAATAAAGTGGCAGAAAAATTTATAAGCGAAAGAAATATACTTTTATGGAGTAGCAATGTACAAGTGCTTTGTTTGGAGTGACAATGAAATGCTCTTAGATTATTATTGAGTCTTCTTCTACTACCATAAGTAAGCTAGAAGTTTTCTAAAGAGGGTAGTGAGCAAAGCAAAAGCTATAGGTTTTGTTTTTTTAATATAATATGCTATAAGTAATTATAAATATATTTATGACATATAGTAGATATGAGATCTTTGGACATTGATTTGATAAGATGAATTTTAATTGATGATAATAAAGTGTTAAAGATGAAGTCATTAATAAAAGATGTAAATTCTACTTTGAGAAATTATTAAACATTTCTCAAGAATTTTTGGAAGAGCATAATTAACATAAAATGAGATATGTTTTAGATTGATGTTAAAAAAGTGAAGTATTGTCAATTGAAAAGATGCATAAGAGATAAAGCTATTGTTCTGTTTGAGATAATTATTGAAATTTGTAGAGTTATGGTTTGATATTAGAGCATGTTGATAAATAAACCGTTATGACTTTTGAAGATTAAGAGAATGTCAAGTGCATTGGTACCAATATTCAAGAAAAAAAAAAAAGAGATGTTCAAGATTATGGTAATGATATGTGGATCAAACTGATGAAATTAAAGTTGTCAAATAGGTTAATCGAGCATAATTACAAAAAAAATTATGTTCATATTGGATAACCATTTTGGTTTATGACAAAATTATCAACTAAGGACTTGATTTTAGTGCTACTGTAATTGATGAAAAATTTAGCGAGAAAGAATAATTTTCATGTAGTTTTTTATATCTTGAGAAGATATATTGCAAGTACTTGTGATCGAAAACTCGAAGTGCCAAATGAATGGCAATATGTTAGCCTTATGGTAATTAAATGTTTTCGGAAATGACTTGGGTAATCGAGCCTCCGAACTGAAGTTTGATTGATCGGCGCTTCTTCCAACCTTCTAGATTATTGGTTCTTCCTGAACAGAGGGAGTGTGTGTGTCAAGAGGCTGACCCGTTTTCAGTTTAGCTTAGCCTTTTGGAGTTGTCAACCAGGGGAAGAGAGAAAAATGGTAAGGAGATGGAGTTTGAGATTTTGATTATGAAAATTTGAAATTTGGTTTTTTAGTGATCGGAAATTCGGAATATATCTATTTATCATACAAAAAAATTTAAAATCTTAGCTAAATGAAAGAATCAATGAGGGAATAACTCCTTAAAATTTGGAAGTTTAGACTAATTTTTCTTAAATTTAGGAGAGAAAATCTTCTCTAAGTTTGAAATTCGAACTAACTTTTTTTAAATTCTTGTTAACTACCTCCCAAGTATAAGGATTGACCAATTCTCTAGTCTAAGGATTTTTTACTGCTTTGCTTTCCAAAGAGCTGCCACAATTTCATTTAGGCATAATTTTCTATCCTGTAAAATAAATGCCAATTTCAGCTGGAGCTATCGGTGTCCCAATATGTAGTTTGGTCATTGCTTGTTAGCAGAAAAGAGGTAAGTTGGATTTTCTTTGGTATTTTTCTTTCTTTCTTTTGCTGGTGAATTTGCTCCATTGTGCCTGAGCGATTCGGCAAATTATCTTATCATCTCTCTGAACTAATAAATTTAGCGTATGAGAATTTGTCTTATTAAGCCAATAAATCAGAGGCATTGAGTTTTAGCATGCTAAAACAGAATAGGTAATATTCAAGCCTAATCATTATTTTTTTAAAACCTATGATTTTCTTTTTTTTCCTTGCATCTGTACTTATTTTGTTTTTGTAGTAAGATAATTTAATTAAATGCAATTTTTTTTTCTTTACAGGGATTTGTGGATGCATCTATTGAGTTAGATAAAGATGAACTTGATGAGGATGGTAGATGGCCTTTTCAGCATTTTGTGGAACAACTCATTCATGATATGTTTGATCCCAGTAAGTTTTTTTTTTTTTTTTCGGGTGGTGCATGAATTTCTCTATTTTTTGAACAAATTTAATTTATATTTTCCTATTCACTATCTTGCTTGTGTTGGTATACAGTCTGGGAAGTTCGTCACGGGTCCATTATGGCTCTAAGAGAAATTCTGACTCATCATGGTTCCTGTGCTGGGGTCTTGTCTCTGGATATTAACTTGGAGAAGTCCTTGTTTGGTGATTTAGAGGAAATAAAGTGCGAGGAACCAATTAACAATTCCAGGGAAATTGATCTAAATGTTCATTTTTCAGCGGATGAGCTTGAGCCTGCGCTAAAAAGGCACAAGTCTGGGAATGAACTAAGTTATCCAGAAAATAAACTTTGTTCCTTAGATTCTGTTAATGGGGAAATTAAACAAAGCACTAGTATGGGCACAGTGGCAGGGCTCAATGTTAATCCTACATTGGTAAACGAAGCTGTTGTTGGCACTCATGTTAAGGTGGAATTGGAGCCATCTCCTGATGGACTTAATTATCACTGCAAGGTGGATGATGCTGCTTCCCTTGGATCATCTTTTGAAGATAGCTGCTTTATCTCGAATTTTGATTTAATAAAAAATCTTCCTAAGAATTCCAAACTCACGAACTTAATGAAACTAGCGAGGTATTCCTGGATAAAGAACTGGGAATTTTTGCAAGATTGTGCCATCAGATTTTTGTGTATACTCTCCTTGGATCGGTGAGTTGTTGTTGTTTAAAACGCAGTCTGCCATCTATACGATCTTTTTCTGGATAACTAAATTAGTTTTCTCAGCTTGATTTTGAAAACTTTTTTTTTTCTCGTGCCTGCCTTATACCCATATCATATGATTTAGTATTAAACTTGATTTTTACTTTTCCTTGTAGATTTGGTGATTATGTTGCTGATCAAGTTGTCGCACCCGTTCGGGAGACTTGTGCTCAAGCTCTTGGAGTGGTTTTAAAGTACATGCATCCTTCACTGGTTATAGAGACATTGAAGATTTTATTACATATGCAGGTAGCTTATTCAGCATCTCATGGTTATTGCAAATTGAAGCCCTTTGTGTCTTTTATCTTATCATCTCTTCTTTTTTTTTTTTTCAGTGCAGACAAGAATGGGAGGTACGGCATGGTTGTCTCCTTGGGATAAAGTATCTGGTTGCCATTAGGAAGGTATCCTTTTCCTTTCCATGAGATGAACCAATTTTAATTATAATTTTTTTTGTCAAATTCTGTTGTTCTTTCAAACATGAGTTCTTTATGCTTCTTTTATGTGGTTTGATGAAGTAAACACGTTGGATACATTTTCTTATTTCCTACCCTTTGATTAGTTTAGGAGAAATTTTCTGTTCAACATTTTAAATTGGAGTGCTTGTTGGATCAATTAATTACTGGCACAAACAGACTGGTTGGATGCGTAAGGTCCATATGGAAATCAAGCTTACAGGCACAGTTTTCATGTTGTGTTTCTAGCACCAGCCTCAAGTATGCAATCAATGCCAAATAAGAATTGGAAAACAAACTAAATCTAATTGACATCATTTGTTTTTTTGTGTATTTGAAACAGGTACTTAGTTTAATATAGCTCAGTGACGTTTCTTTTATTGGAGCAGTTAAAGATGTTAACGTCATTAAAAGTGGTTTATGGGATGTTATTCGGAAGATGGCTGTGGGCAGACTGCAGAGTAATATTATATGTGCTTAGCATTTAAGGAATTAAGATCTACATCACAAAAGGAAGGGTGAAAGTTTGGATTTCATAGTGAAGTTTAAACTGATTCGATGATACCTATTTAAACCTTTGTTTTGAGACTCTGGATAGTGTGATCACAACCTGATGTGAAACGTACAGGCAAGGATGATTAAATTAAGGAGTTTGCACGTTTAATATTTAGAGCACGATAATTAAATCTTTAAAGTGATTTCAAACGACTAAGTAAAACCAAAGAGCGGTAAAATAAAAGCTTAGGCCGAATCATACGCGTAAAAGTTGAGATCAGAAAACAATCAAGTTAATCTAATGTTTCATACGTGAGAGGTGTTCAACGATAATTCCTAAACTAACAATGAGTTTAGTCACTAAGAGACGCCCATCACTCAACTCTTTCAACTTCTAGGCGTTAGCGGAGAGAATGGCATGAACCTTCATGAATTACTTATAAAAACCACAATTGAGTAGCGACTAAGAGATTAAAGATTTGGAGGAGAGTTTACCCAAATAATCGGAAGATACGAAGTTCCGGATGCTATAGGGAGGCTTGGAAGGAAGTAGGTGGCATCCATGAACCTTCTTGAAAGCGTGGTTAACAATTTGAAACGTCCGGGCAGTGTTTGAAGACCTTTCAATTGACTGGACAGCAAGATACAGGTGCAGATTTTCCCTGGACAGCAAACTGCACTGTTGGAAATAACTTGGGCAGCATACGGGAGTTGCCGGACTGTTGGGCAGCAAGGGAAGCTAGCTGGAATTCCTTCTGGACAGCAAAATATGAAATCCTGGACGTTGGGACAGCAAAAGAACTTGCTGTAGCTCTCTGGACAACTCCTCGTGGATGAACAGAGGTTGGATAATAGTGGTGTGCTAGCAGAAAATTCCTCCCCTTGGTCACGGCTTAGGGAAGAGTGAGATTAGGGGGATGGCTCTCCAGAAAAGGAAATCTGAAAACAGTCTCAGATTTTGTAGCCTGTTGGTTTTTTCCCCTTGGCAGCTGTCCCTTTGATTTGGGTAGTTGTCCCGTTAGTTTATGTGCCCATTGGCTGCTGTATTGATGCTTTGTTTCCCCTAGGCTGTTGTCCCTTCGATCCCTGTTTGTTGCAACTTTTGAGGAGTTTCTAGTGGTTGTTTAATTACCTTGTATTAAATGCTTTTTCCCTTTTTTTCCTCTTATATAAGAGCTATTTTTCTGCAAAAAGAAAGGAGAACGTGATGATTTTTGGAATGTAACCTGCGGGTTTTATTCTAGCTTGCGAGCTAGCCTCCTTTCTCCTTTCCCTCTTTTATTTCGTCTCGGTTTTCTACCTCTTCTTCTCTATCCACGGTTCCCGCCCCATCTGTATCTTTCTTCTCTTAATTAATATAAATTATAAGTTGTTGTGTTTTAGTATTATTATATTATATATGTGTTTGTCTACGTTTATGAAAAGGATGACTCTTTGTTTACAATCTTAAATTGTGTTTGTGTGTGTTTTTTTTGTTGCACAAATTGTGTTTGTATGAAAAGGAAGACTCTTTGTTTACAATCTTAAATTGTGTTTGTGTGTGTGTTCTTCTCTATCAGAGATTTAGGTTGTAGGTCATGTCTTCCTTAAAAAAAAAAAAAAAAAAAAAAAAAAAAAAAAAATGGAAAGCCAAACACTCAACAGGTTGAAGTTCCACCTCAAAATGCCAAGGAGTCTGTAGATGGTGAAAGACAACCTTCTATGCTGACGATCTCATCAGGATATGAGAATTCTCCACTAGGGGAGAATTGATGCAATGAAGGTGCTCTGTCCGTCCAGTTTTTGTTCATTGGTTGTTGGGTTGTCTCTTCGTGGGCCTTATTTTTCCTAGGTTTTTCCTCTTGGCAGCTGTTACTTCGGTTTGAGCGGCTGTCCCTTCAGTTTATGTGCCCATTGGCTATTGTATTGATGCTTCATTTTCCCTAGGTTGCTGTACCTTCGGTCCCTGTTTGAGTGTTGCTTTAATTACATTGCATTAAATGCTTTTTCCCTTTTTTCCTCCTATATAAGGAGCTATTTTCTGCAAAAAAGAAAAGAGCATGTGATGATTTTTGGAATGTAACCTGCTGGTTTTATTCTAGCCTGCGAGCTAGCCTCCTTTCCCCTTTCCCTCTTTTATTTTGTCTCGGTTTTTCTACCTCTTCTTCTCTATCCACGGTTCACGCCCTATCTGTATCTTTCTTCTCTTAATTAATATAAATTGTAAGTTGTTGTGTTCTAGTATTATGATGTTATATATGTGTTTGTCTATGTTTATGGTAAGGAAGACTCTTAGTTTGCAATCTTAAATTGTGTGTGTGTTTTTTTTTGTTGCACCACAAATATTCATCACCAATCTCTCCATTTTTTTCCACAAAGAAATCAATCATGATATGAAAGATACAACAAAATTGCAAGATTTTAATAAGAAGCTTGTTTTAGCAATGAATTTATAAGATTAATTGATGTGAAACGTACATGCAAAGATGAGTTTCATAATGAATTTGCACGCTTAATTTTAGAGAGAACAAATAATTATATCTTTATAATGATTTGAACGACGAGATAAAACATTAAGATCGGAAAAACAAGCTTACGGTTGAATCACTCGTGTAAGAGTTAAGATCATATAACAATCAAGTCAATCTAACGTTGCGTACATGAATGATTTTTACACAAATATCCCTAGACTAACAATGAGATTAATCACTAGAAGTGTCCACTCACTCAACTCTCTAATTCACTATGCTTTAGCGGAGAAGCGTGAACTTGATCGTCATGAATTTACTAGGCCACAATTGAGAAGCGCTGTGAAGATAAAAGAGTCGGGGAAAGAGTTTACCCAAAGACGAGAGATTACGAAGCTTCTGGTTTGGTCACCAAGGCACTGGATGACGAGTAATCTGCAACATCAAGGCTTGGACATGGTTTGGGGAAGAAGTGGGCAGCAATACAAGATCTGGGAAACCTTCTGGACGTCAATCGGAGACCCTCTGAACAGCAAGACAGCTGTAGGAACTCTGCTCGGATGTCTGGACAACAACTACAGATGTTTGGGTGGTCACTAGGAAAGCTTGGCCAGCAATTTTGACCCTTGGAAAAACTTCAGACAGCAGCCATTGAGGTTAGAAACGCCTTGGACAGCACGTGAGGGAGTTTGGTCAGCCAACAGGAGCAGGTTCTGGCAACACTATGGCTGGTTGGAGACTTCCCGGACAACAATTTCCACTTGGAAAATTGCTGGACAGCAATTTACTGCGGCTGTTAGGAGTTAGGTTTTAAATTTGAATTCCCAACTCATGTGATCAATGCCATAAAGTGGCATTTACTGGACTTAATCCCAAGCAAGGCCGGTGGCTTAGAGAGGGAAGAGGATTAATAAAAAAAAAAAAAACTGAAGTTTTAATTTCAGTTTTGATTAGGTTGGGGAGGAATTGACTTGAAATTTGAATTTCAATTCAAAGAGAGTTAAGGCATTTATTAGGGAGTTAATGGAGGAGCTAAGGAGGAGGAGGCCGGCGGTTTCAAGAGAGGAAGGGGAGGAGTTTCAAGATGAATCCTGAAATAAATTTCAGGATTTGAAATTTGGGAGGGAGTTTTATTTGAAATTACATTTTAATTTCAAATGGGGGAGGGGTTAATGTGACAATTAATGGAGGGGGAAGTTTAGTGAGGCTGGCGGCATCAAGAGGGAGAGGAAAGGGGGGATTGGGAGCAAAATATGAACCTTCCAAATTTGCTAGTTTGCATTAGAAGGCTTGATTATGAGATCCACTTCGATTTGAATTTCAAATTGATTTGAATTTGAAAACTTTCCATATTTGGTTTTGACAAATTTGAAAAAATTTTGAACTCAATAAATTTTGAATTTTCAAAATTCGAACAAGTGGGGGGAAAGGGGGAGAAAGCCGACGGTGGAGGGGCTTGGGAACGGGTGGAGGTGGTGAGGTGGTCGGTGGCCACGGGTGGATTAGGGCCGGCGATTGGGGGGGTGGAGCTAGGGGAATAATTGGTGGATGAAGAGGGGAGAAAGGAGAAGAACAAGAATATACGGGAAATAAAGAGATAACTAACGAACTTACACAGAGATCGTAAGAACCGCGAACCTCGGACTCATCCAAAGATTGGCGGGTATTGCGAATTACCCTCCTCGGGCTTCTCCTCTCATGAACTCACTAAGAGATCACATGAACTCACTAAGAGATCAACAAAACATGAAACTTTTCATTATCAATAATTATCCCCTCTCCAAGAGGAGGGAGAAGGCTTAAATAGCCAAATACATGAAGAGAAGTAAAAGACACAATTGCCCTTCTGGCAAACACATGACGAGGCCCTTAAGCAAGGGCATAAATGGAAAGAAATACAAAAGACTCATAAAACATAAAATAAAATATATCAAATACAATCATAATCAAAAGTATTTCGTGGCCGTAGATCATGGATCTTCTGATGTCCTCATCATTCTCCCCAGGTGGGAGAAAACTCGACTCCGTCGAGTTGGTGTCTCGAAAACTCCTGCATCTGGGTTTATCTGTTGTAGCTCCTTGCACTCTGACCTCGTATCCTCTGACTTTGGTTTACCTCTTCACCTAGTCAAGTATCTTCTTCGCTCACCCTCTTTTGTGGCAATAATATCATCATTATGAATCATGTCAACCTTCTCTGCTATAGGAATTTTGGGAGTGGAGGTAGGCTTTGGGGTTCTCACACGGTGGGTCACACAAGGCTTAATTTGAAGTGGAGGTGGTGGGTTAAACTCTGGACCCTCATAGATTACTAAATCTTCTATGTTAATAGAGGGATAAATGTTGAACTCTGCAGGCAGAGCCACCACGTAAGCGCTATCAATGATTTTCTTGACTGTTTTAATTGGTCCCGCACTCCTAGCATGTGATTTCTTTACAGTTCCTTGTGGAAACTGCGCCGAACGAATCCGCACCGTCGTTGAATTACCAACCTTAATAGTTTTACAACGTCGTTCTTGAATCAGCATGAAGTTTATACTTATTATTACTCTCTTCAGTTTGGGCGTGCAATTTTCTTAAGAAAATCATGTAGATGTAATGTAACTGCGACATGTGATATGCGAATTCATATGTCCAAAATTCAAGACTCAACAAGATGAACATGAGGTAGTACACGAGACTTGATATGCAATATGAATGAAATATGGATTCACACATAACTTTTGAACAAAGAAATTTTGGAAGACAACAGACTACAAAACACACACAACACATACTAACTCACACGAACACAGCTAGAAAAAGTGGACAAGTCACAAAAGAGTGGTTTTAAAGTGTTCGGTCTAAGGGAACTGGGGTAGGGGGAGGAATGAAAACACTCTTAGCTACCAGGGCACTTCTATAGGTGGTTTCAGTTAGGGTCGACAGCAGTCTCCTAGTGGTGGTAGTGTCACCTAATAAATTCATCCAACTAGGATAGAAGTGGTCCTTATCCTGGTAGGACGAGGCTATAACGGGCAAAATGTATGAATCAAGAATGACACACTCGGCCAAATATAAATCCAATTGAGCAGCTCTAAAATTAGACTCTAATGAAACAAGAGGGGGCTCATTGCTCAAATCAGGCTAAAAAACTTTCAGACTCAAGGTACTGTCTTCCGAAAGAGACTCAAGTTTGGTTGCAACCCTAAGATCCATGGGTTCCGTTACACTTATATCAGGTGATAAATTTGATTGACTTACTTCCAACTCGATATTATCTAAGCCGCCATCAGAATTATCCAAAATTAAATCAGAATTGTCAGAATTATCCGGAGTCATCTCAGTAGGTGTTACAACTAAATCAGGATCTTCCAAATTTAAATTCAACGAGTTCGACGTCTGATTGGCTTCTTTCGAGATCGCATTACTATCATCCAGGCATACTTTGTCCAAAGGCTTATCCTCGAGGAGACTAGGATCGGGGTGGGTTAAGGTGTCGACGTTTAAAGGTTCTAGCTCTCCTAGCATAGGGTTTAGGTCTTTCAGGGAGTCTGATTCAATCTCTTTAGTTTCATCCTCAAAGAATTCTTCGTTATTAGTGATATCATTAGAATCCACGAAATGGATGCACTCAGTCTCAGGTTCAGGGGACCTCTTCTTCTTAATATATTCCTTTATTATAATCATACTTGCAGGGTCAAGGACTGGGGAGGCTAAATGTTGACTGGGATGGTTAGAAGTAGGTCTAAGTGGGGAGTCATAAGAAATTGGTCCAACAGAAGACCTACTAAAGGGTCGCTCATCAAGACTAAGTGAAGACCTACAGGGTGGGGCAACAACCCGGATGTTACTAAGGGGTGGGTGGTCTTGACCACAGTAAGGTCTACGGGTTGTCCCAACGAAAGAGGTAGGGTGATGCTCTAGATGACGGTCACTAGTAGAGGGTCGGTATTTTAAATTAAGATCTCGCCTCATGTCTTTCCAAGTAGTGTACTCACCGCGAGACTCTTTATGATCTTCCAATCTTGCCCAAAATTGAAGAGCTCGTCCTTTAAGGTGAGACCTAGCGATGCTAACCTGGTGGGATTCAGGGATATGACATGATTCAAAATAGTCGTCTAGTTGTCTAGCCCATTCCCTAAAGTGGTAAGGATCCGAGGAACCATCAAAGGTTGGCAGACAATAGGGTGACTCTAAGTGAGGTCGTGGAGGTTTAGGCTCAGGTCTCGGGTGATAAGCTGAGTGGGGCCTGTATTTAGAGTGGGGATAGTCAACGGGTTTCTCCGTCATAATTCTAGTCATATTGCCCACTAGGTTAACGATGTCATCTAAACTCTTTTGGAGTCTTATCGGGTCCATTGAAAAGTGTCAAGTGAAACCTAATGAAGATTGGGTGCAAGGTACATCATTTAGACTCTCAGTTAGGCTTACTTAGACTCACTACAGGGTGCAGAACAGTTTGGACAGCAAACCACAACAGTTGGTGAAGAAGCCTAGGTGTTTAAGATGGGTTTTGGGATGTGGACAGCACCTAAACACTAAGGTAGGAGGTTCCTAAAGCTTCTATAAGTTGCTGGTTGGCTGTGGACAGCAACTTACAACAAGGAGTTAAGTTGTCTAAAAGTTAGGGGTAGGTTTACTACACTGGACAGCAACTTTGGACAGCTTTCGGGTCACTTAGATGCTTCTAAAAGTGCAGGAAATGTTCTGGACAGCAGTGATTTCAGGTGTGGTACGTACTCTATGTGGTTGGGTGAGATGTAAAGGAAAAGACAGCACCTAAATGAAGTAAACTGCTTGCATACTAGGATGAAAACATGCAGGAAATTACTGGACAGCCAAGGCAAAACAGTAAATAAAACTACCTAGATGATGTTATGCATGCAAACGACTAAAGGCAAGCTAAAGTAGACTCCTAGGATGCATCTAGCATGAGCAAAGCATGCTAGCCATGCTCTGATACCAAGATGATGTGAAACGTACATGCGAAGATGAGTTTCATAATGAATTTGCACGCTTAATTTTAGAGAGAACAAATAATTATATCTTTGTAATGATTTGAACGACGAGATAAAACATTAAGATCGAAAAAACAAGCTTACGGTTGAATCACTCGCATAAGAGTTAAGATCATATAACAATCAAGTCAATCTAGCGTTGCGTACATGAATGATTTTTCCACAAATATCCCTAGACTAACAATGAGATTAATCACTAGAAGTGTCCACTCACTCAACTCTCTAATTCACTATGCTTTAGCGGAGAAGCGTCAACTTGATCGTCATGCATTTACTAGGCCACAATTGAGAAGCGCTATGAAGATAAAAGAGTCGGGGAAAGAGTTTACCCAAAGACGAGAGATTATGAAGCTTCTGGTTTGATCACCAAGGCACTGGATGACGAGTAATCTGCAACATCAAGGCTTGGACATGGTTTGGGGAAGAAGAGTGCAGCAATACAAGATCTGGGAAACCTTCTGGACGTCAATCGGAGACCCTATGAACAGCAAGACAGCTGTAGGAACTCTGCTCGGATGGCTGGACAACAACTACAGATGTTTGGGTGATCACTAGGAAAGCTTGGCCAGCAATTTTGACCCTTGGAAAAACTCCAGACAGCAGCCATTGAGGTTAGAAACGCCTTGGACAGCACGTGAGGGAGTTTGGTCAGCCAACAGGAGCATGTTCTGGCAACACTATGGCTGGTTGGAGACTTCCCGGACAGCAATTTCCACTTGGAAAATTGCTGGACAGCAATTTACTGCAGCTGTTAGGAGTTAGGTTTTAAATTTGAATTCCCAACTCATGTGATCAATGCCATAAAGTGGCATTTACTGGACTTAATCCCAAGCAAGGCCGGTGGCTTAGAGAGGGGAGAGGATTAATAAAAAAAAAAAAAAAACTGAAGTTTTAATTTCAGTTTTGATTAGGTTGGGGAGGAATTGACTTGAAATTTGAATTTCAATTCAAAGAGAGTTAAGGCATTTATTAGGGAGTTAATGGAGGAGCTAAGGAGGAGGAGGCCGGCGGTTTCAAGAGAGGAAGGGGAGGAGTTTCAAGATGAATCCTGAAATAAATTTCAGGATTTGAAATTTGGGAGGGAGTTTTATTTGAAATTACATTTTAATTTCAAATGGGGGAGGGGTTAATGTGACAATTAATGGAGGGGGAAGTTTAGTGAGGCTGGCGGCATCAAGAGGGAGAGGAAAGGGGATTGGGAGCAAAATACGAACCTTCCAAATTTGCTAGTTTGCATTAGAAGGCTTGATTATGAGATCCACTTCGATTTGAATTTCAAATTGATTTGAATTTGAAAACTTTCCATATTTGGTTTGACAAATTTGGAAAAATTGTGAACTCAATAAATTTTGAATTTTCAAAATTCGAACAAGTGGGGGGAAAGGGGGAGAAAGCCGACGGTGGAGGGGCTTGGGAACGGGTGGAGGTGGTGAGGTGGTCGGTGGCCACGGGTGGATTAGGGCCGGAGGTTGGGGGGGTGGAGCTAGGGGAATAATTGTTGGATGAAGAGGGGAGAAATGAGAAGAACAAGAATATACGGGAAATAAAGAGATAACTAACGAACTTACACAGAGATCGTAAGAACCGCGAACCTCAGACTCATCCAAAGATTGGCGGGTATTGCGAATTACCCTCCTCGGGCTTCTCCTCTCATGAACTCACTAAGAGATCACGTGAAATAACTAAGAGATCAACAAAACATGAAACTTTTCATTATCAATAATCATCCCCTCTCCAAGAGGAGGGAGAAGGCTTAAATAGCCAAATACATGAAGAAAAGTAAAAGACACAATTGCCCTTCTGGCAAACACATGACGAGGCCCTTAAGCAAGGGCATAAATGGAAAGAAATACAAAAGACTCATAAAACATAAAATAAAATATATCAAATACAATCATAATCAAAAGTAGATCGTGGCCGTAGATCATGGATCTTCTGATGTCCTCATCATTAATGCTTCACTAAATTAGGATCTTCAATTTTCGTAGTTATTGACTTGCTTCTAGCATGCGGTTACACGATAGATTAACAAAATGATTCAAGACAATAACAAGATAGCAAGACAAATATGCAATTAGCAATAATCCGACACTTAACAAATAGAACTTTCACCTTCGAGTTTCCCTTTCGCTCACTCTCTAGAAGTAGGGTTAATGGAGGAGGGATGCCAACAATCCATGTGATGCCACTGAAAGACAGAGGAGGCCAGCGATCTTGATCAACGGGAAGTTGGTCGGAGTTGGAGAGGTGGGTGGTCGTCCTGCGATCTTCCCCTGTCCTGTAGGTTGTTGCTCGTCGATGACGTCCACCAAAGTAAAGAGAATCTACTCCACGTATTCCTCGACGGTGCCTTTAGATCCAAATCCGGTATCAAAGAAAGGTGATTGAATTATGTCGATCTCCCTTGAGAATTGTAAATGAATCCATGATCAACTTCTGGATCCGCCATACATGGACATGGTAGGACTCTTTGTTGTGTGCCTTGGAGGGGGAGGAGCAGCGTTTGGTGGTCGGGGAGAGGATAGGCGGCGGTTTGGGGCTAGGTGGGATGAGGGAGGGGACGACTAGGGTTAGGGGAGGGGATTTGAGGTTTTAATTTTTCTTTTGGAATTAATTATCCAAAGAGGGTAATTAATTATAGGAAATAATGGGGTGGAGGGAAGAACTAGAATTCAAAATTTTGGAGGCCAAAGAGGGGTCTGCGGCATGCATGGAGAAAGGAGGTTATTTGGAGAGATTTAGGAAGGGATTAGGGAGCTTTAATGGAGGCTTTGAATTAATTAGGAGAGAGAGGGGATCCAAGAGAGGTGGCGGGCCATATAGGGCTAGGAGAGAGTTTAATTTCATTAAACATGCGGGCCCCAAGGGAGGAAATAAAGATTTGACACAAATCTGAATTTAATTTTAGATTTGTTTAAATTAGGGAGGTTTCCTAATTTAAATTATAGCCTTATGAAAGAATTTGAATTCAATTGCTTAATTGAATTTCAATTAGAAGCTTTCCTAATTAGCTAAAACCCATTTTAGGAAAGTGATTAATGGCCATTTGAAATTTGAATTTCAAATTTGGGAATCAATTGGAGGGGCTGGCGGTTTGGACTTGTGGAGAGGGGCGGATTGGGTGGGGAGGCCGGTGGCTGGAAGGGTGGTGGCCGGCGGGTGGTTTGGGACCGGCGGATTGGGCGGCCAAGTGGGGAAGGGTGGTTGTCGGGTTGGTAGGGCCGGCTCTAGGGGGAGAAACGGGGAGGGGTTGGGGAGGCCGGCGGGTAGATGGCTAGGAGAAGAGGTGGATGTAGAGGAAAAGAAAAGATATCGTAGAACCGCGAACCTTGGAATCCTCGAAAGGTTGACGGGTATTGCTCTCCCTCTCGCCAAGGGTTTCTCCTCTCACTAACTCACAAAGAGATCTAGCAAGAAAGTGGAATTCTCATTCATAATCATCATTCGAAAATAATACAAAGACTAGGCCTTCATATATAGGCCTCCAAAGCACAAAATGTAAAAGACACACATGCCCTCAGGCTACAACATGACACAAATCCCTCACAGGGGTACTAGTGAAAAACTGAAAAAAATAAAAGAAATGCACTAAAACATCATAAAAATAAACTATGAATCGTAGCCGTCAATCTACGATTCCGCTGATGGTAAGTACGTCGAAATCTCCGGTGGATGTCCTCATCAAATAAGCTTATATAGAAAAAAAGGGGAAAGTATATTAAATGCTCTCTTAAATTTGCCATCCAAACAGCCAATTGAAGCTTTCCAAAACAGCCACAAAGCTCTTCCAAATTGGCCCAATTAATTGGAAAATTAAACAAATGGGCAAATCGAGCAGCTAACAGTAAAGCTAGCACGGAAACTGAAGGGGTAGCTTGGGAAACAAAGAGCCAAGAGGGAAAACAGAAGTCCTTGACTGCATCAATATAGTTGGCGTAAGAATAGCTCAATATGGTATCAAATAGCTAATGAAATTCAAACTCCAATATAATCCATAATTCCACTGCTACAGTAAAAGGAAAAACCTTGTATAATTGAGATGCTCTATCACAGAACAGAAGATAATCATAAAGGAAATCAGAGACAAAATGTAGAAGGAAATTAGGAACAAGACCCATATAAATAGCGGTAGGCATAACAACACCAGGAAAATAGCTTTGCCATAACAGCAACTGACAAAAGAGCACTTGAAGAAAATAATCGTTGTTCCAGGTGAATAGCAGATAATCATAACAGCGCCAGGGAAAATGACAGCATACCACCGGGGATAACTCATTTACCTATAGGAATAGAGAACTACACAACCTGTAAATCTGTAAGCAACTCGCATCACCTTTCACCCTCAAATCTCTGCATCATGAAAAGCAAAGAACAATATCTCTATTTGTCTATTGACAATTATTTATTAGCAAATAACTCCTTATATGAAAGTATTTTTATGTGAAGACCAAAGCTGCTATTGTATTGAAATGTCTACTATATCAAAGCTATTAATGAATTTACTTGTGCACTCTATATTCTGCTTGTAATATTTCAATTCTACAAGTTTCTAATTCTGAGTGCACCTCTTGCGTTGTTGCTGTTATTTAGGAAATGCTCCAGGATCTGTTACCTTATATTCTTCCTGCATGTAAAGCTGGACTCGAAGATCCAGATGATGATGTTAGAGCAGTTGCAGCTGACTGCCTGTTACCTGCTGCTGCAGACATTGTTTCTCTCAGTGATGGACTGCTACATTCAATTGTCATGCTACTTTGGGATATTTTGCTTGATCTGGATGACTTGAGTCCATCAACGAGCAGGTAATTTTGTGTTATTATTATTATTATTTGTTTTTGTAAGTGCTAACATTTTTTTCTATAGATAATAAGTTGCATAGGTTGTAATCTGAGTTTTATTTTGGCTGGATTCATTAGTTGGAAATGCTTCAGCAAACATTGGCACACACGATGAATTGATTTATGTTGCAATAATTGCTTATATTTATCATTTTGACTAATATTTACAGCGTATGCATATTCCTATATGTGTCATTTTGACTAATATTTAAATTGTATGCGTATTTCTGTACAGAAAGGAAACTTGTATGCATGCAGAGATAGCATCATAAAAAGATATAAGAATCTATGAAAGTTTGATGCATTAGAGGATAATAAGATTTTTGTTAAATGTGGAGACATCAAGGAAATATGAAAATGCTATTTTGATTAACTGTTAAATATTTTAAGTTATAAATTATCTTAGAAGAGTATAATGAACATAATATTATGATTTTTCATTCAAAAGAGTGATTAGTGTTATCTCTAAAGAATAGACACCCTTGATTACAAAACTACATCTACAAAGAAAGAAAAGGACAAATAGGTCCTGATAATAAATTCTATTTTTAACAATGGACCCCACAATGACTTGTCATATTATGGAATCAATTTTTTAGACTGCTGAAGCTGGTTTCTCCCGAGTTTACTGCAGCTTTAACTTGATTTTTGTATGGTTAGTTTCTATGTTTTTATTAATTGTTGCGCCGGAAGTAAACTTTAAGCTTTCAGGCATATTTCCTTTGGCACATATTCTTCCTTTCTTTGTTTGTATTGATAATAGTTTTGAAATATTTTGCATTTTATTTATTTTTTAATTAAAATGCTTCACAGTGATTCAAATTGGTTTTGCTTATAACTTTTTGTTTTTGTTTTTTTTTTTACAGTGTAATGAACTTGCTTTCTGAAATATACTCTCAACCAGAAATGGTTCCGAAGATGTTGGGTACACTGAAGTTAGTTGAAATAGAGGATCTAGACCTTAACAAGCTGTCTCAACTGGATGATCGTGGAGATGGGGTTAAATATGCAGATAATCCGTATGTATTATCCAAGTTGACACCTAGACTGTGGCCTTTCATGAGACACAGCATTCCATCAGTTCGCCATTCTGCCATACGAACTTTGGTAATCTGGCTTATGCTTTTTTTTTTTTTTGCATTTTTATTCTATTTAAACTGTCAAGAAGCTGTGAAATTGTTACATTAATTTTTTTCTTATTCATCTAATGGTCAACTTATATGAACCAAATCCTGATATGGCTCTTGAAAATATAATGAAAATTCAAAATAATATGGACATTGTACCAATATTCATATATGTGTGCATTTAGTCACACGAGTATGCAAGCACACACTTTTTATTGGAAAAAAATCATCTATTAATCAAGAATAATCTTATGCTTGCTATACTCAGGTACCACATATTCAATGTGTGCTACATTTCTCTTGATAGTGATTTCTTTGGTGGTTGATGGAAAATTTTTCTTTCTTCAATGGATTTGAAATGTTTTATGATCAAATACGACATAAAAACTAATACATTATCTTTAAAGATAAAAATATTATTTTTGTTATCGACTCAACATTAAAATTACATTTTATTTTATTTATACCTATAGATTTTTTTCTATACAATAGTCAACTAGTCAAATCATATTGCATTGAGATGAAAAATTGAATCGAATTTAAATTAATTAGCCATATTTTATTAAAATGGGTTGTCTCGTGCCAAATATTAAGTCAACATTGGCTTGGCAAGCTCCCAAATTGCCAGAGGATGATCTCAGTGGTCCTTGGCTTCGAATTCAGTAATGATTGAATCTGTGGGGGAGGTGTGGTTGGCTAGATTGGGAAAACTCTGAGAAGATGGGAAATTGGGAATTGAGCTCAGAGAGGATATATACTTAGTTCATGCTTTGACTATCTTAGAATTCACTGTGCCACAAAAAGGTCATTAAAGAAAGAACACGAACATGCTCAAGAAGAATATGTGATACTCTGAGTTTGTGCAGGACTCAATGTACCATAATTTCTGTTTGAACATGGATGCACGTGTTGAGTCCAATGTGCTCCTGCTGGTAAAACTTAAAATGCATTCAAACTATCAAAAATGCATACGCACATTATATTCACATATCTAGACATAAGAAATTAAGAATTGTAGTTGAAATATATCCAACAATTTTTTTTGTATTTTTTCCCTTAATGTCTGTATACCGGATGTCACATCTGATTTAATTTCTCTTTTTAATAATACAGTTTAAAACCTGAAGAAGCATTCAATGTAGTTTGTATATGAGGATACATGCTATTCTAATTAATGCTATTTGTTTTTTATTTAATCTTTTAGGAGAGGCTTCTTGAAGTTGGTAATAGAAGGAGCTCTTCCGAGTCCTTAGGTAATGGATTTTGGCCAGCTGCTATCTTGGGTGATGCTTTGCGTATTGTTTTCCAGAATCTCCTTTTAGAGTCAAATGATGCAGTTCTTTTGTCTACTGAAAGGGTTTGGAGGCTTCTGCTTCAGGTTGGTTATTCCAAGATTTTTCAGTACTGTAATCATCTGCAATTAGATTCTAATTGTTACTAAAGAATATGTCCAGTGTCCAGGGCAGGATTTGGAAGCTGCTGCCCAGTTATATTTTTCTTCTTGGATACATCTTGCTGCCACTCCATATGGTTCTGCTTTAGATGCCACTAAAATGTTTTGGCCGGTTGCTCTTCCTCGCAAAAGTCATTTCAGGGCAGCTGCTAAGATGAGGATTGTAAAGAGTGACAATGACACTGGTACATGCTTCACTGTTGAAGTTGGAAACGGAAGTATGTTGCCGGAAAATAAGATTGATTGTGCTACTATTAGCACAAAAATTATTGTTGGTGCTGATAGTGAGAAACCTGTAACACATACAAGAGTAGTTACAGCTTCAGCTCTTGGCGTCTTTGTCTCTAGGTTGCCTGAAGTTTCTCTGCCTGCTGTTATTCATCCATTATGGAATGATCTTACTTCGTTATCTGGAGTTCAGAGGCAGGTAAGCAATAAAAAAGAAAATGTTCTCTTTCCATACGTGAAAACTTTCATATGAATTACTTCATACTCCATTCTTGGAATCCATTAAGGTTGTATTTTCTTTTAGGTAGCCGCTATGGTTCTTGTTGCTTGGTTTAAAGAACTGCAAAACATGGACTGTCTAGGAGCACAAGGAAAATTATTTGGTCTTCTGGCGCATGTCAGAAACTGGCTTTTGGATTTGTTAGCATGCTCCGATCCTTCATTTCCAACAAAGGATTCTCTTCTACCTTATGCTGAGCTTTCAAGAACTTATGCAAAAATGCGTAGTGAAGCAAACATTCTGTTCAGATTAGCCGAATCTTGTGGTGTGTTTCAGAGTTTGATTTCAACTATTAATATTAGTTGTGACACACTAAGTATTGACGAGGCAATCAGCTTTGCTTCAAAGCTATCTGAGCCTGCTGATTCTGTTGCCTATGAAAAAGCTGCAGTGAATGATCTAGAGTCTGCAAAACAACAACTTCTTTCTACTACTGGGTACTTGAAATGCGTACAGGTGTGTGCTATTTTTTATTTGGGTACTGCTTAATTTTTTTATCCTTTTTAATTCCTAGAAGAATATATTTTTTTCTTGAGATCTAATCATTGCATGCAACTTTTTGCAGAACAACTTGCATATTACCGTTTCAGCAATGGTTGCTGCTGCTGTGGTCTGGATGTCAGATCTACCTGCCAAGCTTAATCCAATTATTTTGCCTTTGATGGCTGCTGTAAAGAGAGAGCAGGTTTGTAATTTCAAACAAAATTGGTTCTCGCAATTATTTAATTCTATACCCTTAAATGCCATCTATCTCCACGCAGGAAGAAATATTACAGCAAGAAGCTGCAGCAGCACTTGCTGAGCTGATTTTTAGCTGTATTGCTCGAAAACCAGGTCCAAATGACAAACTAGTCAAGAATCTGTGCTGCTTAACTTGTGCAGATTCTTCAGAAACTCCTCAGGCAGCACAAATTGGTTCAATGGATGTTGTTGAAGATCTTTATGTGTTCTCGTTTAGTAGATCGCCAAGCATTCAAAAGTCAAGGGTCCAAATTCTATCAGCCAATGAGGATAGGGCAAAGGTAGAGGGGTTTATAAGCAGACGAGGAGCGGAACTGGCTCTGAAGCATCTGTGTCAAAAATTCGGATCTTCCTTATTTGATAAACTTCCAAAGCTCTGGGACTGCCTCACAGAGTTTCTCAAGCCTCTTGGCCCTGATGAGACCAAGCGGAACTTGGAAATGCTAGAAATTTCCAATAAAATCGATCCTCAGACTTTGATTAACAACATTCAGGTTGTTTATTTTGTTCCGATTTCCATTTTTGTGTAGATTACCAGTTTTGTTTAACCATTTTGGTTTTCTTTAAGTACTTGTGATATTTTAGAATATATAACCTTTGCAATGATTGATAAATATTACGTAATAGGTTTTTATGTGATGACCAATGTTGTTAGGTTAGAAATGTAGCATGGAACGTAGATCTTTTCATATTGTAGGACAATGTTAAAGTTTTCTTTATAATCCTCAGTTAGCATTTAGCCTTGTCTTGTTTTAATTTTCTGTTTTGTCGTTTCATCTAATGTTTAAATACTATGGCCTTCCTAAAATGACTTGTTATGAGTCCACTTTAATTCCTTTAATATCAGTTGGATACTGAATGTTTGCATGCTTGTTTCAGCTTATACGCTCAATTTCCCCTTTGGTCGATGAGTCATTGAAACCAAGACTGCTAACTCTTCTTCCATCAGTACTTAGCTGTGTCCGTCACTGCAATATTGCTGTTAGGTTGGCAGCATCTAGATGTATCACCTCTATGGCTAAGTCAATGACAACTAGTGTCATGGAAGTAGTCATTGAAAAGGCTATTCCAATGTTGGCGGATAGTTCATCTTTGCATACTAGGCAGGGAGCTGGAATGCTGGTTACCTTACTTGTTCAGGGTTTGGGCTTGGAGTTAGTTCCTTATGCTCCTTTACTTGTTGTACCTCTTCTTAAATGTATGAGCGACTGTGACCTCAGTGTCAGGCAAGGTGTAACACATAGCTTTGCTGCGCTTGTGCCTCTTTTGCCATTAGCTAGAGGACTTCCTTCCCCGTTTGGCCTGAGTGAAAGCCTATCAAAAAACAGTGAAGATGCACATTTCTTGGAACAACTTCTTGACAATTCTCATATTGATGATTACAAGCTCCCCATTGACATCAAACTGGCACTACGGAGGTATTATATCATTTTTTTATACCTTCATGGCTTTATATATGATAATTGGATAATGAGTGATGAGCTTAAACTTTTCTTTATTTCTTAGGTACAAGTTTATTTCACTATGGATTCCGAATTGTTTATCTGCATTAAATTTAACAATAATGGATAATGTTTTAAGTGGAAATAATAAGGGATTCTGGTTATTTATTTTTTTATTTATTCGTTAACTAAAATGGTTAATGAACTGATGCCCTATATGCTTTTTTAATTGTAATGTCAACTGGAATTAACAATACTGAGCTAAATTTTATGTATGCATGCAATCAGCCTCTCTATGTTGCAACCGGCCTCTATACATCACAACAGAGACAAATGTTGAATTTAATAGCATCATAAGCAATGAGGGCCACATATCCATGCCCACAGATACAATAGAATGGCTTGATTAAAGTGATATTTTTAAATACTTTTTTTTTTCCTATGTTTAATTTTATGAAATGAAGTGGTTTGGAATTTTGGAATGATTTCCGTAGTCAAAGTGGTTTGCTTAATTTTCAATGAGGGTGAGAATTGGTCGGCTGGAAAAGGCTTTACCAGCAAGCATTCTGTAGAATCAAACTTTTGATGGACTGATTCTGTTCCATTTAGGCATAGACTTAGACTCTGGGCTTTTGATTCCATTAAAGAAATAATTAAACATTAAAGTGTGTGGTAATGCTTATACTTGTAGTGCCCATGTATTTTTTGTTTAATAGAGTTCTTAAAATTTGTGCACTGTTTATTTATTGTTGAAGTTCAATTTTAGAATGTTGTTATTTTACTCGTTGATACTGTTTCATGTCATCTTGAGATAGTGATATAAGATACTTCTTGGCACATATATTACATGACCCATCATTAGTGAATTGACTTTGTATCGCCACTGCTATCATGACCACACTCTCGGGGGATATTTGTGTTGCCGTTTCAATATACTTGCATAACATATAATAATGTGAAGTTCTTATAGTATTCACTAATCGCCATGTCATGGATCATCACACATGTTCTTTATGATGGATGTTGATGTTGACCATTTACTTGTTCTCAAGTTCATAATACCATATTTTTCATGTATTAAATGAAATAAACGAGCTCATTCTTCCACCACCATCTTGGACATTAGCTTGTGCTAGTCAACTCTTAGGAGAAGAATTCTTCACACCGTGGGGGAGTTGATGTAGTGTTCAACTATCATAATTTGCCATCCGAATTGACTTATCATCATCTACATTATTTGAATTGATTATTTAATTATGTCTAATGAAGCGTATTTTTTTAAAGGATTATTTCATGAAGATTTGTCTTATATGAAAGAATCACTAGTTTTTTTTTTAAAGAGTAAGTTATAAAAGACTTGTCTTATATGAAAAATACGTCAAGAATTTTCTTGTTTTTCTTTTTGATTTGTTTCTTTTTTTTTCACATTCCAAGGCGCTTATGAATATTTCATAGAATTTCAAGCAAGACTAGATTTGCTTTTAATATCTCAATTCTCCCTTTGGCCGCCCCCTGTACCCCGGCCCTCCCAATTTTTTCCGGATCTCTCTTGTTTCATTTCTTTTGACAGTGATTCTCTCTGCAACCCTTCCTTCTTTTTAAGGAAAGTAAATGCAAAGTCAAACCTAACCCCTTCTTCAACATCAAGAACAAGACCTTGCATCAAGAGTCTCCCCACTTCTCACTTCTTAGTCACATTAGGTGCTTTAGCATTTTATTTTCAGTACCCAGTGGAAATGCTATACGATGTTGTTTATTTAGGCATTAATTGATGCGGACATCCAACCGTCCATGGCTATTCGAGAAGCTGAAGATCAACGGCTGTCATCGTCCCACGTTATCTTATATTTTATTTGTAATTTTTAAACTTTTATTATAAATTTTTCATTTTTACCCTCACTTAAGAGGGTCGTCCTATGTAAGCCTTAGGGGCATATGTGTCTTGTTTTAGTTTCTTAGGCCTATATATAGAGGCCCTTTCTTGTGTAATGGGATGATGAATTGTTAATGAAATTTTATTCTACTTGTTTGATCTCTTAGTGAGTTCATGAGAGGAGAAGGATCTCTTTGTGAGTTCCGAGATTCCCAAGATCTCTTTGTGAGTTCTTGAGGAAGTGGAAGGATCTCTTTGGGAGTTCCGAGATTCCCAAGATTTCTTTGTGAGTTCTTGAGGAAGTGGCGCTTGTAGATCTCTTTGTGAGTTCTATTGGAGGTATTGCTCGAGGTGTGTAGCTCCGGATTTTCTTTTTCCTAAACCCAATTTATTTCTTCTCTACCTAATCAAACTCTCTTCCTCCCAAATCCCCTCCACCGGCCCCCATAAGTCCACCGTCGGCTGCCCCAGGCTAACCCCGCCACCGGCGGCTCCGCCGACCTCGTTGGGACGGCCAAACCACTGGCCTCCCTCTTGGGAATTTCAAATTTGAAATTCAAATTTGTTTCCAAGAGGCATTGAAGACTTTCCTAAAATAGTTCCTTGATTTAAGGCTTTCATATTAATTGGATGTCAATTTGAATTTGAAATTCAAATTAATTCTAATTGATAGCCCCATTATTGGAAACTTTCCTTTCTTTCAAAATCTGAATTTTAATTCAGATTTTATTAAATCTTTGATTAGTGTTGTGGTCCCCACTCACTAATGATAATTAATCTCTTCCCTCTCTATATGTGGCCGGCCCCTTCATGGGGCTTTTCTCTCTTCTATTGCATTAATTGATCCCCATTTAAATCTCCCTAAATTCCCTCTCATCCACTTTAATTCTCACAATTAGAATTTGAATTCAAATTCAAATTCATCCCGCCAATTTCACTTAATCTGAATTTAATTATATTGGCCACCTAAGCAAGTACTGGATCCCAAATATTTTCTCCCACAGCTGCCCACAGGATTCCCCACTAAAATCCCTTAGTTCCTGTGCAACCCGGAGAGGAAAGTCACTGATTTCCCCTCCTTCCACTTGCTGTCCAGAAATCTGGAATGGTTCTAAGTGCTGCCCTGACATTTAGGACCTAGAAAGCTGCTGTCCAGGGCCTTCCGATTGCTGTCCAAGGAGTCCAAGTTAGGTTCATTTGCTGTCTACCACTCAGGAGCTGCCAAACTGCTGTCCAAAGTTGCTGTCTACATAGTTCAGCAGGCTCCCTTGCACCACACCTTCAACGGGAAGGCCCCCAACTGCTGCCAAGAACTCCTTAGTCATTCTAGATTGCTGTCCTAACTTTGGAGACCAATGATGTTGCCGATCTGAGGCTTCCAACTACTACCTAGTGCTTGATAATGGTGAACTCTTTCCCCTTGTCTCTTATCTTCATAGTTATCCTACTATGTGATTTAATTGATTCATAAGAAGCTTGTTAATTACTCTCCGCTAAAGCCTAGAAGTTGAAAGAGTTGAGTGAGGGATCATCTTGTAGTGACTAGTCTTATTGTTAGTGGAGGGATTCATTGTTGAAACCTACCTCGCATGCAATGTTAAGAGTAATTGATTACTTTTGTGATTTAACTTTTATATATGTGACTTAGCCTAAACTTATGACACCACTCTCGTGTTTTATCTCGTCGTTTTATCGCTTAAAAGCTTTTAAATAATATTGTTCTCTAGATCAAGCGTGCAAGTTCCTAATTCACCCTCCATTCACATATGTTTCACATCATTAATATTGTTGGATTTCTTAAAAATAAAATTGCATGATGCTTTTTGTTTACTAGAATCAAGAACATACTGCTGCACAATTTTGGCTACCCTTTTTTTTTTAACTTCAATATATTTTGGAGGTCTAGCACATCACGAGTTTGATTTTTAGTCTTCCTGTTATTTTTTATTGAACTTAGGTATCAACAGGAAGGAATTAACTGGTTATCTTTTCTGAGACGATTTAAGCTACATGGAATATTGTGTGATGATATGGGACTTGGCAAAACGCTTCAAGCAGCAGCAATAGTAGCAGCTGACCTTGTAGAACAGCGTGCCATCAATAATGGAAAAGATCCTTTGTCATTAATAATGTGCCCGTCCACATTAGTTGCACACTGGGCATATGAAATTGACAAGTATATTGATAGATCTGTGATGATTACACTTCAATATGCTGGTTCAGCCTCAGAAAGGATGTCACTTCGCCGAAAATTTGACAAGTACAATATCATTATAACATCTTATGATATTATTCGCAAAGATATTGATTTCCTTGGAAAGCTTGCGTGGAATTATTGCATTTTAGATGAAGGGCATATTATAAAGAACTCGAAATCTAAAATAACTTATGCAGTGAAACAGTTAAAGGCAGAGCATCGTCTTATCTTGAGTGGCACACCTATACAGGTTAGGTGCTTACATGCTATATTTTCCCATTTAAACAATTAATTATCCAGAATAGAGTATCAACTGTTATGATCTTGGTTTCTTTTTATTTCAGAATAATGTCCTGGAGCTTTGGTCCCTCTTTGACTTTTTAATGCCTGGTTTTCTTGGTACGGAGAGACAGGTATACTTTTTTTTCGGTAGAGGATTGATATAATATTTTTGGTGATGCATAGTCTAACCAGCTTCTTTTGCTTTAGAATTTTTTTTTTTTGCATTTATATGCTACTTAAAATTTAACTTGGAAGGTCATATTGATAAATGTTTGCTGTGAATTATATGGCCTTGTGTGACTAATTCTACAATAATGCTCTTACAGTAATTCGTTTCCTATTTATTTTCATTCATGCCCACTTTAGCTGTAGTTCACATATGTGTATTGAAATCCATCTGAAGATCTTTTAAATTTGAATTCAACTTTTTGTTACTTCTTGTTTCCTTAAATTTTGTATTTTTACCTTTGAAAACTTTTGTTTGGCTGGCTTTGATTTATATTAAGGGAACGTTATAGTATTGACGTACTAGTCCCCATTTATTTATTCAATAACTTTCATTTGAAGTTCTATTGGATGTCTAACCAAGATAGATCAAGAAAAAAATTAATCCAAGCACACTAGCTTGCTATGAACGTTGAAATAATTTGTATGTGATTCTTTCCAATGAACGAATGATCACTATGAAGCACAAATACTGTATGAGAATGCTTTAGTCATATCTTAAACATGTTACTATATGGGTTCTATGCGTTTAGCACATTGGATTCATTGCTTTCCTATATGATTACACAAAATTACAGTTATTTGATAGCTTTTGGAATACAGGAAATGTTAACATTCCAATATTCAAAATATACGAAGAGGATCTTCTATATATATATATATATATATATATATATAGGAACGCACACACACAAATAAAATGTTAGAATTTATAAAAACAAAAAACTTGCGTTGGATGGACTCTACCTGACCTACCCTCTATTATTCTCCTCCTCTAAGCCCCTCGAGCTTGTTTGACTCAATCCTCCTACACCTTGCTACTATTTTGTTATTGTCTTCCCTACTTGAATGCTAGATTCAGAGACACTGCTTCTAAGTTTTTTTTTGGTTAAATTTTTGTTCTTCATAGATTGATGAATTATTGGTTTGGATGGACTCTCATCTAGTGCATGTTGGAGCAATTGACCTAGTTTCCATAGTCACTCATTGTCACTCCTCATTTTGAATCCCTTCAGTAGAACATGAGATGTAATAAAGACACAATCCAATCCAACACGTTTCCCACTATACCCATCCTAACTTTTGCTAATCAGGATGAATGAATAGAAATTTAGTGTGACTAAGGCTTCGTTTGGAACAGCTTTTTTACTGCTTCTTAAAGCAGTTTTGTAGCAGAAAATTTTTAATTTTTGTACTAAAAAGCTAATTTAAGAAGCAGTAAAAAAGCCACGTCAAACGAAGCCTAAATCTTCAGAAAATAACATTACACTTCATAATGCTCTAATAGATCCATCATAAACATTAATATATGAGCATATATAAATTAAATCATCAGAATGAACTATAGTTTTTAATAAATTTATACTTACCAAAAAATTTTAATTTATATGAAATAAATTTTTACATTTAAAAAGTTTTTAATTTATATCACATACATTTTTCTTCCCTAATACATCAAAAACTCTACAACAAAAATGTTAATAAGGCATATGACAAAATTGTATCACTTGATTATGACCCAACTTGCTCCTTATTCTTGGTTGAAATAACATTTGTAATATCCAATGTGTTTGAAGTTTAATGGAATAAACAATTCTAACATAGTGTTCAAAAATACAAGAAAAAACAATTATTTCATGTAGATCATATGAATTAATAAGACTATCGTTGCCGGGTCCCAAGCCCTAGATGAGAGAATTGGATGGTTAAATTAGGTAGTCGATAACTAGTATAAAACTTGTCAAACAATCATGACATGAATCCTTTATTACATTGTGCTAATGTTAAGACATGTATGGATTGAATACAGCGAAAAACATTTAAGCACCGCTATATCGACGCCCGGGTGCAGTTTTAAATAAGCAAGTGTTCCCACATCACGGATGAATATGGACAAAGAAGCTAGTCCATGAAACTAAAATTAGGATATGAACTTAGAATATAGGTATTCTTATAGATAAATTAATGGAATTAATAAATATTATGGTGTATAGAAAGATGAATATTTATGTATTCAGGAAACCAAATGAGTTGGAAAAAAAAAATAAAAAGATTGATAGTTTAGGATTTGTACTATAGTGTTTTGGTAAGAGTCGGATTAAAAATGGTGTTGGTGTGATTATAGATAACAATTTGAAGGATAATGTTATAAAAATTAATATAATTTGTGATAAAATTTTAACCTTTAAAAATTATTGTTGATACTGAGACTCTTAATGTTATAAGTGATTTATGCTCTTCAAATAGTTTTAAATATATGTTCAAAACTAAAATGTTGGAATGACTTTGAAGAATTTATACAAACGATATCTCTTAAAAAAAGCTTTAATTGGAGGAGATTTAAATGGACATACTGATAGAGTGGTAAAAGATTTTAAAAGTATTTATGATAGTTATGTGTTTGGAGCGACTAATGAAGGTGTTAAGATCATATTAGATTTTTCTCTACCTTATAATTTTGTAACTTCTAATATTTTATCTAAGAAAAAGAGGAGCATCTCATCACTTATAATAAGAATAGACATAATAAAATTCAGATTGATTATTTTCTTATAAGAAAAATAAATTGTAAAGTCATTCCAAGTGAAAGTTTATATATCTAGCATCGTTTATTAGTTTTGAACTTTAAAATGAAAGAGTGAAAAATGAAGAAATATAATAAAATATTATCCTAGGTTTATATGAGGCATTTGAAGAATGCTAATAAAAATATTTTTTAGAGTAAGATTCAAAATCTCAGGATTTAGGTTGTTTATGAGGAAGTTAGTGTTATGTAGGAAAAAATAACTATTGATATTAAGCATGCTGTAAATTATGTGCTTGGAGGATCAAAAGAAAAACCTCATAATAATAAAAAATAGTTTGTGGTGAAATTAATAAATAAAAAAATATGAATGTTTTTATAAAAAAATTGGTTTAGATGTTAAAAATTTGAAAATTCGGAAAGATATAAAGGGACCCTTAGGAAGGCTAAGAAAGCAATATGCAATGCTAATAATTTAGCTCTTGGTAATTTATATAATAAATTATATATTAAGGAGGACGAAAGATATATATATATATATATTAGCCAAGCAAAGAGATAGATGAAGTAAGGATTTCAAGTGATGCATTAATGATGAAGTTCAAAAAGTGTTTTTTAGAATAGAATATTCAATATAGGTGGATAAGATATTTCGATAAAATTTTCAATAAATATTATGAGAATATGATTGACTATGGTGACCTTAGCACCCTAAATAAAAATAGAGAATTTTATTTTTATCGTCTTCTTAGTAATATTGAAAATTGAGAGATATAAAAAAATGAAGTGTGAAAAAGTAGTATGCTGTGATGATATTGCAATAAATGTGTGTAAATGTTTAAGAGATCAATAAATTTTTTGGCTCACAAAATTTTTAATATTATTTTAAAAATTAAAAACATGTCAGATGAGTGGAGAATGATTATGTTGGTTCATATTTTTAAGAATAAAGGCGATGCACAAAAATGTGTTAACTATAAAGGAATTAAGTTAATGTTCCTACTTTAAAATTATGTGATAGAGTAATTGAGCATAGGTTGCGACGTGATAATGATGTTTTTCTAAATTAATTTGGATTCATGCCTGATAGATCTACTATGGAAGTTATACATTTGTTGAGAGGTTTCATGGAGAAGTATAGAGAGAGTAAGGAGGATGTACAAATGTTATTTATTGATTTAGAGGAAGCATATGATAAAGTTTTAATAGAAGTGCTCTGGAGAGTTCTAGAAAAGAAAGGAGTTAATAATGCTTACATTCAAGTCATTAAAAGATATGTATATATGAGTTGTTACATATGTTCAAACACGAGATAATTTGGCCAAATATTTTCCTATATTAGTTGGTTTACATCAAGTATCAGCTTTAATCCCATATTTTTTTTTTCTTTAGTCATGGATGTTCTTACTAGATATTTGCAAGATGATGTACCTTGGTGTACACTTTTTACTGATGATATTCTTCTTTTTGATGAGACTAGAGAGGGAGTTGATGAAAAACTTGAATTATGAAGGTCAAACTTAGAGTCTAAAGGTTTTTGTTTGAGTGAATCTAAAATCAAATATATGAAGTGTAGTTTTAGTAGTAATAGATCTAGTGGTGTGATGATGATATTGGGCGATCAAGTTACTAAAAAGAGTACTAATTTTAGATGTCTTTAGTCTATTGTTTAAAGCGATTGCGAAATAAATAGGGATATCATTAGTAGTCTTCAAGTTGGATGACTGAAGTGGAGAATACATCGAGCCTGTTGTGTGATATAAATGTACCCCTCATACTTGAGAGAAAATTTTATAAGATTGTAGTGAGTTCTACAATGCTTTATGGCGCAAAAATTTGATTATTAAAAGAGAAACATAAAATTAAGTTATGGTTTGTAGATATGAGGATGCTCGGGATAAGTGGCTTAACATTTGGAGACAAAATGTGAAAGAATATATACGTGAAAAGGTTGGAGTTGATCTAGTGGTCGTTATCTTTTTAGGAGAGATGCATTAGATCCAGTCTATATTAAGAAATTTAGAAATGGAACTAAAAGGACTTAGTTATGAAGTATTAGTAATGGTCTTTTTTATTAGATTTAAATGATAATTTGACTCTTAATGGGACATAATGGAGAAAATGATTCATACAACCGACTCCACATATTGAGATAGTGGCTTATTGTAAGTGTTGATCATATGAATTGATATGAGTATCAATATTCATAATGTACCTATCTTAGCGCAAAAAAAAATATTTCAAGACATGCTTTGATGATTAGATAAGTGAAATACTTAACTATAAGCTATAAACATGAATATTTGCAAGTAAATGAAGTACATTTATCGAATGTCAAATCATTTAATGCAATATACTAGTCAATTGCTTGTATGAAATTACTTGTTTTATTTTCATTTTCTTTCTCATTTTAATTGATCATTATCTTAAAAATATCATTATTGTTTATGTAGGCTTTTAGTACTTTTATATCAGTTGATCATCACCTAGCTCATTAGTCATAATCGCCATTGATTAAATTTTAACAATCCATCATAGCAATTATTAATGATCTTTTAATGTAGGTTAAACTGCCCAACCTTTCTAGTATTGAGAGTTGGGAACTTCTTTTTGTTCTTTGTTGAGGCTTATATTGTCAGAATTTTTTTCTATCTACATAGAGCATTAATATACTAATTTTTTTCACATGTCATAACTTTTCATAGGATTTTTATTTTATCATCATTTAATAGGACTTTAAAATTATTTAGTATTTGACATGCACCTGTTTTCAAATAATCTATATTAACATGCATCAAAGGTATAACATAATATATAAAAGTTGATATCTAGGTTTAAATATGCATCATGTGTTGTTAAACAATATTAAAACTTGAGTTATATAGAAATATTATGAAATTATTTATGAACTGGTGATCATATAGAATACAATAATCTTTTTAATAACATTAGGCACTATTTGCATGCTCAATATGAATAAAATCTTTACCTATTCACATGATATTTAAATTTAATTGTAAGGATTCACAAATAATAGGCCTGGAAATAATTTATTTCTTATTTTAAAGATTGAATATCTTATCACAATTGTAAGATCCTCCTCTAAACATTTTTTTTATTTCTATTATGTTGTTGTCTTGTTCTTTTTCTTAAACCACTTAAAAATAATAATTTTCTCAATTTATAACCCAACCCTTCTCAAATTAACAATCCAATTTAACAGAAAATTAGCCTCAAAATATTTTTTTCTCATTCAAGTCCTTCAATACTAGCAACCTGAAACTCAATTCAATTTGTTGCAAGAATTTAATACATACATTAATTATATGAGTTAAGATGTGTATATATATATATATACACACACACACACACTTCAATATATCAAAATAACCATAATGAAATATAGAATTTTATAAAAAAACATTTTTGTTCATTTTTTGGATATGCAAAAAAATGGAATATGATTTTAATGAAAAATTTTTATTGTACTTTTTTACATTTTTAGTTATGTTACTCAAGGATACTATTTTAAAGAGAATCTTGTATTGTACCTTTTACATTTTTAATTATGTTACTCAAGGATATGATTTTAAAGAGAAATTTGTATTTTACCTTTTTTACATTTTTAGTATGTTACTCACTGGATGCTGTTATCTCGTGCAAAGGTTATGGTCGTTGGGGATGAACTTAAGCTAATTTATAGCTTTAAGCTTTCTTCTATGTTGGTTGTTTTTGGATTTCAGTTCTTTGATCTTTTCTCTCTTTTGAAATATGTGGGCATACATCCATGCATGTCATTTATTCATCTGTGTATCTGCTGCATGGGTTTTGAAGTTCCAAGCAACATATGGAAAACCGCTTCTGGCTGCTAAAGATTCAAAATGTTCTGCTAAGGATGCTGAAGCAGGGGTGCTTGCCATGGAAGCATTACATAAGCAGGTAAAATCAGCGTGACTGTTACCATCATCACATTATGCAGGATGCACCATTGCAAAAATATTTGAAATAATTGAGTTGATGCTGCTATGCAGGTCATGCCATTCCTGCTCCGTCGAACAAAAGATGAAGTTTTGTCTGATCTTCCTGAGAAAATTATTCAGGACAGATACTGCAACTTAAGTCCTGTACAGCTTAAACTGTATGAGCAATTTTCAAGTTCAGATTCTAAAAGGGAAATCTCATCATTAGTTACAGAGAGTGAGACTAGCAGCGAATCAGTTGCAAAAGCACCCCTTAAGGCGACTTCTCACGTCTTCCAGGTACTTGCTGAATCGCTGAATCTGAAACAATTGCTATATTTACTTTTTTTGTTGTAGTTTCATCCTTTCTTAGCATACTTTTTTTTTCCAATACAGGCGATACAATACTTGTTAAAACTCTGTAGTCATCCATTGCTTGTGATTGGTGAAAAGACTCTGGAGTCTCTGAAAGGCCTTCTGTCTGATGTTATTCCTGATTGCAATGATCTTCTCTCAGCGCTTCATGAGCTGCACCATTCTCCGAAACTGGTGGCTCTTCAAGAAATTTTGGAAGAGTGTGGGATTGGCACTGACACAACAAGTTCAGAAGGTGCTATTTCAATAGGGCAACATAGAGTTCTGATTTTTGCTCAGCACAGAGTGAGTTTTTTTCAGTAGGGAAGCACAAAGTTATTCCATCATCCTTGGTTTTATTTATTTATTTATTTTTTCTAATTTGGCATTTCCCTGCAGTCTCTTTTGGATATTATTGAGAGGGACTTATTTAATGCTCACATGAAGAGGTGATTTCTTTACCGTTTTTTGCATAATATAAGTTGAATTTAAATTTTATTTAGATTCTCGGTTTTGTTCTGATAGATACTCTTAATTATGTTAGTCTTATCTGAGATTTTAAATGCGAAAATTGTGAATTGAAAAGTTAAGGGATTTGTGTCGTCTTAAGGTAGATTTGTGATTTGATTCTAGTTGATGACGTAATGACTGGGCAAGAGCAATGCATGTTTTGGCAAGAAAATGATGGGAACATGAACAAGTATCCTCATATGATTAAAATTTGAATCCTTGGATATCAAACTTACGATTATCATTAGGCTTTTTTTGTTCATGCATAAACTGTTGTTCCTTTTATTTTATTTTTTTCGCACGAAGCTATCAATTTTTTGTTAACTACCTTGAATAATTCATACAATTTTATTATATTTGGATATTTATATTTAAATCTCATTCAAAAGAAGATAGAGACAACTTGTCCATAATTGACATCTTCATTTTGCAACACTCGGACCCATGCAACATAGTTGGCTAATTGTGGTCTTAAATCATGCACATTTAGGCCTTCATAACATTCTTCTATTGCAGAGTATTCGTGTGGTATTCTTCATTTTCAATCACCTATCTTTAACTTAAGAATTTATAGCTTTGTCTATGTTCATATTCTATTGTATAATAGATCCGCTTCACTCACACTTTTTTCATCTGCATATCACCTTATCTTTTAGTAAAATTAGCCATTAATGTTATTTTACACCCCTAAAATTATAGATCATTATCTATGAAGTTGTCCTATGAATGAATCATCTAAAGTTGAAGCTTTTTTACTTCACTTGTTATTCTCTTTGCAAAACTTATAACACCTCTATAATCACTGACTCTTCGTGAGATTTAATTATGCTTATTTATTATCTCCTTTTAAAAGATATTTATTTATTTAACTTTTTGAATCTCCTTGCTCCTCCATTAAGTCAATTTTTGATTTATTTCTAGAGTCTAAAATTTTTATGGCTATTTCTTTATACAGTCAGCTATCTTAGTACCAATCGCATTTGATTTAATGATAAAATTTTGATTTTTCTCCTGTAAAAACATATAGAAGAAATAAAAACTTCACCTTTCGGATTCCTCCAGCTTGGGCAGTTATATTCTTAAAATTCAGATGATTAAAAAATAAAAGGGGGGTATATATAAGTTGCGCCCCATTTCAAGATGTTAATTTCACATGTCAGTTTAAGTTTTGCCAAATGGTATTAAAATAATACTTTTAATTAATTCTTATCCCTTGTTTTTGGGTCAAAACTGTAAAAAACTCTTCAGAAAGTTATCTCTTTCACATGCCAATAAATTGCCAGTTGTTAAAGGAATTGATGATGGTTTAAATCCCAAACTGGCTATATAAAGAAAAATTACTAAATAAGGATAAAACCTGCATAATAGCTATATTTACGTGTAAATTTGGAGAGGCTAAATGTTCTAACTTATCTAGCTTTTTGTATCTATTAATCAATATGCTTAATATTTTTTAGTCTAGGAGTGTAATTAGTAGCTTATAATTTTTTTTGTCCAATTAATGGGAATATACTGAACTTTTTTGAGAGCTTACTGGCGAGGAAGGTGGAAAGTTCTGGTTCTTCTCTTTATTTTTTCTTAGCTATTATTGTATTTCTTGTTTTATGAATTTCATCATCCATGGCTTCTTCAAGTAATTTCAGTTTTACTGCTACTTATTGAGAACTTTTAGGAGCATCTTGATTTTTTGTCTGACTGCAAGTTATGATGCTTCATCTTTTATTATTATTATTATTATTTTTTTATGCTTCATCTTATATTTAGTATCTACATATAATTTTTAGAATTCCATTAATTTATTTTGAATAATCATAAATTTTTAGTTATCAATGCCCAAATAGTTAGGATAAGGCTATTGATGATGACAATGATACACTTTATTTGTTTTTTTCTTCCTAGCGCTTCATGTTTAGTCTAATTGTGTTAATTGTTAATTGAAACAGTGTCACGTATTTAAGGCTTGATGGATCTGTTGAACCTGATAAACGTTTTGACATTGTAAAAACGTTCAATTCTGATCCAACTATAGATGTGTTATTGTTGACAACGCATGGTAAGTTCTGTAGATTTATCTTTATCAAGTTTGTTTCTATTGTTTGGGTATTTATTGATTCACAACCTACAGTTGGTGGGCTTGGCTTGAACTTGACTTCTGCTGATACATTGGTCTTTATGGAGCATGATTGGAATCCTATGAAGGATCACCAGGTATTTTGTGTATTCTCAAGTAAATAAAATTTGGGGCTTTATTGAAAATTTTATATTGAAAAAAAATGACCAATTTCTGTTGCGTTTGTTGCTGCCTTAAATATTTAATTATTTATTTGAAAAATAATGTAATTCTACTCTTAATACCTGGTTGAATGAGGCTAAAAAGGGGTTTGGTTTACTTGAGAATGTTTCTATTTTGATATTTGATAAAGCAATTGGATATGTTTGCTTCATTTCCTTCAAAAATAATTTTATAAGAGAATTTTATTTTTATGTTAAATGATTGTTTGTAATTATAGCTGTATATTTCAATTGATTGCTATTAATTTTATGACATTTTGATATTTAAACTTGTTGCTTTAGATCATTTTTAAAATTGCAAGACAGTCCTAAAACCTTGATGTGTAGTCGTCAAGTGGATCTAAAAAGTTGGATTCACGTGAATTCATGGTAGTCTGACTTATTTGAAGTAGGGTTTTAGTGGTTTCTGACTATGTAATGGGTATAGGTGGAGGGGATTTGGTTGCAAAATATTTTGGTGTTATGAGAGATTGATGGGTTGAGATTGAGGAGGAAAATGATGGATATGAAGAGGTGGGGAATAGAGGAACAGGAAGGAGGGGGTGCTGGTTGGTTTAAGAAAAACGAAGTAAGAGAAGGGGGTGTTAAGTTAAATAGTTCTTAAACCATTAGTTGGTCTCATATGTGCATGAAGTGCTACTAGATATCGGCATGACAGTTAGAAAAATATTTTTCTAGAATGCCTATCAAGTTCAAACACACGAAATGTAAATATAATCAATTGTAGAGTCGTATTCAGAGTCATGTTGGATATCAATGTTGTTGAATCTAATTTGCGTCATCATTTACTAGTGGGAAAGAACTTCTCTTGAGAGTATAGGTGAAGGTATTCTTCCACAAGCATAGCTTGGCAAGGGGCATCCTCGTGAAATGATTACACTGATGAATCATGAAATGTTATCAAGAAAAGGGATAAATTTTGATAAAATTTGTAATGTATATTTAACAATGTCAGTAGATTGGTGTGGGGGAGTAGGCATGATAGGAACTTGTGGTAGTGTGCAAAAACATTAATTGTTTGTAGTCAAGGCTCAAAAGTGCCAGGGTATCCGACCTTTATGTTGAAAAATAGGCTAGTGCTAATCATGTGACACATTGTAATTAAGGAAGCATTACGTTTGAGCATGTCTCTGAAAATTAGATTGTGAACCAATTCTCAAAATGGTTCAATCTAATAAAAAAAAATAGATTTGTTGGGTTAACTGGTAAGTATCGACAGTTAAACCGCTTAACCCTTAAATTGAGACCAATTGAATTCTTGAGTAGATATTATAATGGGGAGATAGTGTGGAAATGCAATATTGTTTTGGACCTATTTCATGAATATATTTTATATTTCATATTATATATATATATATATATATATATATATATATATATATAATTATTACTCATCATCGTTATTAGAAATCTTATATCATCATAATTGAACTCCCGGTTGGATATCGGCTAAACCTTTAAATCTTGAATCTTTCTTTCCATTGGTTCAATGCGTGGCCCAATTTTGAAAATCTTGGTTTGAGTTTTTTGAGGTTGGAAGGGCCAGAAGAGCTTTTGTAGAGGTGTGGAGTGTTCTAAAGTTATTTAGGTGGAAACACTCAAGATGTATATAAATGGGAATATATCTCTCTTTTTAACCAACTTTGAAGTGGAGAATCACTAGTGCGATTAATTAAATTTTAATGGTAAATTGTGCATTAAGAAGTGGATCTCAAGTGCCTAAATGATCATCAACATGGCATCATAAGAGGCTAACAAGGCAATTATTTATGACTTTGTTTGTTTTGTGGGTTGATGTTAAAGAGAATTGTTAGGTCGTGCGAAGTAGCATCTAGAATGGTGTTTTGCAATAGTGTCCCATGAACCTAGGATCTTCATTTGAAAAAAAAAAAAATTCTAACCATGCAACTAGATGTATTGTGTAAGATATGTGCCATGTGTGTAACATCTGTTATTTTGGAACAAAGTAAGAAATACATCATTAAGAAGAACCTATTGATTATAATATAAATAAATACATTTCTTCATACAACCTTAGTAAATTTAGCTTTCGAGTCCCCTGGCCTCTCCGCGTACATTTGGGGAGAGTTTTAACGGATTAAATTCCGCGGGAAATTTTCAAAGGAAGTTGGTTGGAGATAAAGACATTATTCAAAGATTTCATCCTCCTATGTGAGGACTTTAAGATTTGAGTTATGATTTTTTATAGGTGCAAGCTTCTATAGTTAATTACATCTTCCAATAATGAGAGTGTACTTTCGATTAAGGCTAGTCATTAAACATGTATTAAATACTCAGCATATAATAACAATAATTTTATATATTTAAAATTAGAAATTTACCATTATTTTACTTAAAGCGGATGTTGGAGGATTCACGACGAACTTGATCAAGATCTTATAGTTTTGTCATCCTAGGTTGTCATGATCTTTAGTCTATTTAATCAGAGAAGGTAGTTGACCTAACTTGATTGAAGAATCCTTTGCGCCCTATCGATTCTACCATATTATTCATTACTTAAGGGCATTAGCCATTGGGAATATATAGGCTTTAGCCATAATCACAATATAGTGAAGTTATTGGGCCAAGCCACCGAGTCGGAGGGCCTTGGTCATAATCGTTGACCCTTGGAGTCGTTCAGCCAAGCCAAAGGTTATTTGTGGAGCCGTTCGGCGAAACCATCGATTTGAGGATTAATTATGAACCTTTACTCTGTGGAGTCACTGAGCCAAGCCACAGGTTCTATGAAGTCATGCCAACCAACCGGTTAGATGATAAATACATCCTTAGTGGCAATTAGGGGTGTAAGTGAGCCAAGCCGGCTCGCGAGCCGGCTTGAGCTCGACTCGTTTATGAGCTCGCAAGCCGAGCTTATCGAGCTCACGAGTCGAGCTCGAGTTCGAGCTCGTTTAGTAAACGAGCTCGAGCTCGAGCCGGCTTGGCTCGTGAGCTCGCGAGCCGGCTCGATTAAATATTAATATTTTTAAAAATAATTTTCTTTTATTTATTAAATTTAAATATTAAAAAATTATAATAATAATCACCTAAATTTTATTTAAAAGTGAAATATTTCATTTTTTTATAAAAAATTTGTTTAAGTTTTAAAAATCCCGCTTAAAGTTTAAAAATCCCGCCTAATTTTAAATTTTTTTTAAAAATCCGCCTAAATTTAAAAATTCCCGCCCATGGCTCGAGCTCGAGTTCGAGCTCGACTATCGAGCTCGAGTTCGAGCTCGACTATCGAGCTCGAGTTCGAGCTCGACTATCGAGCTCGAGTTCGAGCTCGACTATCGAGCTCGAGTTCGAGCTCGACTATTCGAGTTCGAGCTCGCTTTGTATCTAACGAGCCGAGCTCGATAAGGGCCAAAACTCGACTCGACTCGACTCGTTTACACCCCTAGTGGCAATATATTGATTTCGACAGTCTCTCGGTGTCTTCTATGCATAAAGGAAATTTTATAGAGATGCTAAGCATGCCCTTCATACTACGAAAAGCGTGTATGATTGGTTTCAAGCGACAATGCTGTCGGAGTCTTCAATCCAAGTCTACTGTTAGAGAGAAAATAGGAGAGAGTTTGAGATACTTAAGAGAGAGAGAGAGAGAGGTACTTAACTCTCTCTATTAGAGAAATGAAATAAAGGGAGAGGGAGTTGGTTGGTTCGCTAGTGAAATTGCGGCTGTGTGGCCTGGTGCATACTTGAAGAAGAGGAGAAGTTGAAGAGAAGTTTTGTAGGTGGCGAGCTCAAGCGGTAGTGAGGTAAGATGTTAGATGGCGGTTGGAGTAGGTTACGTAGAATTGGGTGTGTGTAGGAGTGTAATGCTAGGCTGGGAGAATTAGAAGCAGTTAGGTGGCTTTGGTGTCACGTGAAGACAGTAATATGTAAGTTTATGAAATTAAAGTTATCAGGAATTTTATTCATATATGCTAATATACGTATAATTACTTATTTTGTGTGTGTGTGTGTGTGTATATATATATATAACAAAATGATTCTTGAGAATGGATTTGTCCCAAAGATTAATGTTATTATGAGGACCTAGCTGTATTTGTATTTTAACATGTAGGTTGTGCTGGTAGGCATCCTTTATAAATGATCAACCTCAATTTTTTTACATAACCTTGCCTCCTCTACATCTGTCGGTTTTTTACCTGTTTCTTTTTCTTTTTCTCTGTTTTCTGCTAAATATCAATGCAACAAACTCTTTCACTTTGTTTTGGGCCTTTGGCAAGTTTTTTTTTTTACCTGGAAATGCACTAAATACTAATCTGAGGCTTCTAGGAGAATATTCAGGTTCCATGAAATTAGTGGTTTTAGTCATGGCGCATAAGCTGATGACATATCTTGAGAAATGATTTTATAATGAGATTCATGCTAATGTTCTTTCTCACCCAAGTCTACTGGGGTTGAATATCCAGGCCATCTGTCTTTAAACACGTGGAATATTCATTACTAATGTGTTACGCTTTGTTATTCTCAGGCAATGGACAGGGCGCATAGGTTGGGTCAACGGAAAGTCGTAAATGTTCATCGTCTCATCATGCGGGGCACCTTGGAAGAGAAGATTATGAGTCTTCAGAAGTTCAAACTCTCTGTTGCAAATGCTGTAATTAATGCAGAGAATGCTAGCCTGAAAACAATGAACACAGATCAGTTGCTTGATCTGTTTACTCCTGCTTCAGCCTCTGGAAAGGTAATCCTTTTTTCCTGCGTAGTCTTGGTTGAGTAATTATCTGACCCTTAGATACAAAATGAGAAAACTTATGTAGTTTCCTGAAATGATTCATTCTCACCACAACACTGAAGGGTTTTTATTTATTTAATTTTCTTGCATTCAAACTTAAGGGAAAATTCTATAATATGGTGGTGAGACCTGCAATGTTTTATGGTACCGAATGTTGGCCATTAAAAGAGAAGCATAATACTAAGTTAAGTATTGCAGAGATGAGGATGCTTAGGTGGATGAGTAGCTTTACCCTTAGAGATAGGATACGAAAAGAGCATATACTTGAAAAGGTTTTAGTAGTTCCAGTGGAAGATAAGATTAGAGAGAGTCGCCTTAGATGGTTTCGCCACATTAAACAGAGGCCTCCCGATGACCCTTTTAGGAGAGTTAGATTTGACTTATGTTAAGAAAGGTAGAGGTAGACCTAAAAAGACTTGGTTAGAAAATATTAGAAATGATATTTCTTTATTAGATTTAAATGAGATTTTGACTTTTAACAAGAAAATGGCGAAAAGGGTTCATGTAGCTGACCCCACATAGTGGGACAAAGGCTTTTTGTTGTTATTGTTGCATTCGAATTTATTTTTAGGTTAAGTGTGCTGTAAAGAAACGACCAACACTTTGCATTTCTATTGTGCAGAATTATGTGCAGTCCATATCATAGGCATATGCAGACACATTTAAAGGCTTGCACTGTGATAGCATTCTCATTACTTGAACAAAGATTCTTTTTTTTTTTTTTCTAATATGTGGTTTGTATGCAAGCTCTTTTTGGAGTTAGGAAAGAGGAGATATATATGACTTATAATTAACCAGAAAGGAACTGTGAACAGTGCACATGTGTGCTAAGTTCTCGATAAGCGTATGCATTCATGCACGCTTAGCATAGGGACTGCAGTACAGATGGGCCAGCTTCCTCCCTTTGTTTTTTGGTATTATCATCTTATCAGTTTGCGGAAAGCCTCGAACTCATACCCTCTGCATTGACATGGGCGGACCCCCCTTAAAAAAAATCCCTCTGTCTATTTTTTAGTCTTTATTACAACGGTTTTTAGGCAATTGACCCCCCCTAAAAGTTTTAAAATATTATAGTCTTTAGGCAATTGTCCCCAGCATAACTAAACACATTTTATTTATTAATTTGAATACCAAAAATATCTTTACAACCAAAATTTGTTTCGAGGGCGTTGCCCCCACAAACCCCCGCAAGGGCGTTGCCCCTTGACCCTGGGACAAGGTTGAACCCCGCCAGGAGGCGCTGCCCACTTGAACCCCCGACATATCTACGAAGCGTACGACGATTAAGGATATGAACAAATACGGGTCAAGCCAAATTGAAGGCAACTTCAACATACAGTTTGTAGAAATTGAATGACTAATCATCTTTAAGTAAGTTTGCCCCCCTAAAAATTAAGGCCGGATCTATCCCTATGCATTAGAACCCGAATCTCTCAATTACTCGACTAGGTTGAGCTGTATAAATTTTAGCCTTTTGAACACCATCTTGCACCTCATTTTCTCTTCCTGAAGCTAAAGCGTTCTGCTTATTTCAACTCATCATTGGCATGTGTGCAGGTTGCTGGCACTTCGAGTTCTAATGGGCTGGATGAGGATTCCAGGCCAGCAGGTAAAAAGGGCCTCAAGGCTATACTCAGTGGACTCGAGGAGCTTTGGGATCAGTCTCAATATTCGGAAGAATACGATCTAGGCCATTTCCTGCGAAAGCTGAATGGCTGAAAATGACCATAGCTTTGCAGTATATTTGTACATCAGAGGAGCTTCTAAGTTAGTTGGCCCTGAGATTTTGGCAGAAATTTTTTTGTTCTTTTCTTTGTATATGCTAATTTGTTTAGGAAAAAAGACTGGCTAACAAAATTGTAGGGCCAACTTTGTTCAGGTTGGAGGGCAGTCATTCAGTGCTTGCTTGCCTTGAAAGGTTAGCATGGCATAGTGTATAAATATGTTTTTATTTAATATCCAAGGAAAATCGCCTTATGTAATGTTCATAAGCAGAATGGTGGTCTGTTCTTTCAAAATAGAGCCTTATTTATATTAATAAATATTATTTTTTTTGGAAAGGATGATAAATTACTTGCAAAATATTTAATTTGGATTTTTTATTTTAGGGAAATAATCTTCTCGTTTCAGGATATTTTCATAGTAATATTAAATTAATTTTTTTTTATTAAATATAAGTTTTACTTTGAATCATTTTAATAAAGTAAATAATATTTATGATCAATTTTTTTTATTAGGATTTAAAATAAATATATTATAAATTATTTATCTGGTATAGTCATTATAAAATAAATTTAAATAATTTTAAAAAAGTTTCAATCGTTTTGTCAGGACATCTAATACCAAGTTATTATTATTATTTATCCTTCAACACATTTTCAGCTGATGTAAGTAAATGCTTCTTGGAGATGACTAATGGGGATATTCAACTTCAATATGTGAATTTAGGTTTCGTTTGGGGTTTTCTTTCTGCTTAAAACTTTTTAGTTAAAAAATTAAAAAAATTTAATTAAAAAGTTATTTTAAGAAGCAGAGAATTATTTGGATTGTAAGTTTAAATATACTGCATACACTGTATATATTGTGTTCAGACTCAGCATAGAATAATTACTCTTCAAATAAAGCTTTAAAGGTGGTGCGCACAAGACTTTATGGAAGTATTAGATCTTGCATGAGTTCAGTAGTTTAGGCAAGTCAAGTCCAGTTGGTTGAAAGCTTAGGCTTACAAGTAAGAGGTCCAAGGTTCGAGTTCATGTGTATGCGTTGTGTGTGTGAGTTTGCCTTAAATGGTCTAATGTCCCAAAAAAAAAAGTCCAGTGAAACATAAAATATTTATGTTGAAAAAAAAATAAGTTATTTTACCTAACTGTTTGAGTATATTTGGGAGTATAGCTTTATTAATTTTTATAGAAGTTATTTGACATCTAGTTTCATAGAGTGCAGCACTTTCCACAGATTGAATTTCTTTCCTGCTCGCGGGAGAGAGATTATTATGTGCGGAGTGCAGACGGGGAGAACCGTCTGCACAAGTATTGGGTACCTAGCTAGGTACCACTCGAGACCGCTAGGTACCCAGTGCTTGTGCGGACGATGCGCACTTTGCACCTAATAATTTTTCTGTGGGACAGGAGGTGTAGGTGATGATGAAAGATATAATTGCTCTTTACATTACTTTAGCATATAGCATAAAATAGCTTCCGTTACATTAAGCCAACCTAAAAAAAGCTCTAAATGCTGAGCATATCGACTGTATTAGAAAGCCGCGAATTTATGTCAAAGGAATTAAAAAAAAACATAAAAAACTCAAATTAATTATATAAAATCACAATAAACCTTTCTATACTTATTTGAGATGATTTCATCTCACTCAGTTTGCTTCAATCCACACACAAAGCTGACTTGATTCACCATGACTAATTTCACAAACAAAGAGTCCACCCATCTGCTTATGTGCTCATTTAGATCATCTTCAGCCGAACGCCAAACACTTGTTTGGCCTCCGTCATTTGCTCCAGCCGATGTCAAAAAAAAAAAAGGGTCATTCATCAGAGGGTGTACAATGCGACGTCAATATTCACATCGCACTGTTCACATTCAAATTTAAAAAAAAAAACCGAAAATTAGGTTAAATAAATTATGAGAAAGAATATATACCAAATATTCTTTTTTGGTATTTGAAAATAAAGTTCGGTTGTAAACGAGTTAATGTTTTGGGTATTAGATATATAAATAGCATAAAATAAAGTGGTATGTATGTAAATCTCATACCACTTTATTTCATGTTATTTACATATCTAACACCTAAAATATTAATATTACATACATACCACCTATATAAAACTTTAATATCAAATATACCACTCATATAATTCATTTCTATCATTCATACCATCTTATAAATTTTAATATTTCATTTCATGCACCCAAAATTATTGTATGGGTGGTAGGCATATAATATTGATGTTTTGAGTGTTAGATATATAAATAGCATAAAATAAAGTGATATGTATGTAAATCTCCTTTAGTATTAAAATTGAATTTTTCGGTTGGAGATTGCCTTACGCTGGGGATGTACTCAATAAAAAAAATCTGGGTTCTCAGGACCTGTGTACTGATCGAAGGACTCATCGTATGCTCAAATTGATTGTGGATCGAGCGCTTCCTTTGACTAGTTAATCTAATAACAAGGAAGAATCTCTTCTTTTACCTGACATAAGATGAAATTATATACTAATACCAATCTGACTCTCTAAGTTGACTTAATTCTACTTCAGATTTATAATTTTCTTTACCACAATGAATCACTCATATTCCTACATCTAAGAAGATATGCCCGAGCATATTGAAATATGACGTTCATGATGAAACTTTGATTACTTGGAAAACTGTTTCATCAGAACAGAGAATAAGTTATAGCCGTTGAATATCAAATTTAGATAAAGGGATTTCTTTTTCCTTACGAAATCGAGATTTTTTTTTTTTTTGGACAGAGGGAAGAAAACACATGCAACTCGGAAGAAACAGGGACTGAGATGTTCCTAGTGAAAAGCCCATCAGAAAAGGTCACAGTACTAGTTTACATAGGATTTATATATACCTGAGAAAAGCATTAAGAAAATAAAACAAGAAAAAGCTGTATCTTCTGAACCAGAAACAAGATTTAAAGCAGCTACTGAAAGAGATTTTGACTAAAAAATCAAGCTGCAGTGATAAACTTGGTAGATGTTTTGAAGCCAAAGGGATGGCAGGCGACAAGGTAAAAGGCAACTTTGTTCTTCATCTTCTTCAGTAGCAGGAGCTTCCCTTCTCCCCAGTGGAGCACAGTTATGAAGTTTCTCTTCATAAGCGACTTGAATTTGAAGTATCGTTGCTTTTTACTTGATCCCTCACCTGTTTTCGAGGGCTCTCACCTTCTTCTTCTCCTCCTCCTTCTTCTTCTTCTTCCTCATCCCATCGCAGAGGGTAGCTCCTCAGGAATATTCTTCTGGTCTCCATATCCTCATCCCTGAAGCTCTTCATCTTCACTCCATCCTCCATCTCTTCCTGATTAGGCGACACAGAGGCCGAGAAGAGAGTCAAACAAAAAAAAAATGAAGGGGAAAGGAAGTTTCTGCAAAATAAGAAGGCAGGTGGTGACCAGACTCCACGTGCCGTATCATGAACGGAATTATTCAGACAACAAGGCTTTTGATTTGCCTCTGCTTCCATGTGGAAATTAATTGAACTTCAACGAACATTTCACGTACATGACAATTCATGAGGTAACGCTACAAACAAAATTTCAATAATCACTATTATTTATTTCACTTAAATTTATATTTTGTTAGTAAATATCAATAGTTGAGATCGGGTAAGCGGCCAGATGGTCGAATCTGATAGTTGAGATCGAGTAAGTGGTCAGATGGTCGGCGGAAGTTCTTCCTCCCCTCTCACCCTCGCTCGAATCCCCTAACGTCTCAAAAAAATAGTTGAAATGCTTGTTTTTTTATTTTTTGAGATAATGTATTAAAACAAGTAATGTTTTACTCAAAATTTTAATATAATAAATCATATATTTCAATGTTTTTTTAATGCATAGATTATTTTTTTTAATTTTTAAGAGAATAAAATGTTATTTTAATTTTAAAAAAGCATTATTTTAATAGCTTTAGCAATGATTGAGTTGGATGAAATTAATAACTGATATTAATTTAAAATTTTATAATTTTTTCTCAAATATGATGAGTTTTTATTTCACAAACGAAACGAATAAAAAGGAAATTATTAATATTATTTCAATAGACTTTCTATGTGCTATTAATATTTTTCCCAATTGATTAAGGAGAAGGAAAAAAGAGAAGCAGAAAAGAAATATACCTGCCGCCGTCGACGGTGGCCTCCGGCCGTTGTTCGCCGGAGATAGAAACGGAGGATTTTGAGTGAAGAGTAAGTACTCTTCTCATGAAGTGAATCCTGCATGCTGATTTATATGCGTATGCGTAAGGAATAAGCAGGCCAGTGATGAGAAAAATAACTAAATAAAATTCATTTACCTGCACTATACGGAAAAAAAAAAAGAGATTTAGTAATTGGAGATTAATTAGCTTTTCCGGCACTTTGACAGCGGGCGAAAAGACCATTTGGCTGTTTGATTAATATAATTATTACATCCATTGATGAAGATAATGATATCTTGAGAATAATAATTAAAATAATCTGGTTTGCTTTAGGTGGCTTATTTAGAAGAAATAAATTATATTTTTTTAAGTATATAATTGAGCATATTAAAATAAAATGAATATCAAATTATTTTTTTATATAGATTTTATTTTGAGAGGATTTCACACTATCTTTATTGCTTGCTAGAAAATTCATAGTGATAGATAGAACTGTTATGTCCTAATGTTCCATGCAGTTCCAATATATATATATATATATAACTTGTACACATCAAATTTTTATATGAAAAACTCAAAAAAAAAAGAAAAGAAAAATTAGAACTAAATTAAATAATCAATTATGTGAATAAGTTATTCATTGTTGGAGAAGCCGAAATTACAAAGTATGTGATATAAGTTTGTAGTCTTGTGAAGGAGAGAGAGAATGCAGTAGATGCAATTCCTGGATGGTGTTAATCGGATGATAATGGATGGGTGATGATAGCTGGATGATGAGAATTTGATGGTAGCAATCAAATAATGATGGTCGAATGATGATGAATGGATAATGATGGTCAAGTGACAGTAATCAAATACTAATAATAGGATGATCATGATTGGATGACAATAATCTTGCAGTGTTTGTTAGATAACATGAGATTTAGGCGGCGAAGATGATTTGTGGTGATTGTTAGCATTGAACATCAAGTAGAGCTTTAGAGTTCTTCAAATCTCTAAGTTCCCTCCAAACTCAAGTCAAGAGCCCCTTTCATGTAAAGAATTGACTATTTATAGTATTTTTTTAGCTAATATTTTGATAAATTCAACCGCAATTTCACAATACTCTGTAAAAATACTCATATGAAATTCTTTGATCATGAACCATTCATTTAGCACTTATCATACTAATGATCTCAAAATCTAGTGATCATGTGCTTGTTGGATTTGTCAGGTCGAGTTGCCGGAATTAACTACAAGCATGTAAAATTTGGAGATGCTTGAATTGACTATAAGCATACATGATCCTTCACTCAATGCTTTAAAGTTTCCAACTTTATTTCAAGTGCTTGATTTGGTCTCATTTTGACTTTGATCATATCACTTATAATTTTATTAGATTCCTCTTATCAAGACACTCCGTTTTCGTGTAATTGAGTTTGGATGATTCTGAAATTAATTTAAATTTTTTTAATATAATAATGTATCAATAATTTTTTAGATCAAGTAAAATTTATTGAGAAATATCAAAGCTAATGTTTTAAAATCTTACCTGACTTTGGGCTTACTTTTGATCTAATTTGGTTGAAGAAAAAGTCATAATAGTCAGAAATGGCCAACTGTCTTGTCTTATATAGTAAATTATTTGACCATGCTATGCTGAAGGAACAAACAATTGTCTAAGATATTTTATGAAAAAAATAAAATTGAAATAAACTCATAATGTAATCTTCTACTTAGTATAATCTTTTTAAAAATGATTAAACTAATATTATCTACAATTATTGAATTTTTTATCAAACAACTTGACATAAATTAATTGGTTGAACATGCTATAGCTTCATCATTTAAAATTTTATTTAAGAAAAAAATGATAACTTAAATTTAATGATATTTTAAAGTAATTAATGTAATGAATTATATTTATTTTACATCATACAAATTTATTTAACAAAATATATCATTGATTAAAATTTATAATTTCTATTATTTCAATCATTGCAATTCATAGTATTTTAGTATTTATATGTTGTATTATTTGATATATTAACATTGTTGGTTGCTATAATATTTAGTGCAGTAGTGAGAGTTTATTGTTTCAATATTGTATAAAGATCTTAGAAATACAAATAAGAGAAGCTGAAAGTGACATATAGGATAAGAGGTTTTCTAAGTGAAAAATCTTGGAAGGAGAAAAACCACTACATTTTTTAGTTTTGTTGAAATTATTCTATATGTGTGAGTCATAAATTACAAAAAGTGGCATTCCTACAATAGGCGTCATGATTGATGTTGATGATAGGTGATCACTGGCATTGACATTTAGTATTTATAATGTGCATCGCCCTTGTTGGCAATGACAAGTATCAATATTGTTAATAATTATAAACATCAAAGTTCTTGGATAAAATTGATATGAACATCAAATTGAAGTTGATGTTGATGGCATGCATCGACCTTATAAGAGTGGTGGGAATCAATCTTGTCGATAATATTTATTAATCTCATTGGGCAGTGACATGTATCAATGTTAGTATTATTTGTGTTCGCCAACCTTATTATTGATGGTTTCATCAACGTTGATGTCATTGATGTGCATCGATTTTATTAGCAGTAGTGAACATCAACAATATTTAAAATGGGGAGCATTAAAATAGTTTGTGATGTAGGAAATCGATGTTGTTATTAATCATAATGTGCATTAACCTATTGACTGATGCGTGTTGATGTTGGTGTTGAAAGTATATATCAACCTTATTAGTGATAACGCGTGTCAAAGACATGTATTGACCTTATTGACGATGATAGACATTGATGTTGTTAGAGAGGGTAGGCAACAACCTTGTTGGTTTTGTGGGTGCCAATTTTAGTGTTGAAGATGTGCATCAACCATGTTGGCAATGATAGCCGTTGGCATTGATTTCAATAGCATGCATAAACATTGTTGTAGATGGTAAGTTTAGATGTTGGTGTTTACAACATCAAGTTGATCGTCAGGAGGATCGAACATTAGTATTTTGTAAATTTATAATCCCTCATCAATCTAGACTCTTTTCATGTGTAGAATAACGATTTATTTAAATTTTATCGAATACTATTTATTTTTTAACAAAATTTCCTAAATCCTCATGCAAATAATGTGTTGATCTCCTTGATAAAAAATCATCATTTAGGTAGAATTGAGTGATTTTGAGCTCTTTGGATATATTCCTCTTACAATAAGCTCAAAATAACATTGAATGATGTTATAAAATCTTTTATTATACTTCAAGTACTTGATTTAAGATCATTTGAACTCGAATCAAGACTTTTTGGTATTATTAAGTTCATCTCATTAACATATTATTTTGACTATAATTTTATAAAATAGAATTGGAATGATCCTAAATTTAATTTCATAAATTTTATTTTATAATATTAATATATATTTTTTATAATTATATAAAACTATAACAAAACTATTATAATATCTCCATTAGCTCAAATGACACAGCCTTCAACCCACACATAGTGAATATAAAAAAATAAAATAAATAAATAAATAATAGTGAATATAAAAAAAAAAATTCTTAGTAGGATCTACGCCAAGGATGGTTGACCGAATATTGGACCCGGACAACGTGTATGACTCGTTCGGTGAACAACGGAATCGATAATTTTAAAATTACATATTCCGCCTTTGTAATTGAGGAAATGATAATTATTTTTTTAAGAAAAAATTTCATATATAAATAAGAATAGTACAAATTAACTCGTTAAACTCGGATTAACGACGAAAAGAAAAGCTTTTACCACAGTTCCAATTGTTGAAAAATATCTAAGCGAGTCAAGTCGATTCGTGAGTCTGTTGGAGCTTAGCTCAATAAATGATTTGTGAGCTTAACTTGATGAGCTAACGAGTTAAACTTAAGCTAATCTTGACCCAAATCATTAAATTGTGAGCCGGTTTGTTTAAAATTTTTATTATCAAATACACTAAAATATATTAGAATTCAATATGCATAAAAGTATTTTACATATTTAAAAATCATGTCTCAGTTTCTTATATCAAGTGATTCTTTATTATTTATCTTCTAAATTTACTTTCCTTTCTATAATTTAATGATAATAATTATTTGAATTATAGCAAAATGAATTGGCTTATGAGCCAGCTCGAACTCATTGAATTAAACTAGGGCTTAAGCATGAACTCGATTAATTAATATAGTTCAAGTTTAAGCTCAAGTTAGAAATGATTCGAACTTGACTTAATTCATTTACATCTCTAATTTGATGTCACATTTTGATGTGCAATAAAACAAAATTAAAAATAATATTGTATTTATTCAAAATTTTAATATATAATAATGTTATTCACTATTTTATTTCTATCAACGAGTTTGTTTGTTAGTAACATGTAATCATTATATTACCAGACACGTAGTTTGGCTGTTTTTAATTAATATTGATTAAGAAAATATTTCAGTAACAATCGAAGTCTCAGCAGTTTACTGTGATGTCACGTTACTGCTTTGTAGGCATTCTGGGATGGATCTCCGAAGGCAGTGAAATTTAAATATTAAATAGCAAAACTAATGAGAATTTTCCTACAGAAACATAGCAAAATTAAGGGAAATTTGCCTATTGTCAGCTTACATCCATAGCATCATGAAGAACAAAAGTAAGGATCTGATACAGAAGAAAGAAATTATGCTTATGCAGAACGGATTTTCTAGGGCAGCAAACGAACAGAATCGAGTCGAGTATATGCGTGTTCATGTCCGAGTTCATTTATTATCAGTTTGAGTTTGATTCGAGCTTTTTTGTTTGTGTTCAAACTTGGTTTGTTTAAATTAATGAGCGTTCGTGTTTGGTTCATATTCGGTTCATTTCATGTTTATCGGGTTTTAAATAAACGAGACTTATCGAGTTATAAATGAGCTCTACTTCTAGATGTACCGAACGAGTCTTCTAACAAACAATTACATCAAACCTATTTGTGAACATATCTAGCAAAATTTTTAAAACTATGAAACAAGCTTGTTCACAAACATAACTAATGAGTAATCTTGAGCTATCAAATGAGCTCATTCATGAATATATCTAATTAGTATTTTTGAGCTACCAAATAAGCTATGATTTATCTTATATTTATTCAAAAAGCAGGTTGTTTGTGATTTTAGACAGATGTGGATAAAAATAAATTATTAAACAATTTGAAACAGGATATGTGAAAATAAATTATTATATTTTTAAATTTAACAGTATTTATTTTTTAAAACTCTAATATAGTTCCAATCAAGCTTCTTAGTTAAGCTCTAATAGCTTCTTAACGAGCTTGTTCACGAGCATTAAACGAAACTATTAATAAACATAAACAAACTGAACACCAAGTTGTTCAATCGTATTTATTTAGCTATCGAGTATTATCAAAAGTGTTCAAACTTGTTCGTTTGCCTTATCAAACGAACATGAACGAGCTCTTATCGAGCCAAGCCACAAGTACTTCGTCGCTCGGTTTATCCTTTATGTTTCAGTGTATACAACATAGAGGTTATTCATCAATGTATTGAGTACTCAACCACTAAGAACTTTCCACTCACCTGCTTCAAACCTACTTTTCTATTTTTAATAAAACTTGTAACCATGAATATGGGATGACTCAACAGTCTTCACCCTGTTACCTGCACCTTTAGTCCTAACCCATGTATTTATAAAGCTTAGCAAAATTACATGACCAGCTTAGTGTTTTACTCTTTGTTTGTCAATATGGATGAGAGCTCACACATTAAAGGAAAAGTCTGTGTTACTGGGGCCTCTGGTTTCCTTGCTTCTTGGCTCATTAAGCAGCTCCTTAAGTCAGGATATCATGTCATAGGAACAGTTAGAGATCCAGGTTCTATATTCTTCTTAAACTACCATTTCCTTTCATAGAAGAATCTCACCCAGGATATCATGTACAGAAAACTACAGGAAATTATCCCATCTTTGGGAATTGGAAGGAGCAAAGGAAAGGCTCCAGTTAGTGAAGGCAAATCTGCTGGAGGAAGGAAGCTTTGATGAAGCTGTTTTAGGATGTCAGGGTGTGTTTCACACCGCTTCTCCTGTTTTGGACCCCAACATGGCTCTCAGGCATGGCTGAATTGACTCCTGTTTTTTCACAAGTTTTATACTAGTTTGTTATACTAATAATTAATCAAAACGAGAAGCTTATTTTTGTTTTCTATGGACAACTTTCTTTCTGCTTCTTGAAGAAATTTTTTAGTATAAATTTTTTAAATTTTTTTTAAAAAATAAAACTGCTTTATAAAGCAGTAAGAAAGTCATCTCAAACGAAGCCTATATCTAATCTTATTTTTATTAGTATAATATTATTTAGTCAATCATTTTGTTGTCTGTCTGCATTCCAATCAATGATTAAATGGTTATTCATCATTTTGAATATATTACCCGCCAAGACTTAGGGTGGTTGGTGGGCGCATAAATAGCACGATTGGAATGTCATATATATAATATCATTTAACCCCCCATCATTTTGAATATATTACACACCGAGGCTTAGGGTGGTTGGAGGGCGAGAACGGTTGAGAACCCTCCATCTCGGACTCGAATCCCCTCTACTACGGCCTCGTCTATTCAGTGGGGCAAAATAAGTGTGGCCCGATGTCGGTGGATGGCCTCGCTAGGTTCCACTAAGGGATTAGTTACGTAGCCAAACACTCCCTTTGAAGTGGCAGCGGGTAGATACCCGTTCCAAGAAAAAAAAAACCATTTTGAATATATTTCTCATTATTTTGAATTTACAGTAGGTTTTTACTTCTGGAATAAAGAAATGATTTTTCAGTCTTTTCTTCCTCTTCTTCTTACTCCAAAATTTTCATTTCTCTCTCATCAAGTTTACTTTTCTCTTCATCTCCTCTATTTTCTTTTCTTCTCAATAATTAAGATATCCTAATCCACCGCAATCATCATGTTCTATTGCCTTATTCGTCGCTACTAACTGGTCAGCCAAATGATTTAATTTTGCAAGTTGATGATAGAATTTATTAAGCAACTACTTTTTTTAAGAGATGGTGAGATTTAGAGAATTTTTTAGATCTGATTTAGGCTTTTCACTATCATTATGCAGTCTGAAATAATGGATTCTGCAGTCAATGGTACTTTGAATGTGTTAAGATCATGCAAAAGGAATCCATCACTCAGAAGGGTTGTACTAACATCATCTTCATCAGCAGTAAGGGTGAAAGAAAAAATTGATCCAAACTATCCATTGGATGAATCTTCATGGAGTTCTGTGGAACTCTGTGAAAGTTTAAAGGTAGAACAAAATTTAATTATCTTTAGATTCATAATCTGACTTTTTTGTTCAATATATTGATGATAAAAGTAATGGAGCGCTTGCAAATGCATCTTTCAATTATGACTAGCTAGTTGTTAAGTGTTTGGAAATGATTGGAATATAGTTTTCATAATGAACTGTGTTTGCTTATTTTTTATCAGCTTCTAACAAAGTAAATAATAGGATTTATTTGAATTACAATAATTTTCATTTTTTATTTATTATGGTTTATAATTATAGAGAGTATGTACAAGCTTGAGAAAATTGATTGCAGCATTGAAGGTTTGCCTTAGTTGTTTATTTTTTCTCATACTTTATTTTATATTTATTTTTAATTATATATTTATATTTATCAATTTTTTGAATTAGACTACTTATATATTTTTTTTAAAATATATATTTTTACTCGATTAAATAATTTGGAACATTAATATGTCATAATTAAACAAATATTTATTAAATAAAATGAAAATTACAATAGAACACGTAAATAGTTACGAAAAAAAACAGTCAACTAAAGATTAGAATTAGTATAATGATCACATAAATGATCAATCAATTCATTTCGCAGTGCAATGTAATTTTGGTTTTTATTTTGTTGAGTATTATATTATTCGATATCTTTTAAATATATATGAGAAGTTTATCTTAATTTATATGGCAATATTGTATCTTAAATAAATTAATTACATAAAAAATAATGTGTTTATAAATTATTATTTCTGAATTATTAGTAATAATATTCTACACTTAAAAAATTAAAATTAATAGCCTAATTTTCGGATTTAAAAAAAAAAGAGTGTGAACAGTGCGCCGTCAATATTGACGTCACACTGTTCACCCTCACATGAATGGTGGGTGTTTTGGCGATTGGATGGAGCAAACAACAAACTGCAAATGACTGTAAGACGTTCGGCTTGAGTTGATCTAAGTAAAATAAAAAACTCCCAACTACTTTAACTCCAAGCCCTCATAGGCACTTGGCTAGTTTACAGTGATTTCCAAGCCTTTATTAATTAAACTCACTTCTCTCATTTATGAGGTTGTTTTTTTTTTTCGAATTAGGAACTCTATTTTTATCCACTTCCAATCAAATAAATAACTTGGTTTGAAATCACCTCCAAGCACTCATGTCAAAACAAACTAGAGCTTAAAGCACGAGATATTACTCTTAAACACTATTGTTAATTTTATTTCTTATTTTCCCTATTCTATTTAAGCAATACTTCGAAATCTTACATACTGATTGTTCAAAATTTTCTTTTTTTTTTCTCCTAATCTATATGAGCATTAATACTTCTCAAACTTGCATGCTTAGCTCGTAATAACTAAGATCCATCAATATTATTAGTCAATCAAAATTGCATTTAGGCTTCGTTTGGGACAGCTTTCTTACTATTTAATGCAACTTTTTTGTTCAAAAATTAAAATTTTAATACTAGAAAGCTGCTTTAAGAAACAGTGAGAAAGTCGTCCCAAACGAAGCCTTAGTAATCCCGAATTTATTCGATATAACTAATGGTTCTTTTTCTTATCTCTCAAGTTATGGTACGCACTTGCAAAGATTTTGGCCGAGAGAATAGCATGGGAATTCGCTAAGGAAAATGATATAGACCTTGTAACTGTTCTTCCCTCCTTCATTATAGGCCCCAATTTGCCTAATGATTTGTCCCTAACTGCATCAAATGTCTTAGGCTTCCTTAGAGGTATTATTGATTGACTCTCCTTCTACTAATAATCAAAAGAAACTCTGAAGCTTAAGAGAATTACTGACTATTGCAGGGGAAACTAAGGAGTTTTCATTGTATGGTAGAATGGGATATGTTCATATTGATGATGTAGCTCGCTGCCATATCATAGTTTATGAAGATTTAGCTGCAAAAGGAAGGTATATTTGCAGCTCAGTTGTCCTTGATAATAAGGAGCTTGCAGCCATTGTTGCCAAGCGTTATCCATGGCTTCCAATCCCTACTAGGTATGTTGCTAAGTTTTTACAAACTTAAAAGAACCAAAGGATTTCATTATAAAGTAATAAAGTTTTAGAAACTTTGTATGCAATTTCTCATAGTTGGCTCTTTTGTGAAGGACAACATTTTTATTTGATTTTGTAAGCTATTGCCAACATTTTAAAGTATTGAACAAAGAGTTTAAAATCTAACAGAAATCCCTAATAATTTATCAACAATTTGATAAGAAGCTCAATTAAATTACTTGATTTGATGAAGCTCTATAAATTCATCAAAATTAAAGAAATGATGATAAAATCTTCATGAAAATATTAAGTTCTGTGATCACTACCATTTGATTGATGAAATCCTAAGAATTTATCATAAAATAATAAAATTATCATAACATATTGCAACCCTATGTTACAACTCGTACAAATATAGAAAATACGTAAGAATTTATCAACTCTAATAAAAGTATCAAAATTTGGTAAACTTATCATTATTTATTGCAATATTATGATTGAAACTAAACTCTTAAGCATTGAGGTATCTTTTGGTATAATGACTGAATTTTTATTTAAAAAATTCCGCAGTTACGCATGTTCAATTGTTAAGAATTTGGACTGTTATAAATGTAGCCCTAGTAATCCTTTAGACCATGTAAAATTATCAAGATTTTATACATCAATAAATTTGTACAATTTTTACAATCACTATGATTTTTAAGCATCTTTCTAGTAAGAAAAGCTAAAACTTGACACGTAGTTTATAATTATAAAAGAACTAAATAATTACTATTTGCTCAATGTGCAGGTTTGATGACTACTATGATGGTAAGATAACTCAATACACCTTCAATACATCCAAGCTACACAATATGGGATTCAAGTTTAAAGGAATAGAAGAGATGTTTGATGATTATATACAATCACTCAAGGACAAAGGTTCTGACATCTAAAAACTAAGTTGTGATTTGGTCTAGGTGTATTATTCTATGAGCTTTCTTTACTTACCTTTGTTCTGTTCATGAGAAGATTTCCTACAAATAAAATCTCAACTGTTCAATTAATGCACTGTATGCACATGTAGCATTATTGGTACGTATCAGTGAGCTTAGAAGTTAATGAGCTGTATGATTCCCACAATAGTATGAGCAAAAAAGAAAACAAATATAATATACCACAAAAAAAAAAAGTAAAATGTACATTAAAATTTTGGATCTCATATGACAAACTTATTATTACAATATGATTAGATGGTACTAATCATAATGATAATGAGTATGAATGTTAAAAGAGATCCACATGTCCTAAATCACCTCTTAACACTTTTCAACACTAGGGCATGAGGCTTTTATCTTCGATAGAACTATCATATTTAAAGCTACGACTGTAATTAGATTGGCTTGATTTTGAACCGGTGTTAACTTGAGCTTGCGCTTTAACTAATTATTCAATTAGATCTCAACCGCAATTTAGTGAATTTGAGCCAACTTGTTTTATTATAGAAGAGAAAAGATAAATGTGAAATCAATGAGTTATTCTAATAGAATCATGAAAAAGAATGAAAACTTCTAGGTGAAATCATGGAGAGTGAGAAATGACTAAGCTATAATTTTTAGGTCATTAGTAACTTTATAATTAACATTTGAGTTTATTACTGATGCAATATAATATAATCACTGAGCATTTAACTTCAAAAAATAAAAATGCTTAAGCCTAATATTTAGATGTTATTCTATATTAATATTTTTTAAAGAGTCGGATTATTTATGAAAGATTCAAGGTAGATTCAAATCTAGCATGTTATCTCATTGAACTTAGCTTGAGCTATTTATCAAGCCTAACTCAAGTTGACCCATGCCACTAGTTGGCAAAAGTTTAGATAATAATGCATGCAAAGTTTTACCCCTAGAAGAAATTTACACAAAATTATTTTAAATTCTATTCTATTTAGGCGATCAACTAATATATTTTTCAACTAAAAGGTACTATATTCTCTCCTTTCTACTAATCCACCTAAGAAAAATTGAATCTCTATTTACCTTTTTACTGTAGCTATACTCTAAAATTTAGCACATCATGATCTAAGATTATCAATGATGAGAAATTATTCTGTGTGGCATCCGGACAGGAAGAACCGTCATGACATATGAGTGTACAAACTGTGTACACATTTGTACATAATGTATCTTAATGATGGGAGGAAAAATTATTTTGTGCGGAGTCTAGATCGGGAGAACCGTCCAGATTTATTGCGTATTGACTAAATATTTGTTGTGTATTTATAAATACGAAGTAAATACTCAATTGTGAGCATTATTAAGTATTTTGTGAGTATTTGTTGAGTATTTTGTGAATATTTATTGAGTATTTATTACATATTTACTGAGTATTTATAAATACTCTGCAAATATTTAATAAATACACAGCAATCCGAATGGTTCTTCCCATTTGGTCTCCGCACAGAATAAGAGATCCATAACTTATTAGATTGCCAAACAACTTTTTTTTTTTGCAAGACAAACAATGCCTTGAAAAAACCTCATTTTAACTAAAACTTTCATTTTCCAAAAACCAAGAATATGTTTTGCAATCAATAAATTGTGGATATATCAATTATGGGAATATTTGTTGGTAATAAAATTGTGAGTAAAACTAAATGAATATATAACAAAAATACATTAAATAAAACAATCACAAGGTACAAGTTTACATCATTTCATGATCTAATGAGGTCTATCTATATTTACAACAAAACAAAGATCGAATAATAAACTAATTTCAAAAAATGTAAAATGAAGAGATAACTATATTACTTTATCTATATCAACCACTGAAAGAAAATGTAGCAATCTGCTACAAAGATGATAGCTAAATGTGGAGAAAAATATAATGCTCCTTTTGCTGATCCCCTTGTTGTAGGAATCCAATCAAAAGCTGCTCTTTTTGATAGAACCAAAACAAATAACATCACATTTTCCTTGAGTCGATTTTTACTTTACCCATTAACCATATAAAAAACTCCTCCCTTCTCTCTCAATTGACACCTCCCCTTACCCTCCTCTCTTAATTTGTTTGTGGTTATGAATGCTTATAATCATCGATTTCATTCCTTTTTACAGAATAATATAAGGTGGCAGGTGTCAAACACTACAGGAAAATCGGTTGTTATCGGGGACGGAATCCGCCGGTATACATCAAATTCCGTCCGTAAAATGCATTTCCCGGCAAATTTTTGATGAAAAGTTGTCAGACATTAATTCAGGCGTCGGTAATTTAATTCCGTCGAAACAAATACACCATAAATATTTCTAGCAGACTTATCGGCGGAATGGCGGCGGAAAAACCATAACCAAAACACCATTTTCTTGGAAGGAATTCTGGTGTTTTATCTGCTGGAATCACTGCCTTAAACACCGGAGGATAATACGTTGGATGGTTTCACCGGACAATTACCAACGGAAACATCCGGCGGATTATCCACCAGAAATACCGATGGATAATATTCGACGGAAATACGTTACAATTTCGTCATGTTCATATTTTTTTTATGGATTATCCGTCGGAAACCTGTAGCAATAATAAAAAAATAGCCATCAACAATGCCGAAATAAATTGCCGGTCTTATAAATAACGATGAATAGTCCGGCGGATTATCCACTGGTAAATTACCGGCGATTCTTCCGCCCAAAAGGCCGACGTTACAGTACCGGCGAAAAAAAACGCCGGTTGGTTCCCACTTTTACCGGCGTATGTATTTTCGCCAATAATACAAAGTTTTCCTAAAATGAAATATTAAGTGTGAATGAATCCAAGAGTTTGATACCCATCAACGTTAGAAAATCAATTATGAATGAACGTTAAATTTAATAGTCACAAATCTTGATAATCCAAATAAAACTTATATGCGATGACAAAAAATTTCTAGGTGAATTAGTTCAAAATATAGTCATTCACATTTGTTTCCTTGGATTTAATCATTGAAATGACTTGGTTGATTATATTGCTGGTCCATAAGATAATAAATACTAAGAGAATGGGAAGCCACCTCACCTGTAGCTGATTAAGACTTGAATGGCTATGCCTGCGTCCGTAACTTGAGTCATGTGGGAGAGAGAGACTACTCTATTCTATTATTCACCAGAAAACAATAAAGACTCTTATCCTTTACTTGAGGGGTTATTAAGAATGAATGGGATGCGAGGCCTCCTCTGATCCACCCACCAGCTCAAGTTGTGGCGATCCTTTAGCTTCAGGAGAAGCCGTCATTATCTTTGCTGTCTCTAATGAAGTAAATAACGATAATAGAGTATCCTGCATGAGATTTGATTTTTGCAGAAGAAAACAAATGGTAATTGCATTTTCAACTTCTGAGAGTAATTGTACAACTTTTGCTTAAGAAAGAGGCGTGCATAACGAGAAATTATTATGTGCGGACATAATTAAATGGTGACACGTGGGGCCTGACGATCCGACCCGGTCCAATGATCCAGATTAGATGAACATTTTAAAATTGCATCAAACCAAAAGTTCCGGCATTCGTAGTTAGGTCACTTTTCATCGTAGGATAAGGATTGCTCTCCTTTCAGTTCATACCCTCTTTATCTTCGAACAAGAATCGCTCTCTATTCTAGTAGGCTGATTCTTAAGGTCAAATTTATCTCCAAATTAAGTGGTACTTTATCATTGGATATGTTGAAATGGTGAAACTACATATTATGTTTATAATTTATCTCAAAATAATTGTTTGAGTTTAGTGTTGAGGGCATTCGGTTGTCGCCTTTTTTGTATCTATTGAAAGCTGACGAATGCCATAAAGAGGCGTACTTTTGTACATAAATTGTGTAAAATTTTATGTAAAATTGTAAATTTTTGAAAGTTCAGAAATTCTCTCAATTGTACAAATGTTGTGGTATGCATATTACACTACAGGAAAACTCACTATTACCGGCGGATTATATCCGCCGGTAACACATTAAATCTGACGGTAGTCCCGGGTTTCCGGCGCATTTATGACGGATTTTTCTAATACATACTGTATATTACTATATAAAAGCTTTAATAATAAGATGTCAATATTTTCCATGTTATTTTTATTCATTTTAAATCTTTTGGAGCTTAAGTAGAGCGCTTTCGCATTGATTTATTAGAAAAAAAAAATCTTTGGAACTTATATACAGGTGTGTATTAGAAATTTTTTTTGAATATGTTATTTTTTCCAATACACATTGTGTATTGTTGTATACTATCTTTGATATAATGATTTCAATAGTTTCTTTATTTTTTTTGTTTATTTTAAATCCTTTGGAGCATGTAAACAGCTATGTACTAGGAGTTTTTTTTTACAAATATTATTTTTTTCTTATACAAACTCTGTATTGTTGTGTACAAGCTTAGATACAATAATTTTAAAAGTTTTTGTATTGTATTTGTTCATTTTAAATTTTTTTGGAGCTTGTACACAATTATATATTAAAAAAAACATTCTAAAAAATATTTTTTTCCTAATACACATTGTGTATTACTGTGTACAAGACTAAATACTACGATTACAATAGTTTGTGTTCTTTTTATTCATTTTAAATCTTTTGGAGCTTGTACACAATTGTGTATTAAGGAAATTTTTCTAAAAATGTTATTTTTTTCCTGATACAAAATGTGTATTGTTGTGTACTATATACAACTATTGCAATAGTTTCTGTTTTATTTTAATTCATTTTAAATTTTTTTGGAACTTGGACATAGTTGTGTAATAGGAAAATCATGTTGGAAATATTATTAGCCCCTTTACACATATTTGCATATGTAGATTCCAAAGATCACTTTTCGTAGTAGAACATCAACATTTAGAATTAGTTGCGACTCTTTGGTTCAAATTTTTGACAAGAATTTTGAGGACAAATTAAAGGAATTACACATACATCAATTTCTGGAGTTCCATGCATTCCAGCAGAACTTAGCCCAATTAAGTCCAAATCAAGCAATTAAAGCTTGCTTGAAAGCTTTGTGATATTAATTGAAAGGGAAAATGATCACCCTTCTTTTGCATGCTTATAAGCAAAACAAACATCTTGAATTTGCAAGTTAAAAAGCTAAAACTACCTAATTGCAAAGTTATTAAAGCACTTAAAAGCTAAAAAAAAAAGCAGTCAATCGACATTTCTCATCTAGAGTATTTTTGAACTTTCACCAAAATAACAAGAAGGCCACTCTACTACAACAAAAAATAACATCTAGCCTTTTATCACACTATATGGGGCAAAATGTCACCTTAAAAAAAATATTAATAAACATTCATTCTACGTACAAAGGAGAATGAGATTTAAAATTGAAGAGAACGTAGATATTTGAAGAACCCTAGAGCTATATCTGACACTCAACATCAACAATTGACACCAACGCTCGTCATTATTTGACTATTGTTGCCTAATCAATGTTAACCATCTATCATCCACCATCATTTCCCCACATTGCACTAGACCATTATGTTCCGATCACAATCATTCAACTATTATCATCAAATCACATCATCTAATTATCATGTTAAAATTAATGTCACCTGACTATCAGCACCATACCATCGTCTCTTTATTAATATGTTTGCTCTCCATTACTCTAGCATTTACTATTGTGCATAAAAGAGATTTATACTCTATAGCAGCCTTCTCTAATCAACATATTTATATAATTTAATAATAAACAAATCATTTTAAATTATAATTGATTAACATTATGAACTTACCTTCACATTTAGTTTAAACTAATATAACGATTATAACCATTTTATATTCATGATATATAAATTGTTGCTTATCTAACTCATGGATAGATTCTCTTGTTAAAATTTTTTTTTTTTTTTTTTTGAGGATCAAGAAAACAAAATTATTCTAAGTAGCTGAACTGTTAGATTTTTCAACATCAAAATAGGAGAACTAATTCCATGCAAAGTCTGGACTTAAAATTGCTTCCGGACTCCAATGAAATGTTCACACATGATCAAAATATAATTTTTTTATATCATTAAATATTTACTTCATATTTGCTGAATATTTACTACGTATATATTAAATATAATACAATAAATACTCAATAAATACATAAAGTTTAGACTCTATGTCCGAACTTCTCACGTAATAATTTCTTGAAATAGAGGGTATAAGCATAACACTAAATGGAATCAATGCAACATACTGCAGTTTACACTTCACACCCAATCCGGAAAAAAAAAAAAAAAAAGAACTATATTTATTTTACAAACAATCAAGTAATTTTGAATTTTCAAAACACAATGTATATATTTTATTATATATTCTGAAAAACCATGAATTCAAAAAAATCTTGCAACCAAACAACCCCTAAGTGGAATAGATAATTATTGCCTTTAAGGAATAATAATATGATTTCATAACAAAAGCAAACAGCTTCCATTGTTTTCTACAAAATAAGAAATTTGTTAACACTATATGTGTAAAAGAATAAAAGGATTGCAGGACAAAAACGACGAATAATTGCAGCCTCAGAATCGTCTTATAGATCATGTTGGCCACTCGCCACTCTTAAATGAAAGGGATAGCCAGAAAAAAAAAAAGCTGACGTGCCAGTTATCAACGGTGAAGACTGGCTTTCAGGGACCGTTGAAGCCTTCAGCTAGAGTTCCCTCCAGGCGTTATCTCTTTCTCTTGGCTTCTCTGCTTCCGCTCACCTTTTTTTTTCTGTAGTTCTTCTGTAGCAAGCACAAGCAAAGAATGCATCAGATACACATTAACTGTTGAATTTGAAGATTTTCAAGGAGGTATTCATCTCATTGTCATTTACAGTGTATTCTTTTATCATTAACGTAGTTTATTTGGTTGATAGTGATCGAAAATAAAAAATTTCGAGGGACTTAGCTGCAGTTGAATCAACTTTGTGGTCTAACTGTTTTTATTGGTTAGAACTGGCAATTTCTCATATGACTGGATAAGGTACCATGAAAGTTTCAAGGCTAAGGTGTCATGAAGTGTATACTTCCATGGCAACAGCATCTAAAATCTCCTTCCAAGTAAATAAGAAAGGAAACCATTCATGAGAAGAAGTCCCATTTTTTACTTCTCTACCTATAATTTTTTTTCAAACCCATCTTTTTTTATTTCTCAACTTAGGCTTCGTTTGGAACGGCTTTCTTACTGCTTTTTAAAGTAGTTTTTTTTACAAAATTTTTAATTTCTGCATTAAAAAGCTGTTTTAAGAAGCTATGAAAAAGCCGTCCCAAACGAAACCTTAATATGGCTTATTATCCATCCTGTGCTACAATCAGTAATGCTAACCTACATTTTACACAATTTCTTACCTGTAAGCAATAGTTTGTTTTTGCAACCTTAAGTCTGTATGTACTTGGTTGCTAGTCTGCAGTACTACAGCCACTGATCACAGTTTAGAAGAGAGAAGGGTATCAAGCATTTCAGGATTTTGCGCCGAGGAGAAGAGATGACAGAAAATAGTCAGAAAAAGAACCCTCCATCACTAATGGGGGAGGGTGCATCATCACTAATGGGGGAGGGTGCATCAGAAGCTCTTCCAGAAGGAAAATCACTTGAGAGATGGATGGCATTTCCAGAGAAAAACCCACAAAATGATCCAGATCAAAATGAGATAGAAGAGTCCAAGGAAACTGAAAATAACCAGTCAATGGTACAAAGAGCAGCAGCTTGGGGTCTGACAGTAAAACCCAGCGATCCTAACAGCCAAATTTTTGTCTTTCCATCATCGATCGAGGGCAGTAAACAATCCATGGAGAGACTCTCAGGGACTACGAGGACATCAAATGAATCAAATTCTGCCATGGATTCAAGTTTCCCTAGAGTTTCTCAGGAGCTAAAAGATGCATTGTCCTCTCTTAAGCAGACTTTTGTTGTTTCAGATGCAAGAACGCCAGATTGCCCTATCATGTATGCAAGCGCTGGGTTTTCCAGCATGACAGGATATTCAGTAAAGGAGGTCATTGGAAGGAACTGGTGAGCTTTAATTTTCCATTAACAAACTCAATGGTTTCAAAGACAGCTTAACTTTCAAGAGTAGTAACATTCTTTGGTTGATCCCAGATTAATTCTGTATTTTGTTGCAGTCGCTTTCTTCAGGGGCCTGAAACAGATTTAAAAGAGGTTGCAAAGATAAGAGAAGCAGTCAGAACTGGGAAGAGCTACTGTGGCAGGCTCTTGAACTACAAGAAAAATGGAACTCCTTTCTGGAACCTTCTCACCATAACGCCAATAAGGGATGGCAATGGGAATGTTATTAAATTCATAGGGTAAGGAACTTACACCATTGCATGATCGTCCCAATTTCTTTCAAATGTAATGTAGCTGTTAGGTAAGCCAAGAATCACGATACAGTATAATTCACAATTATTCATTGACAAGCAAAAGGATTCCCATATAATAGCAAAGTGCAATTATACTATTGGTTAGATTATCTTTTGATGAGTTTTTACCAGTCAATGAAATGGTAGTATTCAATCATCATCCAGATCAATGAAACACATGCAAGCAGTGTGCTGTGCATCATAAAGAGAAACTCTATACATTTATTAATTTCAATCTGATCAATATAAAGAGGTAAAAGTCCTTAATTTTCATCTCCCAGGGGAGAGTACTTTGTTAATTACAACTTAAAATAAGCACATATGTGCAACCATGTACTACTTAAAAATGTTGACATGTAATAACAAGATTACAATTTTCTAACTTTATGGAGCTTACATAATTTTTATGCAAATAATAATAAAAGGTTTTAGGAATCCCACCCTAGAGCTGTAAAATGGGGCTGTTTATACACCAGTTATTAAGATTTTTTTTACCATGAAAAATCAAGATTATCTTTCACCAAACATCTATACGTTTCAGAATGCAGGTTGAGGTCAGCAAATACACAGAAGGTTTAAATGACAAACTATTCCGGCCTAATGCATTGCCAGTGTCCTTAATCCGCTATGACGGTGAGACCAAATATCAAATAAATTTAGGATATACTACAATCCATGCAGGACATTTACTTCCTCGTTTGTTCAATCAGAGAGACAAAAGGATACGGCCATGTCTTCGATTACGGAAGTTGTGCAGACAGTGAGACACCCACAAAATCACTCAGAAGCTACAGAATTTGATATTGCCATAAAGATCGATGATAAAACTAAAGGATACACCAAATCTCCACTTCATGGAGCTGCAGACATGAAGAATCTTAATTCACCCGGAAGACTGACTTCTCTGCATGACATGAGAAATGAATCTCAGAGAACAAGTATTAGGAAATCAGGCCGCTCTTCCTTAATGGGGTGAGTGAGGGATTTCATTCTTATTATTTTTTAAGTAAATTTTAAAATTTTCATGCTTCCAGTACTTCTATTTGAAAATTGTCATTGCACTTAATATAGTTTGTATTGACTAATGCGAATTAGAGTACTAAATAACATTTTAGATAAGATTTGTATTTTCACATTGAGTAAGCATTGCCATCACCATCAGCAATAAACCATTAAGAATAAAAGTTTATTTTCCAATTTATGTGGTGAAATTTGATCTACTTTCAAAAGCAAGCACCTTGTGAAGGCAGTTCAGGGCTATGGTGATTTCCTGTTAACCAAAAGAGAATTTATATAAATGATACCTGCAACTGAGACTTCTGGTGGATAAATTAATACTGTAGAAAAATCTTAATTATATTACAATGGCATTGACCATCTGTTCTGAAGAACAAAAATGCTCTATATTTTGCAGCTTTAGAAGAAGAAAAAGTTCAGCAGAAATCATAATAGAACCAGAGATTCTAATGACCAGAGATGTACAGCGCACAGAGAGCTGGGACCGTGTGGAAAGGGAAAAAGATATACGACAAGCAATAGATCTTGCTACAACATTAGAGCGCATAGAGAAGAATTTTGTTATCACTGATCCAAGACTTCCTGATAATCCCATTGTAAGAAACGTTTTAATAAAGAAATTTTAGAAGCATGAAGTCAATATTGCTGGCCGCACAAAAGAAATAAAAATCATAAAATTCATATAAGCATCACATAAATGTCATATTAACAATTAGAAAGTTAAGCAGGCATGTTAACAAATTAAGCTAGTGATGACGTTGATATCATGTCAAGTTTGAGTAAATTTAGCTTGACCTAAAGTAAAAAAAAATAAAAAAAGTTTGACTATTGCTTGACTTGAAATAAAAAATGACTCGTATTGAGTGAACTCCAATCGAAATCATTGGATTTTGAGTTTAACTGAAAATAGATTCGAGTTGAATCAAAATTTGTTTTGCTAAAGAGATACACATAGCGCAATAAACACACATCTCTTCCCCAACAGAGATCTCAAATTATATTCAAGCTAGTTATGTTAAGTCAAAAGAGGATCTTGAAATTGACTAGAAATAAATTAAAGTTCCAAGTTTCAACTATTCTAAACATCCCTCTAGCCAACCCCAAAGATGGGAGCAACGACCATGGACCTACCATCATATGGGGCTTGGGTGAGTCATCATTTAGAGAATAAATGATAACTTCAGCCTCCAAATGACTGGATATGAAAATTATTTCATAATTATCAAAATTCAATTTGCTAAAGAAATGCTAGTCTCACTGCTTATGTGTAGCATCAAAGTTATAAAACAAATTTTAGTCACTTTATTTAACTCATCGTTTTTGTCCCTTTTCTTGCAGATATTTGCATCAGACAGCTTTCTTGAATTGACAGAATATAGTCGGGAAGAGATTCTAGGAAGAAACTGTAGGTAATAAAATCAATTTGGTTCTCATTCTCATAATTAACTGGATTGCTTTAGCAGCTTATGTTAATGTTCCATGACAATTGTTACTTTTATAACTTTGGCAATGACATCATCCTCCAATTATTTACAAACACGTCATAAAATTCTACATTACAATTTTGGAAATACAAGAGTCTTTTTATTATAGAGAAATAGCAGCATTTTAACTCAAATAACATAAAGTGTCTCTAATTATCAGGCTCCAATTTTAGGTGTCACTGAGTACTGTAAAATGAGGTTTATCATATGATGAAAGGCATCTACCAATCTAAGGATCTAATGACAAAGGGCATTGTAGGTTATAACCACTTATATACAACAGTGCAATTACAGACAATAAATTTTGATAACTTTTCTTACCATGCAATGTATCATATGGATTGTCTACATGTGTATAGGTGAAAGCTTACTCTCTTATGATGAGCTGCAGTATTGACCATCTTATGATTTTACAGGTTTCTTCAAGGGCCTGAAACGGATCAAGCAGTAGTCTCAAAGATAAGAGATGCTATAAGAGAACAAAGAGAAATAACAGTTCAACTTATTAATTACACCAAAAGTGGTAAAGCCATCTACTCTTCTTGGAAATCTGATGTATATAGATTCGCACATTCACCTAAAATACTGATAAACTTCCACATAAATTAATAATTACTAAAAGGAAACTAAGACCTGCAAATCCAATTAGCGTGCATTGAATAAACAACTAAGAAAGATGCAAGATATCTTAAAAAGAAGCATAATACCATGACCACTTAAATTTGCAAATCCCACACTAATTTACCATCTTGAAAAATCCAGGAAAAAAATTTTGGAACTTATTCCACTTACAACCTATGCGCGATCAAAAGGTATAATTCCACAATCCCTTTCTGATATGTTCAATGGTTCAATATTCGTTAGATTTAGCACTTCCCGCGATCATTGATTGATTTTGTTATAAAAAGGGTGAACTTCAATACTTCATTGGCGTGCAACTTGATGGAAGTGATCATGTTGAACCCCTTCGCAATCGCCTCTCAGAGAGAACAGAGATGACCAGTGCAAAAATGGTAAAGTGTAGACATGCTATACTTAAACATCAACCAGTTTCACTTATAACCATCTTCCCTACTTATAAATGAATTACTAATCTCCAAAAGGCGAGTACATTCAAAAGTACATTGCTATTTTTGCTTGCATATGAATTAATATGCAAACTTAACACCAGGTTAAAGCCACGGCAGAAAATGTTAATGAGGCTGTCAGAGAACTTCCGGATGCCAACTTGGTAAGGTACATCTTCCAAATTGCAATGCACTAACCTAACTAATAGACACATTCCTCTATATTAGTTTATTTTGCTTCTCAGTTTAAACAAAGACAAATTAGTTTCTGCAACAGTTTCATATGTCAAAATGAAGTAATACTAGAACTCAAACCATCAGAGGCACATCATCAAGTGAGTGAGCTGTTATAGCCCCCTACTCTCCATGGACTACAAGAGGGTTTAAATCATGTAACAAAATAAGAGTGAAAACTGGCATCTTAAAGTGAAGGACTTGTCTGTAAATGCATTAGGATTAATTAATATCCCATCTACATTCTTCATAGAGGGATATACTATAATTCATTTATACTTTGCATCTCCAACAAATTTATAACCCTCTTCTTTGTATAAAGAAATTACAGAATTCCATAAAATATTCATCTAGAACACCATTAGGTGAATATAAGAACACATGAACACATGCCTCTTCATAGTTGCACCTAATTTTACACCAACTGAAATCCCTTATCAACTTGCTTGCAGAAATAGCACTAAATAGAAAAAATTGTTGTAAAATTCTCACTAAGAATTCAACGGAGTGGGGTTTCAATACTTCACGAAGCCTTGTGGTCGAAGAAAAATTTTACCCACAATTCTTTAAACATCGTGAATACATATTGAACTCATTTAACAAATCAAGTCTTGGAAAAGCCTACTCTAAGAAAGAAAAAAAAATTGAATCAAAGAATCCCTTACAAGAAGCTCTAAAGCAAACTATTGATCAGGAACACTGTGACTCTATTAAGAGACAGGGATTGTCAGATTGGCTTATCTATGCCATTCAAATTGGGAGAACCATGAGTTGTCATAGTTGCTTTACGAGTTCTATCAAGTTATGAAAATTATGATTTGGGATAAGAATAATGATGAAATAAAAAATTATGGTTTTGTTTACTGTAAAATTTAATGTAGAAGCCTATTTTACCAATAAAAAGTGATTATACACACACACATACACACACTTCAATATATAGCCTTCATCCAAAATCTCTGCGCTGTATTTTCAAGAATTGTCATTTACAGCATAATTTCTATGTCAGTTTCTCCAAATCCATATAAGTGCATCATAGAGCTCTACTATACTGTCTGGCAGTTAAATAGTTATAATCCTTCTATGTTGCATTAGAACATTATTTACTAAGGCTGCTCGAAGAGACTAAAAATTTAGTTTCTTAATCAATGATGACCTCTTGAAATTTTCTCAGAGACCTGAGGCCTTGTGGGAAGTCCACTCAAAACCTGTCTTTCCAAAGCCACACAATAGTAATAAATCTTCATGGAAAGCAATAGAGAAGGTATGGCTTTCTTGAAACACATTTTCATAATGAATTTCTGTACTGAGCTTGTTGTTATAATAGTACATTGATGATGGCACAAGCACACATGTAAGAACTTGCAACACACAAAATTGTTATAAAGAGCTTACCCAATGTGCAAAGCTCCTATCAAAACAGAGATAAATTCATGGTCATTGATTGGAAGAATCTAATGACCATGCTATTTAAATAAAGTGGACAAGTAAAGGGCAAAAAACTTAATAGCTAATCATCAATTCTTCCTCATATCTTACAGTGACAAATTATATTTGCATACAAATGTAGATAACTGGAGAAGGTGAACAATTAAGTTTGAAGCATTTCAGACCAATAAAACCTTTGGGCTGTGGGGATACTGGAAGGTATTGCTAGATAAGTTGTTACTTATATTACTTTTGAAAAGTTCAAGTAGAAAGTGGTATTATAGAGAAGTATTAATCAACTAATTAATAGTTGAAATTTTTCTATTTATGATTTCATATCATCAAAATTGATGATATTCTTCTCTTTTATTTTTTTTCGTTTGTATTTATTTTATTTGCATGTCTCTGTGTATGTGTGTATACACACTCTTCAAAATAAATAAGACAAAAATAAATTGCCTACTCTAACATGGCATCAAAGCTGGGTTAAGCTATAGACATTGCCTTCCCACCTTCCGCCTCCCACCCCTTGGGCATCTTTCTCTTTCTCGTACATTAGTTCACACTCGCTTGTTGACCTACTTGCCTGTACTCGCTCACTTTCGCACCACTTACATGAGCCTTCATCACTAGTCTGAAACCACACTTGCTCGGTACTAAGTACTCTCCTTACATGTGCATAGTTAGCAATTGCTGTTGCGCTATTGCCTCATTCGTACCCTACCTAACACCCTTGCCTCAGTGCTATGCCCTCCCTTGCAACCTACCCTCTAGTAGCACATGCTTCTATCTAGGCATTGAAACTGGACATTTTCATCAATGTAGACACTATCAGAGGCATCAAAGTAAAAGGAGAATCCATTAGTGATGTATATTTTGTTTCAATGTTGCTTTCCACTACAAAAAAAATACCAACTCTTATCTTTCCAGCATTTACTCATCTTCATGATCCAAGTTACTTAGATTATTTGTGCCTCCTCATGATGTCTAAGCTTCTCCCTCATCTGGTACTGAGATAAAAACGTTATCCACTATCAAATTTAATGGTACAAACTATCACATATGTGGTCAAAATCTTTTAATTTTCTTATTAGTTCTCATGAAAAACTAGCATCTTGATGCGTCTCTTCCAACTTGTGATGAAACTATGAAATTTTCTAATTTGCAAGAATCTAATTATGTTCTTATTTGGTTACTAATTTATTGCAACTATCATGTTCTAAGACATTACAAAGAAGTAAGATTTTCTCCATTCCACCTATTTCCAAGGCAATAATATTGCTTATGTTTACTACACCCTATATTCTGATATCTTTTCTCTTCAAGAATAGTATTTGACTATTCCAGAATATTGCAATATCTTATAGAAAGTATGATGAACTTCTCTGATATAAACCATTTACCATTAATCCACTCATCTGGGAAAAATAGAAAGAGGCCATTAGTGTTGTTTATGTTTACCACACTTGTTCACTGTTTTATTTTCATTATGGGATTTTTGTGTTTTACAATAATTTTCTTTAGAGTTGTTCCAAGCATCGCCTAGGATTTGTGGAGAGTCGATGTACCTCTCAAATAGTAGATTAACTTGTATCTTAGTTTGTAGTGACGATATCAATAAAATTAGCTCATAATCACATTATTTCTTGCCGATTTACATTGCATTGTCGCTTTGTTATTGTTGTTTTTGGGTGTGTGGAGATCGAATTCCTATCACTCGGTTATTTCCGACCAATTTGCCCTTGCAACAGAGCAGCATAGTGATTAGAATGGTGCTTGTGGCCATGGGGAAAAAACCTTTTATCCTTGCTCTCTTTGCGACTACACTAATCATTCCTCAAAATGGTGTAGGGCTAAGTTTGGTGGTTACAACTCCATAACTCAACATGCCTTTAGCTCTTCTCTAACAACAGTTGACATTTCTTGATCCATAATCAACTCAATACGACAATATAATTATATTACAAACTCTTCCCAAATTGATTATGATATGATCCAGGAAAAGAGATTAACATGAATTGATCAACAAAAATTTTAATTAAATTTTCTTCCATCGAACCATCATTCCCCAAGTTTTCCTACTTGTCTTCTTGATATTTCTCTAATTTTTTTTTCTCAGAGCTCAGCCAAAAGTACGAGTAAATTCACAACTTGTAGCCAAGAAAATTTGGAAAAATAGCATTTTGATAGCTTGGGATCTTTCATTAAACACTAAAAATAGTGGTAACACTACACAAGTTTGATTCCCTGCTCGAAAATGAGGTCAACAAGAGGAAAGCAAATGCCTCCAAGATCATCTAGGACTTAGCCATCGATTATATGATGTTGAGAGGTGATATAAATATAGAATAGACTAATGCCAATAAATTGAATTATATTCAATTAACGTCAAATTATAACCAACAAATTCCCATATAAATATAATAAAAAAATTTACACAAAAAATCAATTTTAACCTAAAAAAAAGAAAATATAAGATAAATCCTATCAATCTAGATAAATTATTTAATAAAACAAGTCATCATCTAAATTCTTTTACATTTATTTGATAATTAAAAGAAAATTATTATTGATAGAATAAAGAAATATTCCTCTAAATCACCCTTATAAGCCTGGGAGTGGGGGAAGGAATTTGTATAGTTCAAATTGGCACTTTCCATAATTTATTGGAGTTAGTTATAGTATTTTCTATGTCCCCATTGTCTTATGGTTGACTGTTCCATGCAAGACTTGATTTATGGAGTTATTTTTGACTTTTGACTAATCCAAAACACCTTGAATATTAGTCAAAAGTCCTCCTTTCATGCCTTGAATTGTAGATTACTGGATTTGTCTTTGATTTATATAAAATTTTTTGGGAAAATAGCTAAAAAGTCCTACAGTGAATTTTCAAGTTGATTTTGACTAAAATTCAAAACCTGAAATAAGCTCCAATTTTGGCCCCCTTGCTATTTTGGATGAAAATCATGCCTAAACTTATTATTTTGAAATTAGTTAGCATGCATTGGGATTCCACCTTGATACCATATGTTTCCTTAACTATTTTATGCTTGCATGAGCCTATTAAGTATTAACCTTGACTTTGCAAGCAAAACTCCAATTTTATTTGTGCATTGACCTTTAGTTTCAATTAGGTTGAATTAGTATTTTTAGAGCCCCCCCAAATCACTTTCAACCCTAGCACCCCTTATGGATTTGACACTTTTCTAGGGAGGATTATGATCATCTAATTCAAAAGTCTATGACAACCATGCATTATCCCTTCTAATTCTAATGTACTTAATTCGTTGAAAAGACTAATGTTACTGATCACCTATTTCAAGCAAAAAAAATGATATTAATTCATTCACACAAAAAGTTTAAAATTTAACCATTTTAAATATATTTAATAAATTTGCTGCATTTTTATGTCAGCATTTGAATTAATAAGGTTATTTTGTTATTTGTTACAGCGTACATTTAGTGGAACTTGAAGGCACAAACCAACTATTTGCTATGAAGGCAATGGACAAAGTAGTTATGATGAACCGCAATAAGGTATTATGCTAAAATTTTTGTCAACTGATGCTAAACTGTTTGTCAATATTTTGACTATCCCACTAAGTGGCCTCCAAACATCACTTTGGCGGTTGCACAAAAAGCAACTTTCAAAATGTAAATTTTTAATCTTCTCCTAGCAGAAAAAGATTCAAAACACCATCAGTCTTTTCCCTTAAAATATCATATCAATTTCCTTCATATACTTACTGGCACAAGCATTTATGATTTAGCAAACTACAATAAAGTTCAAAATTTGATTACTCACTTGGAATGTCACTTCTACAGGTGCATCGAGCATGCATTGAGAGGGAAATTTACTCGTTACTGGACCATCCCTTCCTTCCAACATTATACGCTTCTTTTCAGGTTAACTAAATTATGACCTAGTTTTCTAATATCATTAAAAGTGCATCAAATATATAAAGCAAAGAGCAAATTTTCAGTTCATCAAAACAAACAGAGCAAATTTTGGAAAATGTACATCAATAAACCAGAGAAAGGTATCACAGACTTTACATTCCACTAAGCAAAAAAATGCAAATTGAGGCAAAAATATACAAAAAATGTTAGCTGCCAGAAGCAAAATTTGAAAAATGTATATCAACCAGTCAGAAAAGGTATCATTCCACTAAGCTAAAAAAATGCCATGTGAAATCATAAAAAAATGCCACTTGACACAATAAATATACAAAAAATGTTTGCCAACAGAGCTGTCCTAGGTTTTTCCATAACAAGTATAAATTGATACAGAGAAAGATAGCCAGACATTACTAATTGTACCTTCATTTCTCAGACAACAACACACGTTTGTTTGATAACAGACTTTTGTCCGGGAGGAGAGTTATTTGCATTGCTTGATAGGCAGCCTATGAAGATTATCAAAGAGGAAGTTGCAAGGTACTGTAAATTAGCATATGTAAAATCTTTTGCACTTTTTTTCCAATTCTTGCAATAAGGAAGATACTGCTAAGCCATCTAGGATCAAACTCCTAATTCTTTAGAGATACTATGAATTGCTTTTCAGCACCCCAAGAATAACACCTGTATAAAACGGCAATAATGAATTTCAACTTTCCTTTCAAATATATGTGATGTAAGTTACAGTTACTTTCAATTAATCAGGCAAAATAAAGCTGGAGAAATATAAACTATCATATTTGTCACTAGGCTATGAGGCTTGAATAAATTTCAGTAGGATAAAGGAAATTTATAAGTTGTGTTAGAAAAAAAGATTTAATTTATTTTCGTCTATCAGGTCGAGATATTTCAAAATTTATATTAGCATCCACAGATTATTATAAGGATCATTCATCATGAAAGCTATTGGAGGTAAGATATACGAAACTGACTTAATTATACATTCTTGATAGGATTTGTACTTTTTGCAAGCTCTATAGATTTTGAACATAAATATAGCATCGCTAAGTTAAGAAACTATGGCATATCAGACCTGTCATATCTTAGCTCTCATTTGCAATCTCACCAGGTCTTGCTCACAAAATTTATCCAAATATAGACCACTGAATAGCATATCTTTAAGTGAAAAAACAACATTGTACAGAGCAATAAATACTAAATACCAATGTCGAGTGATCATCTGCAATTTAAATTGATGATGTTCAAACATATTCCAGGTTTTATGCTGCTGAAGTTATTGTTGGCCTGGAATACCTTCATTGTCTAGGTATCATTTTTTAATTTGAAGAGATTCATACTATTCTGAATGCCGCAGCAGTTCCATCTTTTCTGCGTTCCCATTTAATACTTGTTGAATAGCTAAGAGCAAAGCATAGATTACATAATATGTTTTTCTGTCAAGAAAGAGAGATTTGTTACAGATTTATGATTAAGTTCCTTCTTTTATTTTAGTTAAGAGATTCCAATACTGCCTGAAAGATTGCCTGTAAATGTAACTGGCATAAGTTTTAAATCAAACCTTAAACTGGTAATTCAAAGTTGTGAAATTTAAACCTAAATAAAGGAGGTGGAAACCCTTATAAGCTCAAAGAGTGTGGACACCCAAATGGTGGGTCAAGAAACTTGCAGTGATGATGAATCATACAACAACTTATTACTGATTCGCACATCGCTAACTTATTCTATTTGACTGAACTTTAGTTATGAAATTTCAAATCATGCTATTCCTAAATTAAGTGATTGCAATCGAATAATTAATGAATAAATGGCATTAATATGTAGCTGTCGCAATAAAGTAGGTTATTATTGGCAAATGTAAAAACTCCTTTTAGATCTTCAAATTCATTTTAGATATTTCACAACTTTAGATCTTCAAATTCATTTTTCAATAACCATTATTTTCTCCAACTTACATTCACCCTTTTTCGATACAGGAATAATATATCGTGATTTGAAGCCTGAAAATATTCTACTCCAGGAAGATGGGCATATAATGTTAACAGACTTCGATCTATCATTCCTGACAAATTGCAAACCTCAAGTATGTTCATTATTGCTTTATAAATTTGATTACTTGAAAAATTTTCAGCTATCTTCCTTCTATTTTACCAATCATCATATTCAAGTTAGAATACTCTTTATTTCATCTTCCAGAAATTAGAAGTAAATCCTTGTTCTTAAAAAAACTAAATAGTTATAAGATTATTATATTGTTTTTACATTGGATTTATAAAATTTAAGCATTTCAAGATTTTTTTCCATGCGCATTTCTACCACCTTGGCTAGTGAACTGTATCTAAATTTTTTAGGCATCATCTTGAAAGCTTGAAAATTTTGGCTTATGTTAAGAAAGGAAGAGGTAAACCTAGAAAGACTTGGTTAGAAAATATTAGAAATGACATTTCTTTATTAGATTTAAATGTGAATTTGACTCTTAACAAGACACAATGGAGAAAAAAGATTTATGTAGCTGACCCCACAGTGGGATAAAAGCTATATGTTGTTGTTTTTGTTGTTGTATCTTGAACGCTTGAAATTTTTACATGGCATTGAAAATATTACGTGGCAAATAACATTGAATTTCCTAATCATTAACTTTATGATTTACTGTGGAAATCAAATATTCATTCTTGCATTCACTTGTATTACAGTTCTTATCTTTATCAAGATACAAGTATGATATATATAGGATAGCTAAAGAACATTCTAGATGGATTGAAGAATTAGTTGGAGTCTTTGGATAAGCTGTCAATAAGCCTACGTGTAGCCCTGTGATTGATCCAAACTGATGCAAGCCAAAGTCCTGTTCCGTTATTTCTGTTATTGTCATTACTCCCCATCAAGCTAACGGCCCAAGTTGGACGGTAAGCTTGTTTCGTAGCAACTGAAAACGAGCTGTAGAGAGTGTCTTCGTAAGTATATCTACTAGCTGATCCTAAGTGGTGACTGGAGTTACACGAATATTTTGAGATTGTATGTGATCTCTAATGAAGTGTTGATCAATTTCAATGTGTTTCAATTTTGAGTGAAACACATGATTATTGGCCAATGCAATAGTTGATATGTTATCACAGCTTAAGTCTGTTGGATTGGTCAGATTTATAATAAAATCCTGAAGTAATTTTCTCAGCCAAATTATATCAGCAGTTGCCGCCGCCAAAGCTCTGTACTCCGCCTCTGTCAAAGAACGAGCAATAGTATGTTGCATCTTTACACTCCATAACAGAATTGTGTTTCCCAAAAATGTGCAATATCCTGTTATAGACCGTCGAGCTTGTTTATCACTCACCCAGTCTGCGTCCGAATATGAATGCAGCTTCAATGGTCCTTGTGAGATGGGAATGTCGTAGTTACAAGTTCCTTTAATGTATCTTAAAAGTTCTTGAGCATCTATATGTGTTCTGATAAAGAGTTATGCATCTGTTGACAGAGTACATTGACGGCATATGCTATGTCGGGTCTAGTGATTGTTAAGTATTGTAAAGCACCTATAATTTTTCTGTAGGTATGGGAATCGAACAACACAGGATCCGTATTTATATCTGTCGGTAGCTTTGTGGATGTAGGATTTGAAAGTGGTTTGCACTGAAGTAGACCGGCTGTTTGTAATATAGACTTTGCATATGATGATTGAGACATGAAGTAGGAATCCTTAGCCTGAGTAATTTGAATACCCAAAAAGTTTGTGATTGTCCCGAGATGTTTCATTGTAAATTTCTGGTTCAATTGATGAAGAACCTGAGATATCATGGTAGGATTATTGCCAGCTAGGAGAATGTCATCCACATAGATTACCATATATAATTGAGTGTGGTTTTGGTGGAATATGAATAGAGATGAATCAGCTTTGCCATGTTGAAAACCGAGTGATTTTAGATGCGTAGAGAACAGTTTGAATCATTGCCGCGGTGCTTGTTCGAGATTGTATATAGCTTTGCATAGAAGACATACATAATTGGGATGTATGGTATCTTCAATTCCTTTTGGTTGCTTTATATAGATTTCCTCTTCTAGATCACCATGTATAAATGTATATGCGACATCCAATTGATGTATGGCCCACTTGTGAGCATCGTTATTGTAATTAGAGCTCGAATGGTTGGAAATTTAGCCACCAGACTAAATGTTTCTGAGCAGTTGATCCCATACTCTTGGTGATTACCTTGTGCTACCAGCCTTGCATTGAATCTTGCAACTGAGCAATTAGAATGTCATTTAGTTCTGAAGGTTCATTTACACCCTAGTATCGGTTTGTTGTCTGGATGTGGTACTAAATTCCATGCACCCTGCTGCTGTAGAGCTAGAAAATTCTCAGCCATAGCCTTGTGCCAGTGAGCAGATTTGACTGCTTCAATGTAGCATTTAGGATCTTGTTGGTTTGAGATATCATCACTGATATTAGCATGTACGAGATTGAGGATTTGTCGTGGCTTGAGTGAGCCGGTTTTGAATTTAGTGATCATTGGATGAGTTGCTATTGGAATGTCTGGAGGCCGGAGGGTTAGACAATGATGCTTCAGCTAAGATATTGGGTGGTCAGTGAGAATTGTGTCTGATATGAGAGGTAGGAGCATGAGAGACAGATGTGTGGATTATTTGTTGTATAGTGAAAGTCTTGTTGGCAGAGGTCTGGAATGTAGGAGTTAATAGACCCGGTATTGGATATGAGGAGTACTGTGTTGTGGACCAATCAGTTTGGGAGGATTGAATTGGAAACATATTCTTGTCAAAGACTACGCATCGAGAAAACATATATTTTGTGGGTCTTGTGATCAAAGCATTTGTAACCCTTCGAGATGGATGAATAGCTGATGAACACACAGGGTATTGATTTAGGAGCAAATTTGTTGTGCTGATTTGGTGGTTGCCATGGAAAACACAGACATACAAACGTTTTTAATGCAGAGTAATCAGGTAAAATGTTATATAGACTTTGTATTAGAGATATGCTGTTTGTGGACCGGGATGACAGTTTATTAATGAGAAAAGAAGCGGTAAGAGCTGCCTCAAGCCATAGTTTGAATGGGAGATACGCTGAGTTTAGGAGAGTTTTGGTAGTTTCTATCAAATGACGATGCTTTCTCTCTGTTAAACCATTTTGTTCTGGTGTATAGGGACAAGAAATTTGATGCTGTATACAATACTGACTGAGAAACTCATGCATTTGTGAGTTCAAGTACTCTTTTCCCTCATTAGATCGTAGGCTTTTTATTTTGAATGGTAGCTGGTTTTCAATCAGATTTTTGAATTTGATGAATATGGGTGCAACATCTGATTTGTTTACCATAGGAAAAATTCACGTAAACCGGAAAAAAATCGTCTATGAATACAACGTAGTACTTAAAACCTTGATGAGATACTACTAAGGAAGGACCCCATACATTATAATGTGGTAGTGTAAGAGGTTGAGAAGATCTAGAGTCAAATTTAGGAAAAACTAGTTTATGACTTTTGGACACAATACAATCATGACAAAGAACTTTAGAAGTAGGAATGTGGAGTTGTTTGTGGTTTTTGGAGATTGTCTTGAGCACTTGATGATGGTGATGCCCAAGATGTTTGTGCCAAATAGAGGACAGTTGATGAGTTGCGGTGAATGTTGAATGACTGGTAGTTGAGAGAGGATAGAGGCCATTATAGCTTGGTCCCTTGAGAAGAACTTGATGCCTCTTCAAGTCCTTGATGATGAAACCATTGACATCAAAAGAAATGGTGATGTTTTTGTCTTTTGTTAGAGCTGATATGGATAGGAAATTATGTGAAAGTTGAGGAATGTGAAGAAATTGGGATAGCCAAAGCTTACTATGAGGTGTAGGTAGAATACCAGATCCTGAGTGAGCAATTGGGATGGTTCGACCGTCACCAATTATGATTTGGGCAGAAATTGAGCCTGAATTGCACTCGATCCGAACCGATTTGAGTTGATTTGGGTATGATCAAGTCAATTTTAAGAAATTGGACTTGAATCGGCATCGAATCGCGTCGAATTTGGTTCAACGAGGCTTGATTGGGTTCGATTTGGACCGATTTTAGATCGCTTCGATCAAATTAACTTTAATTTAATTAAATTGAGATTGATTTGGGCCAATTTAAGTTTGACGATGCTCGATGAAGCGCGATCGAGCCTAATCGGGCTCAAATCGGCTCGATTAGCGCCGGGTCGATGCGAAATATTTATGAAAGAGGAAGATGATTGAAATAAATAAATATATTAGCATGCATTGGACTCCACAGAATGAGATAGAGGAGAGACCAATATAATGATGACTTACATAAAGACCCCCTCAATTAGGGGTGTCGATATTGGACACGACTCGAAAACCCGACGCAAAATTTCGTGTTCGGGTCAACCCGAAACGGGTCAGGTTTGGGTCCTGATTTTCGACCCGTTTGGAATTCCGGGTCGGGTTCGGGTTGACCCAAAAACCTGATTTTGACCCGGCATTCAGCCAGCAACCCGAACGAAAAAGCGCACGAAAGGGAGAAAGCTTCCTTCACAGCGAGCGAACTCCCCTCGCTGCTTCTGATCAAAATGTTGTAACTTCTGATATGAATGGAAGGGAACGTCATCCAAGGAGCCAAGCCGAACTGCGCATGAAAAGGAGAAAGTTTCCTTCACACCGAGCGAAATCCCCTCGTTGCTTCCGATCAAACTGTTGTAACTCCCGATCCGAATGGAAGGAAACATCGTCCCAAGGAGCAAAGTCAAACTGTGCACGAAAGGGAGAAAGTTTCCTGCACAGCGAGCGAACTACTCTCGTTGCTTCTGATCAAAATGTTGTAAGTTCCGATATGAATAGAAGGGGACGTCGTCCAAGGAGCGAAGCCAAACTACGCACGAAAGGAAGAAAGTTTCCTGTACAACGAGCGAACTCCTCTCGTTGCTTCCGATCAAAATGTTGTAACTTACCATCAAAATGGAAGGGAACGTCATTTAAGGAGCGAAGCCGAACTGTGCACGAAAAGGATAAAGTTTCCTGCACAGCGAGCAAACTCCCCTCGTTGCTTCCGATCAAAATGTTGTAATTTCTGATCTGAAAGGAAGGGAACGTCATCCAAGGAGCGAAGCTGAACTGCGCACGAAAGGGAGAAAGTTTCCAGCACAGCAAGCGAACTCCCCTCGTTGCTTCCGATCAAAATGTTGTAACTTCCGATCCGAATGGAAGGGAATGTCGTCCAAGCCTCCAAGGAGCGAAGCCGAACAGCACACGAAATGTTGTAACTATGCTAGTCGGGTTCGGGTTGACCCGAACCCGAAGCGGATCGGGTTCAGATCCGAAAAACCGACCCGTTTACAAATAAGGGTCGGGTTCAGGTTGACCCGAACAGTGTCTGATCAGTTTAGGGTTGGACCCGAACCCGACCCTCGACCCGATTTTGACAGCCCTAACCTTAATGATGACAGTACAGATGATTTCTTATTGTTAACAACTATTTCAGCTTTTTTTAGAAATTAAATATGAATGAGAAGGGAATTGAAAAAGAAAAAATTTAAAGTTGAACTTAATGTTATACGATACTTTTATGTCGTTTCTATATCTAATATTTTTTTACTCGTGTAATTTTTGTATTTCAATTATAATTGATGCAATTTATCACTGGTTACTTTATCGTTTTATGTAATTTTTTTGTTTCATATGTATGTCAATTTGTTTAACACTACCGTTGCTAGGTCCCAAGTCCTTGATGAGAAAAGTGGAGGGTTGCATTAGGTAGTCGACAGCCAGCGTAAAACTTGTCGAATAATAATGACATGAATCCTTTAAAAAATTGTGTTAATGCTAGGGTATCCCCTGGAAGCGACGTGCTGTATGGCCTGAATATAGTGACAAGTGTGCAAGGGCCGCTGCACCGGCGCCCGGGTGCAGTGTTAAATAAGAAAGGTTTCCCACATCAAGGATGGATGTGGGCAAAGAAGCTAATCCATGAAACTAAAATTAGGATAGGAACTTGAAATATAGGATCCCTTACTGAAACATTAATGGAATTAGTAGATATTATGATTCATAGGAAGATAAATATTTTGTGCATTCAGAAAACTAAATGGGTTGGAGAGAAAGCTAAGGAAATTGATAGTTTAGGATTTAAACTTTGGTATTCGGGTAGGAGCCGTACTAGAAATGGTGTAGGTGTTATTATAGATAAGAGTTTGAAGGATAATGTTATAAAAATTAATAGGATTGGAGATAGAATTATAGTTTTAAAGATTTATTGTTGATGATAAGATTGTTAATATTATAAGTGCTTATGCTCCTCAAGTAAGTTTGGATATGAGTTCTAAATTAAATTTTTGGAATGGCTTAGAAGAATTATTACAAACGATACCTCTAGAAGAAAGATTTTTTATTGGAGGAGATTTAAATGGACATGTTGGTAGAGAGGTAGATAATTTTAAAAGCATTCATGGTGGCTATGATTTTGGAACAACAAATGAAGGTAGCAATACCATTTTAGATTTTTATTTAGCTTATGATTTTTTAATTGCTAATACCTTATTTAAGAAAAGGAATGAGCATCTCATCACTTATAAAAATGGATATATTACAACCCAAATTGACTATTTTCTTATAAGAAAATTAGATCGATTAGATTGCAAAGATTATAAAGTTATTCCGAGTGAAATTTTATATACCCAACATCGATTATTAGTTTTGAACTTTAAAATAAAGGGGTAGATAATAAAAAATAAAGTAAAACGATATTCTATGATTAGATGGGGGCATTTAAAAAATATTAACAAAAATATTTTGAGAGTAAGATTTTAGATCTTAAGATTTTATCTGTGCTTGAGGATGCTAATATTATGTGGGATAAAGTGGCTAGTGATATTAAGAATATTGCAAAAGATGTGCTTGGAGTATCAAAAGGAAAAACTTCTAATAGTAAAAATAGTTGGTGGTGGAATCCAAATGTGCAAGAAAAGATTAAGAATAAGAAGATTTGTTATAAAACTTGATTTAATTTTAAAAATTCTGATAATTGGGAAGATATAAAGAGACTCGTAAGGAATCTAAGAAAGCAATATGTGATACAAAGACGTTAGCTTTTAGTGATTTATATAATAGATTAGATATTAAGGAGGGAGAAAGATATATGTATAAGTTAGCAAAACAAAGAGATAGCAGTAGTAAGGATTTAGTTCAAGTGAAGTGTATTAAGGATGAAGATCAAAAAAATACTTTTCTTAGAATATGATATTCAACAAAGGTGGATGAGATATTTTGCTAAACTTTTTAATGAAAATTATGAAAATAAGATTGACCATAGTGACCTTAACACCCTAAATGAAAACAAAGATTTCTGTTTTTATCGACCTATTAGTAAAATCAAAGTTATAGAGGCTTTAAAAAAAATAAAGGGTGGAAAAGTTGTTGGATCTGATGATATTCCAATAGAGGTGTGGAAATGCTTAGGAGATAGAAGGTATTTCTTGGCTTACTAAACTTTTTAATACTATTTTGAAGACTAAAAGATGCCAGATGAGTGGAGAATGAATGTGTTAGTTCCTACTTTTAAGAATAAAGGTTATGCACAAGATTGTGCGAATTATAGAGGAATTAAGTTAATGTGTCATACTTTAAAACTATGGGAGCGAGTTATGGAGCATAGGTTGCGGCGTGATACTAATGTTTCTCAAAATCAATTTGGATTCATGCCGGGTAGGTCGACTATGGAAGTCATACATTTATTAAGAGGTTTGATGGAAAAATTTAGAGAAAATAAGGAGGATCTACATATGATATTTATTGATTTAGAAAAATCATATTATAATGTTCCAAGACAAATGCTATGGAGAGTTCTTGAAAAGAAAGGAGTTAATAATGCTTATATTCAAATCATTAAAGATATGTATGCAGGAACGATTACTTGTGTTCAAACACAAGGTGGTTTGACCAAGTATTTCCCTATTTCGGTTGGGTTACATCAAGGATCCGCCTTAAGCCCATATCTATTTGCTTTAGTCATGGATGTTCTCACTAGACATTTGCAAGAGGATGTACCTTGGTGTATGCTTTTTGCTAATAATATTCTTCTTGTTGATAAGACTAGAGAGGGAGTTGAAAATAAACTTGAATTATGGAGGTCAACATTAGAGACTAAAGGTTTTCGCTTGAGTAGATCTAAAACGGAATATATGGAGTGTAATTTTAGTAGTAGTAGACCTAGTGAGGGGATTGTGTCTTTGGGTAATCAAGTCATTAATAAGAGTACACGTTTTAGATATCTTGGATCTATTGTTCAGAGTGATGTTGAAATAGATGGGAATATTATCAGCAGAATTCAAGTTGGATAGTTGAAGGGGAGGAATGCATCGGGCTTGTTGTGAGATAGAAAAGTACCCCTCAAACTTAAGGGAAAATTGTATATGATGGTAGTGAGGCCTGCAATGCTTTATGGTGTTGAATGTTGGCCATTAAAAGAGAAGCATAATATTAAGTTAAGTGTGACAAAGATGAGGATGCTCAAGGGGATGAGTGGCTTTACCCTTAGAGATAGGATACGAAATGAGCATATACGTGAAAATGTTGGAGTACCTACAGTAGAAGATAAGATTAGAGAGAGTCGCCTTAGATGGTTTGGTCACATAAAACGGCGGCCTTCCAATGACCAGGTTAGGAGAGTAGAGGTATTATATTTGACTTATGTTAAGAAAGGTAGAGGCAGACCTAAAAAGACCTGGTTAGAAAATATTAGAAATGACCTTTCTTTATTAAATTTAAACGAGAATTTGACCTTTAATAGGACATGATGGAGAAAAAGGATTCATGTAGCCGATCCCACGTAGTGGGATAAAGGCTTGATGTTGTTGTTTTGTATGTATGTCAATTTGTTACTGATGCATGCAAAGGGGGGTCAAAACAAGACGAGAATTTGTTTTGACCCTTGGGCTTCTGGTGTTCTCGGGTGAGTCTTGGTTGCTTGGTATTGAGCTCAAAATGCTGGAATTTTACTTAGTTTTAGCTCATAAATGTTTGAGCTAAAGTTTAGCTCAATGATTGAGGGATTTATTGCACTTCCTATCTCATTAATTTTAAGCTCTTGGTTAGCTCATAATGAGCTTAAGTTTGGCTCATTTATTTAAGTTTAGTGGAAGCTCGTTAAGGTGGATCTTGCCCCTTTTTCGTCCCCATGCTTCCTCTTGGTTTTCCTCCCTTTGTCTTCTCGGTTTCCTCTATGTCTTCTCGGTTTCCTGTGCTGGCTGGTTCCCGTGCCTTGGCCCTTTGGTTCCCGTGGATGGCTGCTTGGTTCCCGTGGCTGGCTGGCTGGTTCCCGACGTTCCCGTGCCTTGGTCCTTTGGTTCCCGTGGATTGCTGCTTGTTCCTGCGGCTGACTGCTTGGTTCCCATGGCTTTTCTTCTCTGTTTTGTTGTACCGTATGGGGGCTGCTGTTTGGTGGCTGTTTGGGGGGGGGGAATTCCATGGGATTTTCTCTGTTTTCTGTGTTGTTTTCCTGCAGCAGTTTTACTGTTTTTTGGCTTTCTATATTTCTTGAATTTAATGAATTTAATGGGAGATATTTGGGCTGTTTGGCTGCCCTCTTTGTGTTTATAAATAGTAGATGTTTTGAGGCTTAAAAAAATGTTAGAATGTGATTTTTGGAATAGAAAAAAAGCAAGCGGGTTTGTTGTTTGGAAAAGCTTGCAAGCTTTGTCCAACTTCCCTCCTTTCTTTCTTCTTTGAGAAAGCTTGCGAGCTTGTCTCCATTTCTTCTCGGCTTCTTATCTCTTCTTCTACCAGCAAGAATCTACCCCACTTGTCTCCTTCTCAATCCAAGAAAGCAACTTTAGGTGTATTTTTATGTTCTAGTGTTGTTTGTAAGTCAAAGTTGTAAGCATCCTGTAAGCGTCTCTTATAATACTAAAGTTTGTTTTTGTCATAAATTGTCTAATTTGTCTAGTTTTAGTGAGTTCATGTAATCTTCTGTTATCTTCTAATTTATAGGAAGAGAATTCTTTTGTTAGCAAAAATTTGGGGCCCTCTCCCAAATTTTTACTTGCATCAGTTACTTCATAGTTCAATAAAAAACTAATATGTCATCTTTTAACATATTATTTGGGTATTATATAAAAAATCACTTTTAACATTTATTTGCTCTATACATGATGTAGGCAAGGGGGGTCAAAACAATACTTCCTAGGAAGGGTTTAGTTTTTTCTTGCAAAAATTTTGGAAAAAAAATTTGGGGTTTTTCCCAAATTTTTGCTTGCATCAATACATAATTTTTATTTTGAGGCTCAGACCTCAAAACGCCTTGAGGCTTACGCCTCGTCTCACGAACAAAAAATGCCTCAATACCCAATTGCATAATTTTAAACATTGTATCAAAGAATAATATTAACCCAAGTTTATGAAATCTTATATACTTTTTAACATTAATCCAAATACTAATTATAATTTTTTTACATATTTATGTGTTATATGTACACATACATTGAATAAGATGAGTTGCCCACTCACAAATTATCAGTAATAGCATAGCATAAAATTAACCTAAATATATATATGTATGATCCTTAATTATTTTCTCAAGCTTTCCCTTTATTTTTAGCTCGATAAATTTTCTCTTAATCCTTTACAACATATAATATGAGAACAATATTTACTAAATTAACATTAATCTTTATGGTTACATGCATAACTAATAGAAATAGTAATATAGGGTTACATGCTCTAAACCATCTTCATTTTATTCTCTTAAATAAGATCACATAATTACTAAAAATCAATCTAAGGTTAATGAATGGTTTAATCAAACCTTAGCAACATAAGAAACTCATTTGTGCAACGAGATGAAGCTGTGTTAAGGTTCTTACCTTGTTCAAAGAAGGAAGAAGAAGATAGAATCCCATTTTCAAACCCTTGATCCCCTTCTCCTGCTCTCAACTTCTTGCCTCTAAGTAAGCTGTTAACATTCTCTTTTCTTGATCTCCCTTTGTTCTAATCGGCCTTGAAATGCTCCTCATCCATTTCAATCTCGCATGCTCTTGATTCCCTCTTATCTCTTGATCTCTCGATCAAACTCATTCTCTCACCCTAGGTCTCTTCCTCTCATAGTCCTATTTATTTAGCAAATCCGAATTCAAGATTTATTCTTGCCACCATCTGTCATAAGGTAGTGGGAGCCCCACGTCACACACACACACACACACATGCATGTAGGTAGGTAGCTTTTGTACCAAGCTGTAAATTACTTGTATGTTATTTTTTAATATTTTCTTTTACCTTCATTTTTTTAGTATTGTGTTTTCTTCTTCAAGCTTTCAAGTATATGCTATGCTCCACAAAAACTGATCTCTAAGTTCCTTAAAAAATGTACAGGTAATCAAGCATGCAACGCCAACAAGAAGAAGATCCAAAGACCATCCTCCACCAATCTTTGTAGCAGAGCCAACCACGCAATCAAATTCATTTGTAGGAACAGAAGAGTACATAGCACCTGTATGATGTTTCTATTTTTTTTAAGATGACTAATCATTTTCACACACCGCTATTTTTTTTCCAAATTTATTAAATAGTCATCACCAATTATACTCCAACACTTACTCTAGGACTGTAAATGTTTTCTCTTAGGAAATAATCAGCCGAGGTGCGAGTGTGGCAAGCATGCACAAGTTCATGTGCCCTTCTATTTTTGAATGCTCATCACACCCAAATGGAAGGTTGTGCACTGCTATGTCTCTCTTCCAGAAGCCACATGAAAATAATAGTACTAAGAGATCCATCAAAAAACAAACATGCAGAAAACAACACGATGTAATTAGTGGTACACTCATAATACATTAGAAAGGCAGTATGTATTAACTTTAATAAGAACTAGGATATGCATGACTATCATTACCAATTTCATAATCTTCACCAAGAATAAAATTCTTAGACTAAACGTCCCACACGGAATTTTTTTAGATCAAGAGCAAATTTCACTAAATCGCACAGATAGTTTCATTCTGCTAGGTCATTATGATGCAGTTGGCAGCAACAATCCAGCTATTCATGTGAGGAGGCCCATGATCTCCTTTATCATCTATGGGAGAAGATCAGAAGATGCTCTGGGAGGAAACTATTTGGGAAAGGGGGACTCTTTGAGAAAGATGTAAGGGGCATTTATTAGGGGATTTGAGCTGTTTAGAGGGGGAGATTTAGGGTTTTTTATGTTATGTTTTAAAATTTCTGAATTACTTTTTGTGAGTTGTTTGAGTTCCTAGTAGCTTCTAGGAATTGTGGGAGAGACGATTCACCTCTCCAAAAGTGAATCAACTTGTATCTTGTCTTGCTTTGCTTGGAAATTAGTTAAAACAATTCTTTGTGTTATTTCTGGATATATTTGGAGTAAGTTGCCGTTTTTATATTGTTGTGTGATGTTTTGAACATCAAGTCCTATCAAATTGGTATAAAAAAAACTAGGAGAGCTTGGTCGATTCAAATTTGAAGTTGATGAAAGGATTTCATCCATGGAAAGAAGGTTTTCTAACCAAGAAGATATGATGAAGAAAATATTGGAGCTTCATACCCAACCGGCAACATCAGAGGCGAGGGGACCGGAGGGTGGCCAAGGAAGTGGGGCCCCAATATCAGCACAATGAGGAATGATCGAGAGGTAGAAATCTTGGGCAATAGGGAAAATATGCAACCTCTTGAACCGATAACCAGAAGGGACATGAGAAGAAATTGGGAGGAAGAAACAAGGAAAGATGATTTTGAGGAAAATGATATCTATGAAAGGAGGAGAGGTGGGAAAGAACAATGGAGAGATCACAACAATCGCTATATAGGAGGAGTCGGAGGTGGAAGAGGAAGTTGGAGCAGAGGGGATCCGAGATTGAGAAAACTGAATATGCTCGTTTTTTAAGGGGAAGATGCTCATGGGTGGTTCTATATAGTGGAGAGATACTTTGCAGTGAATGGGCTGACGGAGGAAGAGAGACCCACGGTGTCGGCTTTATGCTTTGGAGGGGAAGGCCTTGTCTTGGTGACAGTGGAGAGACATGAGAGAACCAATTCGGTCGTGGGGGAAGTTCAAAGATAATTTATTAGAACGTTTCCAAACCAGTTGGGAAGGAGACTTTTACAAGCAGTTCTTTACTCTTGTTCAGGAAGGGATAGTGATGGATTATCGGGAGAGGGTTGAGTACCTTTCTAGCTGATTGGGGAGGCTTTCTGAGATAGTGTTGGAGGGGAATTTCATGAAGAGACTCAAGCTAGAGATCAGGGCTACTATATGGTTATTGAGGCCACGAGGGTTGGGGGAGACTATGGAGCTAGCCCAATTGGTGGAGGACAAAAACTCACTTGAGAGAAGCAGCAAGGAAAACAATTTAGGAGCTTCATACCAGACGATGACTAATTTTTCGGCACCAAAGGTACAACCTGTGCCCATTCAGAGAGAAGTACTCGAGGATAGGGGATTGAAAACGCGACCAGGGGGGAATATCAAGCGGTTGACTGAGGCAGAAGTTCAAGAGAAGTGGGCTAGGGGATTGTGTTTCCGTTGTGATGAGAAATTTGCGTCGAACCACCGCTGCAAGGATTGTTCGCTATAGGTACTTACAGTCTGTGATGAGGAGGAGACTCTTGAGGAGGAGGTCGTTGAGGAGGAGGAGCATTTGCACCTAGATGTGGCGGAGGTCTCCCTAAACTCAGTGATGGGGTTTACCTCAAATCACACCATGAAGGTAAGGGGATAGATATGAGAAGAATCAGTGATAATTTTGGTGAATAGTGGGGCTACCCACAACTTCATCTCCAATCAGGTGGTGGACCAATTGAGGATGAAGCTAGTTGACAAGGGTTGTTTTGGGGTGATTATGGGAATGGGGAAGATGGAGAAGAGTAAAGGCATCTACCTAGGATTTATGGTGACACTACAGGAGATCTAGGTGAAGGAGGATTTTCTTCCCATAGAGTTAGGGAGCACATATGTAATTTTGGAAGTGATTACAGACATTGGGGGAAATTAAGGTGGTGGAAAGCATTGACTATGGAATTCATGGTGAGAGAGAGGAAGGTGAGAATCAGAGGGGATCTTAGTTTATCCAAAAAGCTTTCTCTCAAGACCATGGTGAGGGCAATCCAGAGAGAAGGGATGGAATTCTTGGAGGAACTCCAGAGCCTCGAGGGAAGAGGAAGTATGGGGAAAGAGGAGGTTTCAGAGATAGTCCAACCACTCCTACAACAATTCAACGAGGTGTTCCAACTGCGTCAAGGCCTTACCCCAAGGGAGCATGAACATGCCATCATGCTGAAGGAGGGGGTATTCCCTATCAGTGTTCGACCCTATCGGTACTCAAATGTTCATAAAGATAAAATTGAGAGACTGATCAAGGAGATGTTGGAGGACCAGATCATTCGGCCAATGTTAGTCCCTTCTCTAGTCAGGTATTGTTGGAGAAGAAGAAGGATGGTAGTTGGAGATTTTGTGTAGATTACCAAGCTCTGAATAAGGAAACAATATTGGATAAGTTTCCTATACCTGTCATTGATGGGTTGTTGGATGAGTTATATGGAGCGAAGATGTTCTCCAAGATTAATTTGAAATCGGGATATCATCATATTAGAATGTGACCCAATGACATCCAAAAGATTGCTTTTATGACTCATAAAGGCCACTACGAGTTCTTAGTGATGCCTTTTGGGCTTACCAACGCCCTAACTACCTTCCAGTCGTTTATGAACAAGGTATTTCAGCCCTACCTCCTCAACTTTGTATTGATTTTCTTCGATGATATTTTAATGTATAATCGGTCTGAGGCAAAGCATGTGAAACACTTAGGTAGTGTTAGTAACATTGAAGGAACATCAACTATATGGCAATTTGAAGAAGAGTTCCTTTGCACAGCAGAGAGTGGAGTATTTGGGACATGTGGTGTTCAAATCAAGAGTAGCTTAGAGACTATGTTGGAGTAGCCCTTACCCAAAACTCTGAAGGAGTTGAGAGGGTTCTTAGGACTCACAAGTACTACAAGAAATTTGTGAGGTGATACAGTTCTATACCATGGTCGTTGACAGAGCAACTGAATAAGGATAGTTTCAAACGGGGGGTGGCAGCCACTCGAGCATTCGAGCAGCTGAAGAAAGCCATGAAGAGTGTCCCTGTGTTTGCACTACCAAATTTTAGCCAGCCATTTTTCGTAGAGATTGATGCATCAAGTTATGGGTTAGGAGCAGTTCTTATGCAGAGTTAGAGACAGCTTATTTCAGCCGGGTTTGATCGCTAGGGCCTGGCTGAAATCAGTGTATGAAAGGGAGCTAATGGCGATAGTGTTAGCAATACAAAAATGGCGACCTTATATGTTGGGACGACACTTCATAGTAAGGAACGACCAGAGAAGTTTGAAGTTCATGTTAGAGCAGAGGATGGCATCAGTGGTAGCTTTCAAAGTTGGGTTATGACTTTGACATCCAGTACAAGTCCGGGTTAGAAAATAAAGCAGCATATGCTCTCTCCAGGCGTAGTGAAGACACTCAAGTTATGACTCTATCTATTCCCATGATGGTGGATTGGGAGGCCTTGAAGCATGAGTGCGAGCAGGATGAGGACTTGAGTAAGATCAAAGGAGACTTGTTGCATGACAAGGATAGCCAACCTGATTATTCTTTGATGAGCTAGAAGTTGTTATACCAAGGATGATTTGTGCTTTCCAGGAAATCGCCACACATCCCTCATTGTTGCAGGAGTTTCATGGCACATCTATTGGGGGACATTCAAGAGTTCATAAGACATATCATAGACTTGCAGCGGAGCGATACTGGGTGGCATGCAGAAGGATGTAGAGGAGTTGGTGTCCAGTTGTGATGTGTGTCAAAGACATAAATACCTAACTATGGCTCTAGATGGTCTTCTACAACTATTAGCATTACCCGAGAAGGTGTGAGAAGATATGACTATGGACTTCATTGAGCGACTACCTAGATCAGACGGGTTAATTGTGATTCTAGTGGTGGTGGACATATTGAGCAAATATGCTCATTTAGTTCCCTTAGGCCACCGTTACACCGCGATGTCGGTGGCAGCATTAATTAGAGAGGTGGTTTGTTTGCATGACATACCTAAGTCAATTATGTCTGATCGGGATAATGTCTTTTTGAGCCACTTCTGGATGTAGTTATTCAAGATTCAAGGGACTATCCTGAAGAGGAGTACAGCTTACCAACCCCAAACGGATGGTAAGACGGAGGTGGTGAATCGCAGTGCGAAAACTTCTCTTCGTTGCTTTGTATCAGATACACCAAAGATGTGGGCCAAATGGTCAGCCTGGGCAGCATATTGGTATAATACTTCATATCATATAGCAGCCCAGACAACGCCATTTGAAATTCTATATGGGAAGGATCCACCTCATATGATATATTGTGGGCATCATAACACACCAGTGTCATCAGTGGAGCAATACTTGGGAGAAAGAGACCGTATTTTGGCATAATTGAAGGAACATCTACAAAGAGCACAATAAATCATGAAGAAATAAGAGGTTGGGCATATGACAGATCTGCAGTTTAAGATTGGGGACATGGTTTATTTGAAGATCCGACCTTACAGACAGAGGATTTTGGTTCGACAAAGGAATGAGAAGCTCCCCCCCCCCCCCCCGGCTACTTCGAGCCCTACGAGGTAGTGGAGTGCATTGGCTCAGTAGCATATCACCTACGGTTGCCACCGACCTCAGCCATCCATCTCATATTTCATGTATCGCAACTGAGACGAGCCACTGAAAACCACACACCCTCGCTCGCACTACCGGTCACATTCTCAAAGGATATGGAGGTGATATTAGAAACATTGGAGGTGAAAGGGATGCATCAAGGAGATATGGGGATCAAGGAGGTGTTGATCAAGTGCAAAGATTTACCAGAATATGAGGCGACCCTACAATATTATTCAGAAGCAATCTTCCTTTTTCCACTTTAAGGACAAGGTGACTTTTTTGGATGAGAGTATTGATGCAGCAAGCAGCAACAGTCCAGCTAACCATGTGGGGCCCAAGACCTCCTTTATCACAAAAGAAGAGGCTTTGGGAGGAAACTCTTTGGGAAAGGGAGGGACTCTTTGAGAAAGGGAGGGACTCTTTAGGAAAGATGTAAGAGGCATTTATTAAGAGATTTGAGCTGTTTAAGGGGGGAAATTATGGGGGGTTAGGCTTTTCATGTTATGTTTTGAAATTTCTGCAACAGTTTTTGTGAGGTGTTTTGGGTTCCTAGTAACTTCTAGGAATTGTGGGAGAAACGATTCACCTCTCGAACAATGAATCAACTTGTATCTTGTCGTTATTTGCTTGGAAATTAGTAAAAACAGCTTTCTTTGTGTTATTTCTGGATCTATTTGGAGTAAGTTGTTGTTTTTTATGTTATTGTGTGTTGTTTTGACCATCGAGTCTTATCACATTATTTATCACTTCAGTAGAAAACTAGCTTCACTCTATTGAGTTCAGGTTGAGAATCTAACTTTCAAGTTCATGCTAGAAATAAGAGTAGGCAATAGCTTAATAAATCTTGTAAATATGCTCCCAACTAGCAACAAACTTGCATCCAACAAGAAGGCCAAAATAGAGCTTACAAATCGTTTATGTCGTAATCAGTATTTAAAATTGCATGTATTAAGGATGCAAAATGCCAGCCTGGCAACTTTCCATAAAGTAATCAAACATGAATTCAACGTGCTTACTTTATCACTAATGTAATCACTTCCAGACGCCTTTCAAATGTATGAGTGAAAAAGGCGAAGTAATACAGCTAAAAGCTCGCTAAACATCTTGCTGTTGGAAGGACTGCCTGTTGCGTGAAATAGTCAACGGCAACTTATAAAACATGCAGCAAGGGGTTGTATGCATGTTGATAGAGAAGAATAATAGATGGAGAATATTTTAGGGATTTCTTCCAATTTTATAATACTATGCCAGAACACAATTTATGGAGAATAATAACATGGGATGCAGATTTTAAGGATCCTTTCTATTTTCTGCAACAGATACAAGTAAATGATGAACATATTGTTTGTAGGTTGTGACGTTGTGTTTAGAAACAGCCAGCAATGCAAATCGAATTCAAATTAGGGATGCACATTTTTTAGTTTAAAGAAGAAATTAAATCAACAATTGATGAATTGAAAAAAGTCGATTTGAACATTGAAGACCACACCTTACTTTCAAAACTGTATTATTAAAAGAAATTAATGTAAATAATATGATTCAACTTTCAAAAGAGTTTTAAGTATTTTTTGTCTAAAGTTATGAAAAAAACTTCAAGTCTATATCCAGATGTAGCAATCCATAAACTTGTAATTCAAGTAAATGTTGTTCTGATTAAACATGCGCCCATAAAGATAAACTTAAAAATCAAACAATAAGTAATAAATGAAGTTAAAAAATTAATGTTTTTTTTTCGATTTAATGATTTTCCACATGCCAGGATTTGATATTTGATTCCATTAGCCCCTAACTTGGAACAACTTTGTTGAGCAAACTGTTGAAAAGAAAACAAATAATAAGGCACAACAATTTTGCATGTTGCATGTTACTCAACAACTGGCAGCAAAGTGCACCTATAATTAGAATTATCAATTGCAATAATAAATGCTGAACATTAAACTAGAGTACAATTCGCCTGAAGATTGTTTCAACTAGTTTATCAAGTTGTTAAAGAAGGGGAGTCCAACTGATAATTGTGTACCAACCAACTTCTATATGACTGAAAAATTAGCTTTAAAATTAGATCTAAAAGGCAGAAGATAGTGATGGGGACATCGACAGGATATTCCAGCACGTTTATCAGAGACGACACCGGCGATCGATAGCCATGATGGAGAGCCTTTACTATTGATGATTATTTGTATTTGCATTTTATGTATTATGCATTTATTTTCAGTCTTTCCATTTTTGCCCTTAGGGGTATTTAATTGCTTTTGTAGCCCAAGGGGCATGTTAGACTTTTGTACTAGTTGTCATATACAACCTATATATATGGCTCTTGTATCTTGTATGAGGATTGATTATGATGGAATGAAATTTCTTGCTCTTTTGTTCTCTTTGTGAGTTCAATTTCTTTGAGATCTCTTAGTGAGTTCTTTGTGATCTCTTTGTGAGTTCACGTGGAGGAATCATTGAAGACTTGCAACCCTTAGTCTCTTGCCTCTCTGCTATAGAAGATCACAAGTAAAACACAGGAACTTGAAGAAACCAGAGCCCACCCTGTTGTCGCCGCCCCTAGAGCCTATCCGCCGCCCACCTTCTCACCGCCGGCCGGCCACCTAGCCAGTGCCCATCCACCATCCGTCCAATAATTTTCCTAGTCATCATCCGTATTTGGAAACCCCTCTCCCCCTTTCCTATCTCCCTCTCCCCACTTGAAGCCGCCGGCCCCATCTTTGGGCTCCCCATTGATTGCCATCAATGCTCCTCCTCTATTTTGAAATCTGAAATTGATTTCAATTAAACCTCCGTCCCATTTCAATTAAAACTGAAGTTTATTTCAGTTTTCTACACAAAGCTCTCTCCCCTCTCCTCCCTATGCTGCCCCCTCCCCCCCCCCCATGAATGGGCAATTTACTTTCTTGCCTAATTAGTCCCCTCCCTCAATTAAATTAGGTTTTGAAATTCAATTTACTCCCTCCAAAACCACTTAAATCTAAAATTAATTTCAGATTTAGAAAAACTCCCTAAACAATTCTCTAACCTAGCCGCCCCTCTCATCCCAAGCCACAACACCGGCCGACCCCCTTCCCCCCCTTGGAGTTTCTTGTGGTGACCGCTCATCTTCAAGTCCATGTTGTATGGCGGATCCCACCGTTGATCACGGACTCTTCTATGACATCCACGGAGCCATCCACGTCCTTCGATCTCCTTTCTTCGACGTTGGATTTGGCTTGACGACACCGTCGAGGAGTACTTGAATCGGATCCTTCCAACCCTAGTGGACGCCGTCGACGATCAATTTTCAGACTACACTTGGATCATCAAAGGTCATCCTCCCGTGCCACCTCCACCTCTGAGTTCCTTCTCAACAACGACGTTCCTTGGCTCCTCCCTCCTCGTGGCGACTTCATTTCTAGCGTGGACGCTCTTCCGCCGCTCAACCTAGATTCGTAGGAAAGAGAGAAAGGCCTCAAGGTGAACAACTCGTTATTAATAGTTGGATTCAAGTTATAAGCTTTTAACGTTACTTTCTCCTTTGTATTGATTAAATCGTTTGGTTAATTTCCTTGTAATTCTTTGCCTAAGCGAGTGGAACACAAAGATTTCTCGTAACCAACTTTGAATGGATGCATGATTTTATAACGGTTAAGCTAATAGTAAATTTTCTTTCATAATTTTGTGTAACTCAAGCTTGCATCACATCTGATAGATTGTTTTAACGATGGAAGTATATAATATCATAAAGACGAAATCATTGAGAATAAATGCAAACATTGTAGATCACCTTCATATAAATCACTAACTAGAACATAATATAAATGGAAAGAGGTTCCATTTAATAGGTTGTATTACTTACCCCTTTATCTCATAGTTAAGCAGATTGTATGCATTTATAATCTCAATTGAGCATATGAGATATAAGACTATAAAAGAAGGCAACAAAAATATTTCTTATGTCATCCATCAAATTTGAAACATAAAAGCACTCTAATCACGCATATTTAGAGTTCGCTTAAGATCTAGAAAATGATAAACTTAGTTAATGTGATGATGGTTTTACTTCATATAACAAATCTGCTACATAATACTCATATTTTTCAATCAGCTACAACTTACAATATCCCCTCGATGATTATTTCTAACTACAAACTTTAATACATGAACTGCAGATTTTAGGATAATGTGTGCCCATATCTGACATCTCACAAAATTAGAATTTCAACTGAAACCAACACTCATGTGAACAATTAGTGAATTTTCAACTTATGATATGCTATCGAGTATTGCAAGGAAACTAACCTAAGCATAATGCATGGAGTAATCGAAGGCATTTAGATTGTTTAAGCCAATTTCATGAACAATTTATACAGCTAGATTTACCTGAGGACATCCAGCAAAACCCACTATTTTGATGGAAAAGTGATTGATTGTTTGTCCTAACAGCATCGTAGAGTGAACATAAGGAGAGATGCTAATTGGGAGAGCAGATGATTATTGGGCCACCATATGGGAAAGCAAACATATGGATGCCTTTGCCTTGATGTAGGAGAGATTAATCAAAGGTTTTCTGTAGTGATAATATTGTATGTGTTGTCTTATGATGATTTTTTTTTTGGAGAGAACGCCTTAAAAGTGGCAAGGGTACGTTTGATTTTATATTATTGATGGCGCGCTCCATGAGTGTAATGTACAAATGCATTTAATTTGAATGATTATGTCACGACCCGGCCCGGTTAGCTCGCGTAGGCGAGGCGGGAACAGAGGTCGGACGGTAGGTCAAGTATCTAAATTCCTAAATCTATCAATTCCCTAAATAAATCTCCAATATATTTTGAAAGAGCCACTATAACAATAAAGTTTGAAATCACATAAACATGTAAGCAAACATATTCTTCGTCCTTACCTTTCTTCCGGAGCTCCTGCCCTACGATAAACAATGCCGCCCCTTCTACTCATTGAATAAAATTAAGCTCACCTGAAAATGTTAACAACTAACATTAAGCTAAAGCTCAGTAAGCAATACACAATTCTAAACTACAGTAAACAAGGAAACTGAATAATATGATAGATGCAAATTTCATATGAACATAACATAAAATGATTCCATACTAACATAGCATTAAACATATCATATCATAAACCATATCTTTCATTTTCCTTTCCATATTCATAACATTATACATGTCTTTCTCTTTTCGTATATAATACAACCGTCACACAGGAGTCACCGTCTGTACCATAAAGGTACACCTTTACCATTTTCCTTTTCCATATCCTTTACCATTTTATCGTGCACGAGTACAGCGTCCCCAGCTAGTACCATAAGGGGGTGAACTCCATCCTTTCAACATACACATGCAAGCATTCAATATACATAAGCATATCATTTCATTCCATCTTATTCCTTATAACATATAAACCTTATCGTAAGATATCATAAATTGTACATGTAATTTGTATGATCATTTATTTGGTATGAGTAAAGAATTAAGATTGGAGCTATCAAATCATATAACATGTGAGAAAGCAAGAGATATTACTGAAATAAAGAACAGTGCATACTTACAGAAGTTTGGAAAATTGATTTCTTCACGCTAATCCTTCTTCCTTCGAGATTTCTTTAAAACACCTAAAAGATATAACTTCTTCTTCAAATACATTTATAATAAATCTAAATTAATGCTCTCATTCTATTCAAAATCTACCCTAAGTTCATCCTTTCCCTCTCTCCAAAAGATCACATAAAGTATATCATAATCTAAAAACTCATAATTTTTGTCTAATTACCTAATATTAATCAACATAACACTTTCTCCTTAATCTAAATTAATTTAAAATAATTATATTTTCGGATTTACCTAAAACCCTAAATTTGGAAAACATCTTTTCATTAATATTGTTATTTATGCATGCCTAAACTTCCCATAAATCAAATTAATAATTTTTGGAAACAAATTTTCGGAATTAAAATAATTAGAAAATAGGAAAATACATTTTGTAAGAAAAAACTCAATTTCTTTTCTTAAAACCCCTTTTGGACCTTTAGGAACAACTTTTGCAAATGCTTTTCCAAAAACTCCAACTTTAGAGAAAACCCTAATTTTAGAAACCCTAGAAATTCTTGGAGAAAGTTATGTTTTCATGGTTAGGAACTCTTCCTAAATCTTTCCTAACATTTTCTTTAAAAGATATCAAGTTTTCGAGAAACCCTAGATTCTTAATCATGAAAGAGTTTAGAGGAAAAGGAATGTTTCTAAGTTTAAATCATACCCTTTCTCTTCCTTAAGATTTCCCCTTCGTTTTGTCCTAAAACCGCCGCCGAAAAAGATCTCCACTGCCCGCCAAAATCGCCTCCCGTCCGCCTTTGCTCGTCCGCCTCCTCACTTCCGCGCGCCTCTTTGTTCGGCCAAACCGTGCGTGAAATAAGAGGGGGAGGTTCGGTTTACTCATATTAAAGATATAAGGTTTGCAAATGACCCTCTTGCCCTTAATTAAGTAATTTTGGTAGTTCATTAGATTAGGGGCAAAACCGGTATTATGAAACTTCTAAAATTATTACCTCTTAAAATAATCCAAATTAACTATAAGTTCTATATATCAATTTGATCAGAATTTTGCGTAGGATTTTCTAAAATTAAACCCGTTGAAATCCGACAACATTGAATTTTTCACTTAAAACTCGTCGCGGCGCTTTGAAAAGCGTGCGAGGTCTAAAACGGCATTTTCGGGTTTTCACAGATTAGCCTTTTTTAATTAAAATATTAGTGTTCTTCTTTTAGCATTTCTTTACAGTTGCAACTCCTCCATGCATCTCATTGAAGCAAGCAAATGGGACCATTGTTGCATGTAGTAAACTATGAGTTCTGATGGTGGTAAAAGCGGCAAACGACCTTAGGTGGCTACCTACTCAATGGAGAAGTTTATGTGATTAATAAAAAGAGCTTGAGCTGTTCAAATATGAGAGACCACAAACAGACATCTCTCCATAGTTTTTCTTAGTTTTTTAATGTCAAAAAGACCATGATGTATGCTCAAACATATATCATAGTGGAGCACAACATGATTTATGCTATAGGAAAAGCTATGAGGCTCACCTGACAGATGTCAAAGAGGGTGAGACATGATTTATGTCATGGAGGTTCGAGAGAGAAAATTTGAGGTGGTCATAGTTGTTGTCGCCGTCTACGTAGCTTATGTCATGCAAAAGCAAATAGTTGTGCTAAGGTTTGTGGAACAATAGGAGGGCTTTTGTGAGTAGAGCTATTAGTTACCAAGAAAGAAAACGAGCAAGTGATAGGTGTGGCACTTCAATGGAGTTGGGAGTAGAGAAGTATAGATTATGTGCACATAGAGAATAGTAGTGTGAGGAAGAGAATACAAAAAGCATGTGGTCTTCACTAAGTGTGGGAGAAGATATCAATGGCTTCAACGTGGATAAGATCTAGAGCAAAATGATTAAGGATGTGGTGTGGGTCCTTGTTTCGTATGTGCAAGGGAGAGAAAGAATGAGAGAGATAAGGGGACTTAAGTGTGGCATCTAAGAGAGAGATGATGAATAAGCAATGAAGGCTGGAGAGATCTACGTGAGAGAGATTACACGAGGGAGTGGGTCACTGTGACTTATAGAAAGCAAGAGCAAGAGGGAGAGGCGGCTGGGGTCACAATGCTAGAGAGAAGAATCAAGGGTGAGAGTGAGGCTGCATGCTTGGTGAGGGTTCGCGCATGATTTAGAAGAGATCGTGCAGGATGATTTCAGTGCAGGAGTGAACTAGGCAAATGTGGCTACGACTGTGATAGCAGATAAGATGAGTGGATGGAGCATGAATAACATAAGGGGATGTGGAATGTAAAATAGTGTCTTACTAAGCATACTTCATTTTTCTTTCTCATTATTTTTGGTTATCTTAATCATGAATAAATTTTGAAACTATTAATAGAAATTTTACTAAATATATTAATTACAATGCTAATCAAATTCACTAGGACCAAATTAATATTAAGTAGATTTTTTATTCATTGAGATTTCATACTTCATTTGTAGGAGGAAGCCATCATAAAGTCAGAACGTTCATAATCAACAAAAGAGGATAAGTGTCTTATATTGAGAAGTTTGCAAATTCTTAGTATAATTTGCATAATTTAGGGGATTTAAAACTTGCATGAAAAAATGGAATCCTATTTCATCACATAGTTCTATGCCTTCCAAGGCCAAATGACTTTGTTTTACCATTTGATGAAAATTACTGAGGTTTTTTAGTTGCGGCTAGAATTAGATATTTAACCATCTTAATGAAAATTAGATTCAACTTTATTATGAATGTTGACAAGTTGGAGTGATGTTTTTAACCTCACATCTCTGTCTTTCAGGAAATCATCACAGGTGCAGCCCATAGCAGCGCCATTGACTGGTGGGCTCTTGGTATGGAAATCATCATTTTGTCTCCATCTCTAATTTAAACTAAAATAATCACTAATTCTGACAAGAAATAAGAACCAATAATTCATTTTGTGCATAATCATTGTAATGTAACGGGATAAGTTAGAAGCATAAAGAAAAATAATCTCCTTTTTAGTTTTGCAATCAGCCAGAACATCTCTTTATTTGCATGGGTTGTTAAATATCCATTTCATCTCAGATCTATACAACATTTCAATTTGGTAAGCAACATAAGTCCAGAAAAAGAAAACCAGCTGATCAACTCTCATTCAAAATATGTGAAAGTGACGCTGCGAGTTTCTCAGGAAGACACTGGTAGCTGATTCCCTTATCAAGTCATCCAACACTAGAGCACTTTGAAACTAAATAAAACATCTATGGTAAATGAGGCATTATAGCCTCCTACAATTTTGCTTACTATCATAATTGTACCTGACTTAAACCCTCCACTATTTATTTGCTTTTGCCATTAGACTGTATTTTTGGTTTCAGTTCGACAGCTTAAATTTATATCCATTATTAAATCTCATCTCATGACTCCGCCTATCAATCAAGGATTTGGATGACAAAAATATTCATAGTAGTTTTTATGAAAAATAACATTTTATTGCACAATTAGTAAACCCCAATTAGTCAACTAGCTTTTCAAATTATATCATTATCTCTCCCCTTGCATGCACTTTGTTCAGCAATAACTGGCTATGACTAGCAACAGCAACATATGTGTGAAGGGTAGCAGATCACCAGCCACCTCATTGCACACTCAAGACTACTCTAAATTTGTGATGAGAGAGAGAGAGAGAGAGAGAGATGATGGTCTCCATAGACCGGCCACTTCTTCACATCACAAGACCCAATTAGAGGCACGAGAGAGTGGCAAAAGAGAAATAGAGAAAGGATGGTAAGATTATCAATGGAAATTATAATAGAACCAAAAAAATGGATTTATAATCATTAAGATTAAAAATGGAATGCCTATAAAATAATAATTGGGTCAAACTCTAACAATAAGCATAACTGTAACATGAAACTGCAAAACACAAACAGCAAGACAGTACATGGATAAATAAAAAATTTTGATGGTAAATACCAAACATTTTGAATACATATGATGGTACTATAAATTAATCAATTTTATGAGTAGCTACCAACATGACAGCTGAACAATAAGGAGTTAAATCAAATAACACAAAATGTACCACTGATGCAATCCCTTATGCTGGCTTGCATTCTACAACTTAAAGTTTAAAGGATGCTAATTTTTTCCTGGCAAAATTCCAATTAAATTTGCCCAAATAACAGCTTATTGATGATCATTTAGCTCTACACAGTGTAGGAAAGTAAGTACATTTCTTTGTCCACTTCATATTGTCACCGTTATAGGCTCTGAAAATTCCCGCCCCACCCTCTCCGCACCACTTAATATCGACAAGGAGCTTAAATGGATGATGTTCTAGGGTAAACTTTCAGAAGACATATTAGATTTGAGATAAGACAATACTAAGAGATTTCGCCCTTATTTTGCGATAATTATATGATCGAGTTCCAGGTTTCCCATAAACGTCAACCCCTATGGTTAATTACCATTCTAGTGATGAGCGAAATTTTGATTAAGGCTAATCGTTAGATAGGCACCAAGTTCCCAGCTCATAGTAGCAACAATTTGGATTTATATTCGGATTCTTAAGGTTTGAAATTAACCACCATATACTTGAAGCGGATGGTGGGAGAATGATGACAAGTCCGATGAGATTTCATGATTCCGTCGTAAGGTTGTTGTGATCCCTTGTCCATTTTGTCAGAGGAGGTTGTCCACCTAACATGACTGAAGGATTCATGTTGACAATCATGAGTTGCTTCGTTTAGGAGAAACTTGTAGATCTGGAATGAATGTTTGTCTAAGAGGACAAATATTAATCGACCTTAGCTAACAAAGAGCTTTGTGTCTTACCAAGTGTAATTATAATTCATTACTAAAGAGTTTTGAGCCATTGGATAACAAGCAGTCTCTACTCGTGATCGTAATTTAATGTTACTATTTCACTGCAAAACCACCTGTCAGAGGGCCCCATTCATAGTTGTTAATTTGTAGTGTCATTTGTGACAAAACTACTAGTTAGAGGACACGTGTCATGTCTTTGCTGGCGAGAGAATGTTTGAAAATGAATATTAGCGATATGCTCGACTAGACATTCACTTTATGAAATAAAGTCATTCTATAATTCATCTCCACTAAAGAATTGTGGCAAAGGGATGGATTATCCTTTAAGTCTTAGGTGATTAATTTCACGTTAAATATTTAAACTTTTAGTAGATATTGATTGTTTTAATTTCATCAAGATTTAAGCCGCAAATGAGTAATTTTAGAGTTATAGGACATTTTAAAAATGAAAAAAGGATCAAAATGATCTCTTGACTATTTTTGAAGGACCAAAATGGTCCCAAATTAATTAAAGGAATATTTTGGCCCCTCAAGTCCATAAAAAGGAACAAAAATTTGGGTGTCGTCACCTCGCACATGCAAATTCTTGATTTTTGTCGATAAAAAACCAGTCTAATATGGTCGTCAATCATAATTATTTCAGCACTTCTGAACGCAACGAAATTGATTGTTTTGAAAACGAACGCCATTTGAGTGATTTCAACTTTTCGTCAACACGACTCGAACTAATTTTGTGTGATGTCACATAGTTTATTTGTCACTTCGCTGTCCTTGATTGGGTAGATCTCGGAACAGCTATCAACATCAACAACCATGTATTTATGAAAAACTACAATTGGATTTTCCCGCATACGAGCATTCTTTTTTCACAAATCTATCTTTCGAAACCAAATAATTATTGAACATCATATTCTCATAAAAATAAATAAATAAATAAAAGCATTAGGCATCTGCAATCAAAGCAGGCTTCCTTTGCCTAAACTTGCTGTGTGGATAAAAAAGGCATTCCTCTGAAACTGATGTAGCTATCTTAGTATACAGTCAGTCAAAGTATCTTCTAAACTGTTCTTTCGTTTTGAACGTGCAGGAATATTGCTTTATGAGATGCTGTATGGCCGGACACCATTTAGAGGAAAAAATAGACAAAGGACATTTGCCAACATTTTGTACAAAGATCTTACCTTTCCAAGCAGCATACCGGTGAGATTTTATGTCTAGTACAAATTTAATAAGCATTAATCCAAATGTTGCATCTCAAATCTTCTATTCACATCCATATTAAGCTTTACTAGTTTATTTACAATAGATCAACAGATTTTTAATTTTATTGGAAAAGGGCCAAATTGAAGACGCTTTTGATACTAACTTAATATAAGTCGACCACGTTAGCATAATGAACACTACCTAACCATGATGGAGCTCAATTACACAAAAGTCCTGTGATTCTAAATGCTTCTGAAGCACTACCTAGTGCTCTAAGTCATGAATCAAAGCACGGCTAGTTAACCAAGAATAAGCTTCATACCAACTTTAGATGATGCGATAGCCTCAGATTTTTAGTACCACATTAGATCACTTTATACTGTTCATGTAAGTTCTGCAGCTCCGAAAGCAAAAGGATAGGTACACATTACTCAAAAAATTGCACTCTGGTCTCGATTATTTTAATGAAGCCCGTGCAGTGTTTACACTTATAAAGCACAAGAAAAGAATTCTTTGCAAGTTCTTAAGACTTCAACTAATGAATAGCTAAATTTAAAATGAAGGCTGCATTAAACTAATCCAACATTTATGAAAATTTCATAGATACCTAATGAATTCAAAGCATGAAACTTTTGGCAGGTTAGCCTTGCAGCAAGGCAGTTGATAAATGGATTGCTGCACAGAGACCCTACCTATCGTTTGGGATCTAACATTGGTGCCAACGAAATCAAGCAGCATTCCTTCTTCCGTGAGATCAACTGGCCACTCATTCGTTGCATGGTAATTTCATTTTCATACACATAAAGGTAGAATTTCAAGCGAAGTGAAAGAAGACAACACATAAACTAAGTACTCCAAGATAAGTCAAATTATGGCATTGTAAATCTCAATTTGAGCAGGGAGGTTTACTTTGTAGTTATCAGATCTACAAGATAATTCTCAATGGTAACTGTGTCTCTGTTTGCTCATATGTTGCATTATTATATTATTAACATAAAATGCCACTGATATAAAGATAAGAAAGATTATTCAGTACGTAAAATGTCCTGGATTAATGCCAGATTTTCTTAACATATATGTGAACTCATATAAATATCACCTTGATGGAAAAATATTTCAAAGTGAAACTTAAAAAGGTTCAAGTTCCTGCCAGTTAAGATAAACTATGTTTAGGATATAAATCTGAAATTTTGATAAGATTAAAAATAATGATTAAGAAAGTCAAAAGATGATTCGTCAACAAATGCTATGAGGAAATCTGAAAATTATGAATTTTTTTTTCAGCGTATTCCAGAGTTAGATGTTCCTCTTCAACTAACCAGCAAGGAAACAAATTCCTATGCAAAGGATGCAAAATTTGATAACGAGGATGTGCTGATCCAGAGTAGAGAAATTTTATGAGGTAACAAACAATCAGGTATTCAGGTCAACTAACCTTTTCTGGTCAACTAACCGTTATCAATCATTTCCTCATCCTAGATACTTCTAAAAATTAAACAACAGAGAATTGTGCTACGAATTTGAATTTAGTGGGACAAAGTTTGGGCTAACCACACAGACAAATAGCTGAATTTTAGCTTTATGTTTCAGGTTGCTGATCAGCAAAAGATAAAACAATATGTGCTTACCTTTCCTCTGAATGTTTCTAAGAATAAGGCTCTGTTTTTTGAGGCAGAGAACACAAGAAATACCTCTTTGGCGAGCAAATGGCTTACAAAGCCAAAAGAACAGGCAATGCCTAAGGTCTCTTAATTATCTATCTACATGAAATGTTGTGAAAATGGTGAACAAGCATTTTGAGAATTGTAATATTTTTTCAACCATCGCCAAGATCACCAGCCAGTTCTGAGGAAAAATCATTCATAATCAATGAATTTCAGTGTTATTTTGTATATTATCGACTGTGAGAGATCACTAAGAAAATGACAAATTGATAATAAAGAAATAATAATTACATAGATAGAGAAGTACAGGAGTTATAATAAGAGGATAAACAAAGTTGGCATTAATTGATTCTTTTTTGTGATTGTTTAGAAGCTGGTTGTATTCACCAAAAAGAAAAGCTTGCCGAACTAGATTTGTTTGATAACATTGTTTTGTCATACAAGCAAGTCCTTTTTTTTTTCTTTATTTTATTTTTATTTTTATCATACAATAAATTGTAATTAGGTTGCCTCTATTATATCGATTTAAATTTTGCGAGATAAAGAAGTCATTGATAGCTAAGTTAAGTATGACATAACTAAAATGGTATGATAGATGCAAGGCAAAATTAGGAATAGATTGAAAATAATTATATAAAAGGGATTATATGCTTAGTATTATTGAAAATAAGTGGTGAACTGGTGATATTATACATAAGCGGTTTGGGCATGCATAACAATGGATTCAAAACACACGAATAAGTAGATAAATTTAATATTGAGGGATTAGAAAGAAAAAAAAAGGTAGATTGAAGTCACATGATTGATTAGAAATTGTAAAAAAAATTGCACAAAAAAAAAACTTAACATTAAATGTAACACTTTATGGAATGGATGGTGAATGAAGACTCAGAAATCTGACCCATATAAAATAAGTGATGATGATGATGAGGAGGAGGAGGAGGCAAACTAATAATGAAGTCTAAGACACCAGATTGAAACCTCATAAAGCATCATACCTAAAAGGAATAGCCCATATATATTCCCAACATATTATTCTCTCATGTCAAAAGCAAAGATGTAGAGGAAAGCAGACGTTAAAACTACAGGAACAATATTTAATCATACTTGCAAAAAGGAGAGTGAAATGATGTGTAGAAAAGAGGATAATAGCAACAACAGTTTGAGACTTTTTGTATTCATTCGAGGATTGTTTATACAAACAGCTACGTAGGCTACATTTAAAATATACACAATTATAAGAAAAGAAGTAAATACAATCCATTCTCACAAAATCTAAGACAGGCCGGCTGATGGAATAGTGTTCCTAAACCTTCTTTTGCTAAATTCCGTCCTCCTGAATACATGGACTGTAGCTCCTAAAACTTGGCAATCGGTGAGATGGAGGATGTCATATATTGTTTAAGCAAGAGGCCCGCCTTTTTATTTCCTTCTGAAATTTTAGGGCCTTTCAGCACTTCCCCTCAAACTAGTTGATAGAGAGTTAGCATTTCTAGTTTTGTCAGAATAGGTTTGCAAAGCCTTTGATTGTACAGCTAACCGGCAACTTATTGGAACATGAGTGCAAATCATCAATCATATGTTCAGTCTCTTTTATGAAGTGTCTATCTACATCTACGTGTTTGGTTCAATCATGTTAAGCTAGATTAAGAGCAATGTTACTAGTAATGTGTTATCACAGTATAGTCTTATATATCCTAAGCAATGTGTACTGAGAATGTTCAACAAAATTTTATATAGAAATAAGTTGATCAAGATCATTCTTAAAAGAGGTAGGAAGGTTGCCTGACATGAGTTCCAATATTTGACTGTCAAGAGAATTTTGATGGGCTCTCTCCTTCTTTTATATATCTGAATTGGTCCAGTAACTATAGAATTAATCTTAGTGAGATCAAGGTATTGATTTTCCTATATAATAATAGTGGAACAGTTAGGGGATTTCGTTAGAGTTATCTTCAATGTAATTGTTCTCCCCTTGAAGATAAGTCTAATTATGGAAAAAAAATTTGTTAAATGTGACATCTTTTAATATGAAAATTTTTTTGGTTGTTGGATGGTAACATTTATACCACTTTTGATTTGTGTGAATGGTCTAGGTTAGGGGTGTCAATATTTGACACGACACAAAAATCCAACCCGGAAATTTCGGGTTTGACCCTACCCGATTTCAAAACGGGTCGGGTTCGGGTTGACCCATCAGGTTGCCGGGTCAACCCGCAAACCCGTTTAAATCAATTGCTTGCGAACTTGCCCCGATTGCCCGCGCGAACCCGCGCCCTGCCCGCGCATCTGCTTGCTCGCGCCCCCCCCCCCCCCCCCCGCGCGCACCCGGGCGTTCCGTGTCGAGTCGGGTCCAAGTCCTCATTTCCGACCCGTTTACATACCCGGGTCGGGTTAGGGTTGACCCATTTGAACCCGGGTCAGTTCCAGGTTAACCTCGAACCAGATCCGTGACCCGAAATTGACACCCCTAATCTAAGTAGAGACATTTAAGTACTCTAGAGTCCAATTCATTGTTATTTATGAATGTGTACATAAGACATTCAAATATCTTAGGAGGAATTTTTATGAAGATATTACTCTTAGAAAAAAATTCATTGAGATAGTTTGAGATCAATCACTCTAGAAGTTATCCTATTAATTAAAAATGTTGCGGTTAGGATGGCTTCTTCCAATCCTTTGAGAATCTGATTTCGGAAGAGGAATCTTAGCAAATCCAAAAAGATGTCTATTTTTCTTTCAGTAGCCTCATATTGTTGTGGGGTTATGGGATATGAGGATTGATGAATAAAGGCTTCTTTGTTGAAGAGAGAGGATAAAGTTTGGTTAAAATAATCTCAAACATTATCAATCCTGAATTTTTTAATATTGATTCCTAATTGATCATTGAAATTAAACTTTTGTTTGGTAATAAAAACTCATGTTATTTGAGTATAATGATCGATAAATGTTATAAATCCTTTTAGCTCTAAAGATATTTAGAATTTTCATAGGCATCCAAATATCAAAGTGGATAAAAATGAGAGTAGATGAACGAGATTCATTTAAAGGAAAATACACTTTATCATATTTAGCACTTTCACAAGTTTCACATTGAAATACTTTAATGTCAACATTTTTAAATAAGAAGGGAACATGCATTTGAGAATTTTAAAAGGAAAATACCCTAATCTATAGTGATAATCCCAATGGTATTTTTTAAGAAAAAGATGAATGATTGTTACAATCATTGTTATCTTCAAGTATATATAGCCCGTCCATTTTTTCCATCTTGCCCAGCCTTTTTTCCGATAGTTAGGTTCTAAAATTACAATGATCATTAAGAAACGTCACCTTACAATTTTAACCTCGGGTTGCTTTATGAATAGATAACAAACTCAAAGCAAGACAAGTAACATGTAAAATATTGTTGGAAGTGAAGGTAAAAAATGAGAATATTCCCTTGTCCTACAACAGCAGCTAAGGAGCCATTAGCTACTTTGATTTTTCTATTTCTATAGTAGGGTTGATATGAAAGATATTGCCAAAGTTTGTCATGTGGTCAATGGAATCTGATCAATTAACCAAGTATTGTGGAAACTATTCAAGTCATTAAAAGTATAAGAATTGGAATTTCAAAATTTTGAGCTGAATGATAACCCAAATGGTTTTTCTTAGGAGTTTAGATGGCTTTTTAGCCGGTCAATTTCTCTTGAATTGAGTCCCCAATCTCTGTGAATTAAGCATGCTCTTTTGGTTGACTTTCTAAATATCCACCTTGACCTTGAGGTGCCTCATCGACTTTCCAACATATTGCTTTGGTATACCCCTTCTTACAAAAGTTGCACCATAAGTTATCTTTCTGGTGGATTATTATCCTTAATTTTTGGGGTTTCAATAGTGCTTAATCCAGTAATACTTGCATTCGTGAATGGGTTAAAATTTATGGAATCAAAATTTGATATTGAATGCAAAAAGCGTCCTTGTATTGATGATTTTTTTCTCCACTGTCAAAATATTTTTAGATTTTTTTCTAGTGGTATGATCCTCCAAACTCTTTATTGGTGTTGCTAATTCAACCCCTTTTTCTAGTGAATTTACCACATCAAGCGCCATGTCGTTGGCACCATAGCTAGTTACAAAGCTCGCTTAGTGGCTCAAGGTTTCAAAAATAAATATGGAATTGATTATCAAGAAACTTTTAGCCCAACAGTCAAATTTACCACAGTTAGCACCTTCATCATTGTGGCATTACATTTTGACTGGCCCATACTTCAATTGGATGTTATTAATACCTTCTTACATGGCACTCTCAATTTACATGTCTCAACCCCAAGGCTTCCAAGATACCCAAACTCCTCAACATGTTTGTAAACTACGTAAGGCCATATATGGTCTTAAACAACCCCTCGGCAATGGTTTTCCACCTTATCCACATATCTCCAACACAAAGGCTTTCACACTAGCTTTGTTAACCCATCTTTCTTCAATTTTTATCAACATCAAATCTGAGTCTACCTACTTATCTAGGTTGATGATTTTCTAATCATTGGAAGTAATTCAAGTTACATTTCCACCCTCTTAAATGAACTGCAACAACAATTCCATATTCGCAATCTCGATGTTCTATCACGGTTCCTTGGCATCGATTTTCATCGAACACCTGATGGCTACCACTTATCTGAGCTAAGTTACATTAAAGACTTATTGTCTACAACTGTTATGTCTTCTTGCAAGCCGCTTGCCACTCCATTACCTTCCAAGTGGCCGACAGATCATATGCTTCAGGTTCCCTACAGTCAACCAGGATTTTTTCAGCAACTTGAAAGTTCTCTTCAATATCTTACAAACACTAGGCTGGATATAGCCTTTCGCCATCAACAAGATCTATCAACACATGTATAAACCACTACTTTGCCACTTCCAACTCCTTGAGAGAATAATTCGATATATTAAAGGAACAATGAAGCTAGGACTTCATCTTCCCAAAACCACTCTTACACTCTCAGCATATGCAGATTCGGATTGGGCTGGTAACACTACATGTCGCAAATCTACATTTAATTTTTGTATATTTCTTGGTATCGCCCTCATTTCATGATCCGTCAAGAAACAATCCACCGTAGCTCGTTCCTCCACCGAAGCTGAGTATCGATCCCTTGTTGTTGTTGCCGTGGAAATAATCTGGCTTCATCGTCTTTGTCAAGACTTCTCTATATCGCTTCAATCTACACAACTTTTCTGTGACAATATTGTAACACCCCACGGTACCCCTAAATAGTACCATTGAGTGTAACATGCATCACATAAACATTTATCCTTTCAGAACATTTAATACAACTTTTATTTTTAGATGTTCATATAAAACATTCAACCATAAGTCCATTTATACATCAACTGAAGCATCTTCCAAATTAAAAATTCAATAAACACATTTACAAAGCCACTAAGGAAGTCCAAACAAACTCAAAGTAGTACAACATGTAAACTGCTTACTAACCTCAAAAGTAGATTTCAAACATAGAATTTAAATACTTGCAGATTAGTCTTCTTCCACCTTTTCCTTTTCCTATCCTTTAACAACAGCCAGTAATAAACTACTGGTGAGTTATGAGACTCCATAAGTTAATGCAATTTGAAATAACATTTAAATTGCATAATTATAAAATTCAAAATATTGAAAACATAAATAAAAGGTATAACACTTAAGCAAGCTTCATAAATTCTCATTTGATATTATCCAAAAATTATTCTTATATTCATACTGAATATCAATTTTACTCATTAAAATATTTGGCTACTCATTCATACACATTCAATGGAGCCCAGGTAAACCTGGCATTATCGTCATTGAATTACATATAGGTCCCTTTTGCCTCTTTAGGGTCCCTTTTGCCCCACCTGCTTTGCAGGTTTCATTTCTATTGATATATGGGGACCCTTTTGCCCCACCTACATTGGTAAGTTATACATAAATCTTTAGTCAAACTTTACTTTTAAATTGATATTCAGTACACCTTCCATATTCATTATCCATACTAGACTTGCTGCAAGCTTTCATATTCATTTATTGTATAACATGAATATACACATAATAAGTAAAGAAAATGATCTCTTTTCAAAACATTATCATTAAGGAAAATATTTAAATGAACATAATATACCTTGATTTAAACTCACATAATTAATTTATATGAGTGGCAATCATACATGAAAACTTGTAAGTATATTCTTTTCTAGGCCTGTCACAAAAGGTTGATCAAACATGCATAATATCAAATCATCTACTTTCATGACTACTTTCTTAAAAATAATTGTATCACATACATCCTTGCCCAGTCGTCTCTTCCAATTCTCTACTTCGCACCCTTCTAAGATTGTATGTCACCTCAAAACATTCTCTTTGCATAAGACCAATAAAACATGTTCTCTGCTCTCGAAACTTCTTTCTTATTCTTCTTTCCTCAATTTCTCTTCTTCTTTCTTTTGCTTATCCCCTCCCCTGCTTATTGCCTCATCGTATATATTTGTTGATTTCTTTTTTACTGCCACCAAATCCTTTCAGACGAACTCCTCCCTTGCACTATATGGGAAATTTCTCTTCTAAATAATCCTGAATTTCTCCAGCCGAATTCTTCCTGTGAAGAATTCCTACTGCATAACACTATTCCAATCCCGCATGCACTGCACTATGCCGCCTAGAGAAATCCCTTCGTGTTGAATTCCCATCGGGTCGACGACCTCTACAGTCCCGCAGGAACTGTGTCGTAGTTATTTACTGGAATCTGCACTCAATTCCTTCGGTTAATCACGTAATTCCCTCAAACGATGCTTCCCAACATTTTCTTTCCTGATAATAAATGGTCCCACTCACATAACTGTCATGCTTTATTGCCTATAGCAGGTATCTCTTCGGAATTATCTCGGAATTATCTTCAGAATAAAGAGAATGCTTAAATTACCTAATGTTAACGTGAAGGGGTGAAGCCAAGGGATGTTTACCTTGCTTTGCTTGATTTCATTTAATATAACCTTAATATTTAGTATTAAAGTTATTATTTAACTAATGGTAATTAAATGTTAATACTAATTTCACATTAATTTAACCTTAAACTTAAAAATAAGTTTTCATATATAATTAATTCATTTCAATTTTTCATTCCTGATCATTTTGGGTATTACAAATATCACCTTGAGGGGGGATGATAATGATAACACACACACATATTAAACCAAACAATAGAATAATTTTCTACTGTACCACTTTCTATTGTTTGTTCACCATTGTCCACTATGTCAGTCAGTACCACTTTATGTAACAATTGGTAACTTAGTCTTTATATACTTTGCTATGACTCCATATAATCCAAATATCCAATGTATACACTGTTTACAGCAAGTAACACAATCAGCTTTTCCTCATTCTCTGTTTTCTCTGTTTTGCCACTAAATGAATACTTCTGTATTCGTATGCTTCTACATAGTAAGGAAAGCATTGATGTTCCAATTGGAACAGCTAAGTGAGAAATAAAGAGAAACTGTTGGGGTTAGATTACAACATAGGCAATGGCAGATCAACCTATTCAACAGTAAATTATTACATTGGGATAGGAAGGAAAACACTGATGTTCTAATTGGAATGGCTAAGTGAGAAATAATAGACACTCCACTGCTATAATTAGATACCATTATAAGCAATGGAAGACCTTGATTCCACTATGGGACAATCAAGGTGACCAGTGAGCATTTTACTGTACATGATAGAGGTCATGAATGGATAGCTTGTTGCTACAAATCTCTTTAGCATGTATAGCAGTAGCCTTAATCTCCATGCCATTAATTGTTGGCATTCATCATCCTTGTAGGAAATTCAATCCCATTAAGATTCTATAGCGGGATAAGGCAATCATCAAAAAGTATAATTTATGCAAGTATCTTTTAAACCTCTAACCCTGTTATTTTTCAGCTTTATCGTCAACCTTTTTCCTTCCATACCATTTCACATAACTCTTCACACCTTGCATTGCCTTCTGCATCTTCTTCTATCAATACAAAACATCTTAATCTATTTTCAACCTCATATCCCCTACGATGCACTTTCCATAATATCTTTTTTTTTATGTCACCTTAAAAGATTCACCAAATATTCATATTAGCACCCACTTCACCTTTGCTTAACTTGTTTTTACCCGCCTTCTATGACTCTGATCAATAAAACCAACAAATCATTTTAAATGGTTACGCGTGCAAACTAGCACCCTAATCTCATTCTCCTTTCTCTATATCTCATGCTCATTTCGCAACAATCTTCTTCGTTGGATTTAAACCTAAAGAAAAAGAAGGAAGCTTTCAGGAACTTTAAACCATGTCAGAAATCCGTGTTGTTGAAACAACCGGAATTTCTAGAAGCGCAACTAAAATAAACCCTAAATAAATAAGCATGTAAACTATCCAAAAAAAAATGAAGAGGAGGAAAGCAACCTCCGTTTGAGAGCGATGCGAACTCGCGGCGATCAACAACCGACGCCATTCCTCCAGCTTCCTCCGCCTCATCGTCCAGGGTTCTTTCGGCGCCTCCACCCAAAAGCAGAACCGGAGCACGCGCATATAGCTCGACCTTTCGGGCATCAGCAACTCCGCGCGGGTTTATTCCTAAAAATTGTTCCATCGTTCCAAAGCATTTTAAACGGCTTTTTAATTTTTCTTAAAATTTTGGGAATGAAGATCAAATCCTGCATTTTTTTTTTTTTTATTACATTCAGATCAATTAAGACTTTTTTTGTCACTTTTTTTACGGTTCTTCAGCCTTCTTATAATTATGAGGATTGTCTATCACTAACTGCACAACATTCTCTAGGCTAATCTAATCATCAATTTCACTAAATAATGAATAAAATGTTATGACATCTTTAGTTATATATGGACAATTTAGTCACTTTATGAAATAAATTCTTCGTGGAAAATCTACAATAAAATTTATCAAAATTCGACTCCTTCTATCTCTTCAATCATCAGTCAAATGTGTGCACCATACATCATTTCATGTTTTTCTAAAATATTCTACATATTTTTTGCACTACCATTACAATCTCATGATAGGGTAACTCGTAGCTTATGATATGATGGTAACTTGTAACCCGGTCTAAATAGTGGCTATGGCATCAATGGTCTTTTGTGCAAGAGATGACTTCAAAACATACATTAAATGGCATGCAACTATCATTAAATCATCTAGCTACGACTTAATCAGCATGTAGGCATCTTTAGATATCATAACACTTTTCATTGATGGTTGAGATCCATGTTTTATTCGCAATGAAAAATTTTTTATCAATCTCATATATCTTCCTCGTTCCCTTACTAGTGCTTGTATAATGTGTATCTTAGCTATGAGATTTAGATAGTGAAGATGAGCTTCTATCTTCTTTTGTTTCTTCTTCTTCTAATATAGTTACACTTTTTTCTGAATGTTATTGTGTCTGTTATTTCCTCTTTGATATTTCGTTCGGATTCTTTTGCATATGATACCAGATGTTATGTGGGACTTTTTACAGGCAACAAAATTTCTTTTGATCATAGCTAGGTATTTTTTCATTCTATTAATCCCTCCAACCTTTTTAATAATTCCCACAATAAAGACACATAAATTGTTATTTTCCATCAGCTGCTTTGGACTCACTAAAATGATTCCAAGCAATATATAATTTCTCTCGCAAGCCTTGAGCAGAAGATACAAATTGACTATGTGGAGGTTCCATTCTAAATCACTAAAATAAAAAGAAAATGTCAATCAATTACAATACCTTTCAATTAAAAAGAGCAAACTCTATTAAAATAAAGGGAAAGAAGAAATTAGGAACTCAACCCCTTATTTAGACTAACATCAAATTAAGAATGAAGATTATTTTACCTTTAAAGTTAAATGAACAAATCACTTATCTTTATTTTATAATTCAAATTAAGGATTAGGTGTTTCAACTATTTTATTTTCAATCAAATATAAAAAAAAAATTTTAAAAAATTTATTTTACAACCAGTGAAACAAGTAACAACAATAATATTTTAGTATTTTTACATAACAAGGTTACAATAATATATATCTAATGAATTTCATTCAATTCCATCTATACTTGTTAGTAGGGCTGTTAATATAATAATATTTGACACGACACGAAAATCCGACCCGGATCCGACCCGAAAAATCCGGGTTGGACCCGACCCGATTTCAAAACGGGTCGGGTTCGAGTTTCAGGATTTGACCCGTTTGAAAAACGGGTCGGGTTTGGGTTGACCTGGCGGGTTGCCGGGTCAACCCGAAAATCCATTTAATTTAAAAAATCCGGATTCCCGTGACCCGTTTGAACCCGGGTCAGTACCGGGTTCAACCCGAACTCTACCCGTGACCCGAAATTGACACCCCTACTTGTTGGAATATCAAACCCTAATTCAAACATACAAAAAGCTCATACAGTGAGATAAAAAAATACAAAAAAACTCATTCAAAAATCCTAAAATTAAGTACTTTTACTTTAACTGGTTGAGAAAACTTCGTCAAAATTTGCATTCACTTCATTAGGCTTTTTAAAATCAAATCCTAATACAAAAAGCTCATACAGTTTCAACAAAATACAAAAAGCTCATCCTAACAAAAGCTTTTTTTCTGGTTGAGAAAACTCGTTAAAACATTCAAACTTCATTTAGCTTTTTTAAAAACCCAGAAAAATACTAGAGTATTGGGAAAAACTTATTGCTTTCTAAAACGAAGTTTTTTACAAAATTTGAAGCATTACTAGGAGAAACAATAAAAAAGCCGTCCCAAACGAAGCTCAATTTCAACATACGAAACGCTGATAACAAAAGTTTTTTCAACTCAAACATTAAAAAAAAATTACAAAAACAAAACCAGAAAAATTAGAGTATTCAAAAACTTACATTCCACGGTTAGATTTGAAGCAACTAGGAGAAAATAATGTGATGCTAAAGAGAAATAATCGAATAATGCCTTCATCACCTTAGTTGGCGCCGAGTTGACAAACGCACGAAGAGGCCGAGACGTTCAAACCGAACTGAGAGCAACACTGGGAAAACGGGAAAGAATAGAGCTCTATTAGGTCCTTATTTGTTATTTTTTCCTCATAAAACAAACCGACCGTTTTTTGAAAACTGGTGTCAGTTTGACTTTTTCACGGTTCGACTGTAGTGTCGACCGGTTCTATGACAAATTTGTGCAATTTTGATTCTCTGATGAACCCGAACCGATCAATTACGGTTCAACTGGTTGAATCGACTAGACTAGTTGTAATTCAACTGGTTGAATCGACTAGACTAGTCTGATTTTAAAAACCTTGTTCTCAACTTAAAAATATCCAAATCACTATTTCATTATGTTCATTTCTTTGAGTAGCCGAACAAGTAGTGAGAGAAAGAGGATTTTTAGAGAGAGAAAGAAGGATTTTGAGTTGCTCCGAGTCATTTTAACCATCAGTTTAGTTCTGAAAGTTATCTAGACTTAAGTGGGTCACACAATGTTTATCTCAATTTAAAAAAAATGTAAAACATTTTTTAAAATTTTAATTAACTTTATATTTACATTAATTAAAAATGATGATAACTTTGCACGATTTATATTTCCCTTTCTTAGGCAATAAAGATTGATACGTCATCATGAAATTATATTGATCGGGCACGAATCTCGAGGCAAAAATCAACCTGGAAACTTCAAAAATTAATTTGGAGACCATCCGGACTCCGATTTCAGCAAACTTACAGTCAAACTGAGCATCTCGGAAATACAAACCCAACGACACCAAATTCGACTCAATCCGACTCCAAATGAATCCAAATCAAGGACCCGAAGCGCTATTGGAAGGTTCAAAACACAAATTGGATTATCAAACGGTTTCCAAACATAACAATCTTATACTCGAATCGAGCGGCTCGACAAGACGAATCCAACGATCCCAAGATCGCTGAATTCCGACATCATTAAGGTCTTCAAATGTCTAAAGAATGGTATATGATCAAGGGATTCAACATCGGCCGTTCATCCGACCACTCCCCATTCACCCTTGATCTCTCACCTATTTATGGACCATGCCACTCCAAAAATTTATAAATAGAGCTCCCTCTCCTCTTGAATAAGGACCCCCCCCCCCCCCCCCCCCGGAATCCTAAGGAAAAAAGAGAGAAATCAGAGATCACTCTTACTTCCTTGCCTCCTCGACCTCCGCCTGACTTCCGCCGACCACCGCCTGATATCGTTGCTCCGCCGGACCACCACTTGAGGCCCTCACTTCCGCCGGACCACCGCCTGACGCCGTTGCTTCGTCGGACCACCGCCTGACGTCGTTGCTCCGCCGGACCACCACTTGAGGCCCTCACTTCCGCCGGACCACCGCCTGACGTCGTTGCTCCGCCGACCCACCACTTGAGGCCCTCGCCTCCGTCGGACCACCGCCTGACGCCGTTGCTCCGTCGGACCACCACCTGAGGCCCGAACTTCTTCCAGACCACCACTTTAGGCCCTCACCTCCGCCAAACCACCGCCTAACGCCGTTGCTCCGCCGGACAACCATCTGAGGCCCTGACTTCTACCGGACCACCACTTAAGGCCTGAACTCTGACCTCCATCATAGGACAACAGTCTTTCTGACCCCAATCTCCTGCCGACTATGGTCCTCCCGACCTCCGTCGCCTACTACGGTAACTCCGACCTCCATCACAGGATAACGGTCTTTCTGACCCCATTCTCCTGCCAACTACGGTCCTCCCAACCTCCGTCGCCTATTACGGTCACTCCGACCTTCATCATAGGACAACGATCTTTCTGACCCCAGTCTCCTGCCGACTACAGTCCTCCCGACCTCCGTCACCTATTACGATCACTCCGACCTCCATCACAAGACAACAGCCTTTCTGACCCCAGTCTCCTGCCGACTACGATCCTCCCGACCTCCGTCGCCTACTACGGTAACTCCAACCTCCATCACAAGATAATGGTACTTTTAGACCTCGGTTTCCTTCCAACAACGGTCTGGTCTCCTGCCAACAACAGTCTTTCAGACCCTAGCCTTCTGCCTATTACGGTCCTCCGGACCTCTGTCGCCTACTACGGTCACTCCGACCTCCATCACAGTACAATGGTCTTTCTGACCCCAGTCTCCTGCCGACTACGGTCCTCCCGACCTCTGTTGCCTGTTACGGTCACTCCGACCTCCATCATAGGACAACGATCTTTCTGACCCTAGTCTCCTGCCTACTACGGTCCTCCCGACCTCCGTCACCTATTACGGTCACTCCGACCTCCATCACAAGACAACGGTCTTTCTGACCACAGTCTCCCGCTGACTACGATCATTCTGACCTCTGTCTCTTGCCGACAATGGCCCTTCCAACCAAACAAGCATGTCTATGTTGATCATTGTAACTCCCACAATGTAATACGTTCTATATGACGTACATTTGTAACATCTAAGGCCTTCTCCCTAAGAAGGACCTCATTTGTAATCGACTACAAATACTAGTGGATTCATTCAAACTGGGTCAGGCCCCGTGGTTTTTCCCCCTTTTCAGGGGTTTCCACGTAAAAAACTCTGGTGTCTATTATGAATGCTACACATCTCTCTTATCTGATTGTGTGCTGGATCTTCGTACAATGTTAAGACGTTAAACTATATATTTTCTCTACCACCGCGAATACTCCAGAATGCAACAAAGATATCAAATGAGGATTCTTAATGTAATTAATGTTCATCGACTTTAATTTGTTGTTCTTATTTGACTTATATTCAACACAATAATAAATAAACTAACTCATAAATGAATTTGAGCTTATCCATATTTGGCTTTCTGATTAACAAATAAGCACAACAAAATTATCTGCTCATTGATTTGCGTCTTATGCCAAAAACCTTAATAAGGCTGAACAAATATTAAGTCCTATCATTAATTTCACGATGGGAAGAGAATTAGAGAAGGCAGAACTGTACATATTAATTAACCAAAGAACTCAGCAACTTCTTCTTCAATTGCGCTCAACCTTTGCCTTTGATGACCTCGCAACACTGTTCTTCTCACCCAAACCATATTTCAAACTTCCAACACTAAATTCATTGATCCTTTTATAGCAATCGAAATCCATTGTTTCTACAATCGGCATAACCTCAGCAACCGTTCTCCTCCTCCTAGTTCTTCCACGGCTCCTCGCGGTCGTCGTCGATGCCACAGCGACGAAGGCAGAGCTAGCACTGACGGCCAACTCCACCATGTCTGCCACCGTGAGGCGATATTCGAGCTTCGCCGGCGGCAACACGAAGTAGAGATGACCCAGCTCGATGAAACGATCGGAACCCAATGCTTGAATGAACTGGCCGTAGAAGATGCTGTCGGCGTTACAGACGAAGCAGGAGGAGGATTTGTTGAGGCCTAGAACATGGGATACTTTGACGGCTTGTGAGTATTCCATGAGTGTGCCGTCGAGATTAATCACTTTTGCAGTTGGCAGACTGTTGGTTGTTGGGGCGGCGACGGCGGCAATGGTGGATGAGGAGAAGCAGGAACCCATGTGTTGTTTAGCTTTTGACAGGGGAAAGGGATCGGCTTTGGGATAAATAGGAGTTTAGAGCAGGTGACGTCTGTAAATTCGCCACTAAAATGCCGTCGCTTTCAGTTGACGCGACTATTGAGGTGGCTTAATTTATCTGTCACTGATGACGAAGGTTTTTTTTTTTGGTTTCTTTAGGTGCAAGACAAGCAATTTTACGAGAAGTAACGAGCGAATATCTGTTTGACCAGGAAGAGAATTTTTAAATCGTTATTTTTGAACATTTTATTAAATATTTAACTAAAAAAATAACATACAGCGCAGCATGCTGGGCAAAGTTCCGATGCAGGGAGAATTATTCACTGCGGACTACCCCAGACGTAGAGTTCCGCTGAATTTTGACATATATTCCAGACTCGCGCTTGGCAGACGAGCAGTGCAAGAAGCCGAGTAAGGGCTCAGTGGAGAGCAAGCCGCCGGCGGTTCATTTTCGGATCCGGTTTTTGGCCTGGACAAGCAAATTCGAACATTTTTTAGATTATCTGGACCATTTTTTTATGTTATTAACTCAATTTTGACACTTTTAAAACCAATTGATATTGGGATTATTCTAGAGTTTCAAATCGCATAAAAAATTCCTTCAAAGCTCTTATATGTATTTTCGAATTTCTAGAGCTTCAACGTCCGGAAATGGGGGGCAATTGATATACAATAAAAAAAAAAATCTTGATCGGACACGAATCTCGAGGTATTAAAATTGGAAACTTATGAAATTAAATTCATAATAATATGAACTCCGATTGAGCAAACTTATAGTCGAACTGAACGTCTCAAAAAAACAAATGGAACGACACCAAATTAATGTAACTCAATCCGAGCCCAAATGGGATCAATGAATACTCGAAGTGCATTTAGAAGGTTCAAACTATAAATTGGATGACCAAATAGTTTCAAAACGTTACATGCTTATTATCGAATCGAGTGGCTTGACGAGACAAATCCAACAAACCCAAGATCGGTGAATTTTTACATCATTAAGGCACTCAAATACTCGATAAATGGTTCATGATCAAAGGAGTCGATATCAGCCGTCCATTCAAAACACTTTCAACTCTAAGAAAGTTATAAATAGATCCCCCATTCCTCGTGCAAAAGGAGGAGGAAGCATAAGAAGCAAGGAAGAGAAAGAAGAGAATGAATAAAACTTAAATAAGAGAGTTCACTTGACACCATGGTACCATACTCTTCCTCGACCACCAACCATCATCGGACTTTCACCGGAATTCTGCCAGGCCACCGACAGACGCCAAATTTTAGATGTTCATTGTCACCGCCATCTCCAGCTACAACATATGGTGCCAGTTATTATTATATATTTATATGTGGTCGCAGCCCCATATTGATTATACATAAATATTTTAATTTTTGTATTATTTTCTCATATATTTTAAAGTTATATTTTTATATATGTCCTGTAAGCGCCACATGTCACATCTTAGCTAAAATTTTATCAGAATATAAATTTTTTCAGCAACATTCCAAATTAAATAGAAACACAATCCAATTCATCAAATCTGTACAGGGGAAAAATCAATAATTTCTCCTTAATTAGCGACAGGGATTAAACTGATTCGGAAGAACCGAAGAAACAAATGTGTAGAATTACTCGTAAACTTCCTCAATAGAGTCTAAAATTGGCCGGAAATGCCTCTTAACGGCACTCTCCCCTTCCCTCAAAGCCCTCTGCTTCACTTCATCACTCTTCCTCCAACCCTTCTCTGTTTTCCAATTTCCAACACTGATCTCATTAAAACTCTCATACCCATCAGAATCCAACGCCGTAACAACAGGCAAAACCTGAACACCCTTCCTCCGCCTCCTAGAATTGCTTTTCTTCTTCCTCATCAAAGCTGCGTCGGCTAGTGCAGAGTTTGCACTTACAGCCAACGCCGCCATCTCCGCCGCCGTCAAAGGATGATTCAGCCTCTTTGCCGGCAGAAGAAAGTAGAGCTTTCCGAGCTCGATGTAACGGTTGTCGTCCAAAGCATGAATGTGGTGGCCGTAGAAGAGTCCGTCGGCGTTGCTGAGGAAGAAGGCGCGGTGGTTGAGACCGAGGACATGGGATACTTGGACGGGCTGAGAGTACTCTATGAGTAAGCCGTCAGCGTTGATAACTTTGGCGGTGGGAGACCGGCCGGTGGTGGAAGCGGCGGAGCAGGAGGAGGAGAAGCAGGAGCCCATTTGCGATCGTTTGGATATGACAAGGGGAATGGTAGGAAGTAGGATAAATAGGAAGAAGGAGCAGTTGACGTCGGTGATGACACTTTTATAAAAGTTTTGACTATTGGGTCGGGCTTTTAGTTTATTTGTGTCACGGATGACCGAAGTTCGTTTTAAGTCACGGATTAATAATGAAGTGGTAGTCAACGGTTGATTTGGTTGAATGGCTGCTACGTGGACGGCTATGGCTTCACGGCCACACCTAACGGGTGATCAGACTGTTGATCGGACGGTCGACGAAATTAAGAGATATTTATAGAATAATAGTGCTACACGCAAGGCTGTAAGAACCAGCTCAGCTATTATTCGATTCAGTACAGAATGCAAATCAATAGGATGTTTTTTCTTTTTTTTGGATTATTTGTTGAACCCGGAATGTTCATCAGTCGCGCTGAACTATGCAACAATAATGAGTGAAGAGAACAATAAGAAACTTTAAAATTTCAATAAATTGAGCGTTAAATAGAAAAAAAAATTGAATGAAAATGAAAGAGCTTGGTCGGAAAATTTTTGTGTGATTGGTCCAAAATTTGTACTTTTTTTAGTTAGGTTATTTTGTAGTCATTTGTAATTCCTTTTTTATTTCTTGTGTAGCATCCTATGCTACTATTAGAAGCCTTTAAATAAAGTTTGATTGTATTTGAAAAGATATGTTAAGCCGAAGCAAGTAAAGTTTTAGTTCTATGTTTTTATCTCACCCCTCTCGCTCTCTCCCTCTCTTCCAAGAAGTTGAAAACGAGCTTGTTCTTCCTCCTAGATTTAACAAATGGTTTGAGCCTTTTGGAGGCAGCCAAGTGAGTAGTAGGAGGTTTTCTTGTCTAAAAAATGCCTAAGAAAAGATTATAGGCAGATCTCAGGCGGAGACTAGTAGGAACAGGGCAGCCAAATGCGTGCAGGTTGAGCATGTAGGCGGAAGCAAGCACTAGGAGGGCGGCGGTACGCTAGGCGTGCGGTACACGGAAGCTGCACATGTGCATAGGATACCGGGAGAGGTGCAAGCGTGTGCAAGCATACACGCTTGGTGGAGCTTGCGGGGATGCGCTTGATCGTAAGGTAGTTGCACGAGGCAATAGTGAACGAGGATAGCGCTTGTGGACGTGTACTATGGAGTGCGCGAGGCAAAGAGTGTTGAGAGTGCGACATATCGCGTGTAGGTGAGCGGGCTCGCACGTTGAACAGACATAGTGCAAGAAGAGAATTTGTGCGGGCAAGGGTGTGCGAGGCACATTGGAAAGAAGCCATGCAGGATTGCGAACGCGTAAGTTGGGCATGTGCAAGTGGACATAGGCGATGGATGTCAGGTTGTGGGCCTGAAGTCGGGTTCATGTGGACAATACAAAAAGAATAATTTTTTACTAAATAAATATTAAAACATTTTTAATTAAATGTCCTAAAAAATACGTATTATGGCACAACTATATTTGGTGCTAAGCAAAAAAATATGTCAACATATTTGGCTCTAAAAAATAAATATTCACTCACAATTTCTTATTTCTCCTCACGGGTAAATCACTCATGACTCCAGTTAACACCTATGACACCAACGTATTTCAAAATCTAAAACTCAATTGTGCCATTATATTTCCAACAAACACTCAAGCGATTCTCCTGTACTGCTCCATTCTTCTTCTCTAGAGGTGATTGCAAAGACATTTCTTATTTTTTTGGTGTGACATTGCCTAGGGTTTCATTCAATCAAAATGCCAATTATATTGGCAAACGCCAATTGCCGCTATAACGCAAAAGGTAAATATTCTGCTTCTTTAAGAAGCATAAAGAAAGCCGTCCCAAATTTTCAAATCAAAATGCCAATTATATTGGTAAATTTTCAAATCTCAATACCTTGATCTCACTAAGATTGGCTCACTGACTTCTAATAAGGCATTAAAAAGTTTGAGTAGTGTAAATTATTCAATAGATGCGTTAAGAGAGATTGAGCTTCGTTTGTGATGACTTTTTTTAGCGTCTTTGTTGCGTCCTGGAATATTCGCGGCGGTAGAGAAATATATAGTTTAACGTCTTAGCGTTGTACGAAGATCCAGCACACAATCAGATAAGTGAGAGGGTGTAGCGTTCATAAGAGACACCAAAGTTTTTACGTGGAAAACCCCTGAAAAAGGGGGAAAAACCACGGGGTCTGGCCCGGTTTGAATGAATCCACTAGTATTTGTAGTCGATTACAAATGAGGCCCTTCCTTAGGAGAAGGCCTTGGATTGATGTAGCAAATGTACATCATATAGATTGCATTACATGGTAAGAGTTACATATACAGGTTTGTTTGGCCTGAAGGACCGTGGTCGGCAGGAGACCGGAGTCGGCAGGAGACCGGGGTCAGAAAGACCGTTGCCTGTTGATGGAGGTCGGAAGGACCATAGTAGGCGACAAAGGCCTGAAGAACTGTAGTCGGCAGGAGACCGTAGTCGTCGGCCGGAGACCGTAGTCGGCAGGAGACCATAGTCGGCCGGAGACCGTAGTCGGAAGGGAGACCGTAGTCGGCAGGAGACCGTAGTCGGCCGGAGACCGTAGTCCGCAGGAGACCGTAGTCGGCAGGAGACCGTAGTCGGCCGGAGACCGTTGTCTGGTTATGGAGGTCGGACGGACCGTATTAGGCGACAGTGGTCAGAAAGACCGTTGGCGGTAGGAGATAAGGAGTCAGGTGTAAGTCCCAGTGTCACTTGGAAGATCGGATGTTGATGGTCTGGCCTTGAGTAGGACGTCGGGTCTTAAGCAGGACGTCAGGTCTTCAGCAGGACGTCGGGTCTTCAGCAGGACGTCGGGACTTAACGTCGGGCCTTGAACAAGACGTCGGGTCTTTGGCAGGAAGTAGGGACTGAGTGTCAGGCCTTGAACAAGACGTCGGGTCTTTGGCAGGACGTAGGGACTGAGTGTCGGGCCTTGAACAAGACGTCGGGTCTTTGGCAGGACGCCGGGGATGAACGTCGGGCCTTAAGGTGGTGGTCCGGCGAGGTTTTGTGGTGGTCCGGCGAGGTTCCTGTGGTGGTCCGGCGGTGGTCCGACGAGATTCCTGCGGTGGTTCGGCGGTGGTCCGGCGAGGTTCTGCGGTGGTCCGGCGGTGGGTCCGGCGGCTGTCGAGGAGGAACTCCTTCCTTCTCTCTTCTCTTCTTCTCTCTCTTGCTTGGATCCTCTCTTGTGAAGAATGAGGGCTCTATTTATAGATTTTCTGGAGTGGCATGGCCCGTAAATAGGCATGAGATCAGGGCCGAATAGGGAGTGGTCCAATGGATGGCCGATATTGAATCCTACGATCATACACCGTCCATTGGACATTTGAAGGCCTTAGTGATGTCGGAATTCTGTGATCTTGGGCTCGTTGGATTCGTCTCATCGAGCCCTTCGATTCGAGTATAAGCTCGTCAAAATCGGAGTCCGTTTGGTAACTCAAATTACGGTTTGAACCTTCCCACAGCACTTTGGATCCATTATTTGGACCCATTTGGGCTCGGATTGGGTTGATCTTGGTGTCCTTGAGTTCGTATTTCCGAGACACTCAGTTCGACTATAAGCTTGCTGAAATCGGAGTTGGGGTGCTCTCGGAATTAATTTTTGAAGTTTCCAACTAGCTTTCGCCTCGAGATTCGTGCCCGATCAAGCTAATTTTGTGATGCCGTATCAGTTGCCCCCCTATTTTCGGACGTCGAAGCTCAAGGAGTCCGAAAATACTTGTTCCGAAATTTTATACTGACCGAATCGCAAAAAATTGCGTTCCAAAAATTAATGGCTTGCTCAAACTTAATCCTAGAGGCCTCGTTGAGCTTCAAAAGTGTCGAAATCGAGTCCGGAACGTCGGAAGAAAAAAACGTATCCGGGGACCCCAAAAACGTCCGAATCGGACTGTCCGGGCCGAAAATCGGGCCCGGACACGCGGGCCGAAAATCGGCGGCCGAACGGGCCGGCCGGCCGGCCGGCCGGCCGGCCGCCTGCCGCCGCACGCCGGCGGCGTCCCGCGTGCGCGCGCGCGAAACGGCGCGACCCGCGCGGTCTGGCGCGGTTAGCCGCGCGGTTACAGTAAATAATTTTTTTTTTTTTTTTTTTTTTTTTTTTTTAAGTGGGGCCCACATGGATTTAAAAAATCTGAAAAAATTCCAGAAAATTCCAAAAAATTCCGAAAAAATTCTGAAAAATTCAGAAAAATGTGGGAAATTCGAAAATGCTGGAAAAATCTAGAAACTTCCCCCTCTTCTCTCCAAAAACCTATAAATAGGCCCTAAGCCCCTAAGGCCTTTTAGCCTTTAGAAAAATTCTCTCTTCTCTCCTTCTTTTCTCCTCTTTTCTACTTTTCTTCTTCCCCTTTCTTCTTTTTTTTCTTCTTTTTTTTTTCTTCTTCTGCTCTCCCTCTGTCCTTTCTATTGAGGCCTTCCCTCGATTTTTCGAGGCCCCTCTCTTGGCAAGGAAGTTCGGAGATTTCCCCTCCTTCTCTTCTCCCTCTGTCCTTTCTATTGAGGCCTTCCCTCGATTTTTCGAGGCCCCTCTCTTGGCAAGGAAGTTCGGAGATTTCCCCTCCTCTTCTCCCTCTGTCCTTTCTATTGAGGCCTTCCCTCGATTTTTCGAGGCCCCTCTCTTGGCAAGGAAGTTCGGAGATTTCCCCTCCTTCTTCTTCTCCCTCTGTCCTTTCTATTGAGGCCTTCCCTCGATTTTTCGAGGCCCCTCTCTTGGCAAGAAAGTTCGGAGATTTCCCCTCCTTCTCTTCTCCCTCTGTCCTTTCTATTGAGGCCTTCCCTCGATTTTTCGAGGCCCCTCTCTTGGCAAGGAAGTTCGGAGGAGATTTCCCCTCCTTCTCTTCTCCCTCTGTCCTTTCCATTGAGGCCTTCCCTCGATTTTTTTCGAGGCCCCTCTCTTGGCAAGGAAGTTCGGAGATTTCCCCTCCTTCTCTTCTCCCTCTCTGTCCTTTCTATTGAGGCCTTCCCTCGATTTTTTTCGAGGCCCCTCTCTTGGCAAGGAAGTTCGGAGATTTCCCCTCCTTCTCTTCTCCCTCTGTCCTTTCCATTGAGGCCTTCCCTCGATTTTTCGAGGCCCCTCTCTTGGCAAGGAAGTTCGGAGATTTCCCCTCCTTCTCTTCTCCCTCTGTCCTTTCCATTGAGGCCTTCCCTCGATTTTTCGAGGCCCCTCTCTTGGCAAGGAAGTTCGGAGATTTCCCCTCCTTCTCTCTTTTCTTCGAGAGATCTTGTGGAGTTCCGATGTTTGGTGGTTGGCAATGGAGGTCGGATAGACCGTTGTAAGGAGAGAGGTTGGAATGACGGGCAAACTTCCAGCATCGGGGAGAAGTATGATGACAGACATGAATTCAACATTGGGTAGTCATACAACGTCGGGTAGAAGACCGATAAAGACTCGTCGACGGGTAGAAGTCCGCTGACGAGTAGAAGTCCGACGATAGGGAGAAGTCCGACGTCGTGTAGAAGTTCGGCCTCGGGCAGAAGACCGATGAAGGTTTGTCGACGGGCAGAAGTTCGACGACGAGAGTAGAAGTCCGCTGATGAGCAGAAGTTCGACGACAAGGAGAAGTCCGACGTCGTGTAGAAGTATGGCCTGGGGCAGAACACCGATGAAAGTTCATCGACGGGCAGAAGTCTGACGACGAGTAGAAGTCCGCTAACGAGCAGAAGTCTGACGACATGGAGAAGAAGTCGATCGGTGTAGAAGTACCGATGTGGGGGTAGAAGTCCGATGAAAGTTCGTCGACGTGCAGAAGTCCGACGACTAGTAGAAGTCCGCTGACGAGCAGAAGTTCGACGACAAGGTGAAAGTCCAACGTCGTGTAGAAGTATGGCCTGGGGCAGAACACCGAACACCGATGAAAGTTCATCGACGGGCAGAAGTCTGACGACGAGTAGAAGTCCGCTAACGAGCAGAAGTCTGACGACATGGAGAAGTCCGATGTCGGGTAGAAGTCCGACGACAGGCAGAATTTCGGCGTTGTGTATTAGTCCGTCGAAAGTCCTGCAAGGCAAAAGTTTAGCGCAGGAGGAAATTCAAAATCGGGAAGAATTTTAACATTATGGAGAAGTCAGATAGAAGTCTATTGACGACATTCTAGCGACGTTAACCAAGGACGTGAGACTTTTCCGAGGTTGTAAGTCGGACCCCTGCTCGACGACGTTAACCTGTGTGAAAGAGGTCGGGAGAATCCACTAAGAGATGTGAGACCTTTCCGAGGTTGTATGCCGGAGCCCTGCTCGACGACGTTAACCTGTGTGGAAGAGGTCGGGAGAATCCACTAAGGATGTGAGACCTTTCCGAGGTTGTATGCCGGAGCCCTGCTCGATGACGTTAACCTGTGTGGAAGAGGCCGGGAGAATCCACCAAGGATGTAAGACCTTTCCGAGGTTGTATGTCGGAGCCCTTTGCTCGACGACGTTAACCTGTGTGGAAGAGGTCGAGAGAATCCACCAAGGATGTAAGACCTTTCCGAGGTTGTATGTCGGAGTCTTTTGCTCGACGACGTTAACCTGTGTGGAAGAGGTCGGGGAGAATCCACCAAGGATGTAAGACCTTTCCGAGAGGTTGTATGTCGGAGTCTTTGCTCGACGACGTTAACCTGTGTGGAAGAGGTCGGGAGAATCCACTAAGGATGTGAGACCTTTCCGAGGTTGTATGCCGGAGCCCTGCTCGACGACGTTAACCTGTGTGGAAGAGGTCGGGAGAATCCACTAAGGATGTGAGACCTTTTTCCGAGTTGTATGCCGGAGCCCTGCTCGACGACGTTAACCTGTGTGTGGAAGAGGCCGGGAGAATCCACCAAGGATGTAAGACCTTTCCGAGGTTGTATGTCGGAGCCTTTGCTCGACGACGTTAACCTGTGTGGAAGAGGTCGAGAGAATCCACCAAGGATGTAAGACCTTTCCGAGGTTGTATGTCGGAGCCTTTGCTCGACGACGTTAACCTGTGTGGAAGAGGTCGAGAGAATCCACCAAGGATGTAAGACCTTTCCGAGGTTGTATGTCGGAGTCTTTGCTCGACGACGTTAACCTGTGTGGAAGAGGTCGGGAGAATCCACTAAGGATGTGAGTCCTTTCCGAGGTTGTATGCCGGAGCCCTGCTCGACGACGTTAACCTGTGTGGAAGAGGTCGGGAGAATCCACTAAGGATGTGAGACCTTTCCGAGGTTGTATGCCGGAGCCCTGCTCGACGACGTTAACCTGTGTGGAAGAGGCCGGGAGAATCCACCAAGGATGTAAGACCTTTCCGAGGTTGTATGTCGGAGCCTTTGCTCGACGACGTTAACCTGTGTAGAAGAGGTCGAATCGAATCCCCCTGGGATCGATTTTACCTTGATTGGGAGAGGGCGAATGCCGCGTGTATCCCGAATTAAAGGTGAAGAATGGTCTATTTTTAGACCGTTACTGTCTTTTTTGAGGTCGAGGTTAAGACCTTGCCCAAGGAGTAGAAGCCCAACATGGGACTGTTTAAAGCTTGCAATTGATTTGAAGTATCCTCGCATTTGCTCGAATATTCCTGAAATATCATCTTGATATATAAAGCATTAGAGGATCTTTTTGACCAGAATTGTGGTCAAAGTTGCCCCCCAGTCCGCATTTGATGCAACAATGACTGATGTCAGGAAGTTGATAAGAGCGATCTTTTGAGATTGGAGCAAAAGTTGCCCCCCAGTCGGGAATCACTTTCCCACAGACGGCGCCAAACTGTTGCGTCCCTGGAATATTCGCGGCGGTAGAGAAATATATAGTTTAACGTCTTAGCGTTGTACGAAGATCCAGCACACAATCAGATAAGTGAGAGGGTGTAGCGTTCATAAGAGACACCAAAGTTTTTTACGTGGAAAAACCCCTGAAAAAGGGGGAAAAAACACACGGGGTCTGGCCCGGTTTGAATGAATCCACTAGTATTTGTAGTCGATTACAAATGAGGCCCTTCCTTAGGAGAAGGCCTTGGATTGATGTAGCAAATGTACATCATATAGATTGCATTACATGGTAAGAGTTACATATACAGGTTTGTTTGGCCTGAAGGACCGTGGTCGGCAGGAGACCGGAGTCGGCAGGAGACCCGGGGTCAGAAAGACCGTTGCCTGTTGATGGAGGTCGGAAGGACCATAGTAGGCGACAAAGGCCTGAAGAACTGTAGTCGGCAGGAGACCGTAGTCGGCCGGAGACCGTAGTCGGCAGGAGACCATAGTCGGCCGGAGACCGTAGTCGGAAGGAGACCGTAGTCGGCAGGAGACCGTAGTCTCGGCCGGAGACCGTAGTCCGCAGGAGACCGTAGTCGGCAGGAGACCGTAGTCGGCCGGAGACCGTTGTCTGGTTATGGAGGTCGGACGGACCGTATTAGGCGACAGTGGTCAGAAAGACCGTTGGCGGTAGGAGATAAGGAGTCAGGGTGTAAGTCCCAGTGTCACTTGGAAGATCGGATGTTGATGGTCTGGCCTTGAGTAGGACGTCGGGTCTTAAGCAGGACGTCAGGTCTTCAGCAGGACGTCGGGTCTTCAGCAGGACGTCGGGACTTAACGTCGGGCCTTGAACAAGACGTCGGGTCTTTGGCAGGAAGTAGGGACTGAGTGTCAGGCCTTGAACAAGACGTCGGGTCTTTGGCAGGACGTAGGGACTGAGTGTCGGGCCTTGAACAAGACGTCGGGTCTTTGGCAGGACGCCGGGGATGAACGTCGGGCCTTAAGGTGGTGGTCCGGCGAGGTTTTTGTGGTGGTCCGGCGAGGTTCCTGTGGTGGTCCGGCGGTGGTCCGACGAGATTCCTGCGGTGGTGGTTCGGCGGTGGTCCGGCGAGGTTCTGCGGGTGGTCCGGCGGTGGTCCGGCGGCTGTCGAGGAGGAACTCCTTCCTTCTCTTCTCTTCTTCTCTCTCTTGCTTGGATCCTCTCTTGTGAAGAATGAGGGCTCTATTTATAGATTTTCTGGAGTGGCATGGCCCGTAAATAGGCATGAGATCAGGGCCGAATAGGGAGTGGTCCAATGGATGGCCGATATTGAATCCTACGATCATACACCGTCCATTGGACATTTGAAGGCCTTAGTGATGTCGGAATTCTGTGATCTTGGGCTCGTTGGATTCGTCTCATCGAGCCCTTCGATTCGAGTATAAGCTCGTCAAAATCGGAGTCCGTTTGGTAACTCAAATTACGGTTTGAACCTTCCCACAGCACTTTGGATCCATTATTTGGACCCATTTGGGCTCGGATTGGGTTGATCTTGGTGTCCTTGAGTTCGTATTTCCGAGACACTCAGTTCGACTATAAGCTTGCTGAAATCGGAGTTGGGGTGCTCTCGGAATTAATTTTTGAAGTTTCCAACTAGCTTTCGCCTCGAGATTCGTGCCCGATCAAGCTAATTTTGTGATGCCGTATCAGTCTTAAAATAGCTTTTTAGCACAGTTTTTTTTTTTAAGAAGCATAAAGAAAGCCGTCCCAAACTAAGCTTAAGTAAAATCATGAATTTGAAAATCTTATCTCTTTGAAATAGTTAGGAGATAAATTTATCTATTAGAGCCATTCAATATCAGTAGGAGTTGAACAACTTATTCCACTTTTTGCAATGTGGGGGCAACGCTGCCTGGACTAATCCTCAGTTGTCAACGGTTGACCACTGAGGAAAAAGAAGTCAACGGTTGATTTGGTGGAATGGTTGCCACGTGGAGGGCTATGGCTTCACGGCCTCATCTCACGGGTGGTTAGTTAGATTGTTGAAATATCTAAAGAATGATAGTACAGGTAGGGGTCCAAGAGCAAGCTTAAGTATTATTCCTATTTGGTTCAGGGCAGTAATTAAATGAATAAAATTTTTTATTTAGATTATTTGTTGAATCTGAGATTATACTTGGATCACATTCAATTATACTAAAATACTTAAATAAAAAAAAGAGAAAGAGAGAGCGATAGAAAAAATTACTAGAATTTTAAATTATTTTTTTAATGTAAATTGAGCTCACCCTTCAACTCAATATTTATTAAATTGAGATGGAGCTTGAGTGAGTATTAAAAATGTTGTTACATATATCACTGTATAATTTTTTTTTAGAAATATAATAATTGTATAGTCTAGTCTTATTGTTTTGACTTTAATGAAGTGGTCTACTGAGTTTTGAAATTTTTTTGTTTCTTATATATAAAAAGTCAATAGTCAAGTACTTGATCAAGTTTGCCTTGAGTAGGTGTCCTTTTTGAGAAGTCGTTAGGTCCGACTTCATAGATAGTAGTCTTTTGGACCAACAAGTAGACTTTACCGCCCGTTGAGACGAATTATTGGCCTTGATATCCTCTAGCTTGATCCGAGTTCTCTTATAGGTCAACAAGTATAAAACTAAGTAGATTAAATGAAATTGGACAAACAATTAGTTTTCCAACTCTTTTATATCTCTGAGGGTTTCCTATAACCAAAATAAGAAAATATAAATTTTTTAGCTTTTTCGTTTCCTTCTTGTAATTTACTTTGAATTTAATGGATCTTTCTTCCCTATAAGAGCACAAGAAAGCCTATATAAAGCCTATATAAAGCCATATAGGCGGCTACACAAGAAAGTATACAGTATACAATTATATTGTTTTATTCTTGTGCTCTAATATTCCCTTCCTAATAATTAATAGATGATTAGATACTATAAAAGATAAGATTAATATCTCGAGTGGAGTTGTTATTATGAAAATCGGAAAGACGAAGGATAAAGATGAGAATCAATAATTCTTCATGCCATGTTTTTGTGAGAATGGATGTTGCTTTGCTAGTAACTAATCTCCCTCAAATTGAGATTAAACAAAAATTTGGTTGCTCATTAATATTTTATCTTAATTAATTTTATGAATTTAATTGTATTGAGCACATTTTAATGTATTTGTTTTCTCTATGTGGGAGCTCTTAGTTGGTTATGCCTATTAGCAGCGATTAGATAACTTGCGTCCAAAGTTTGAATGTGATGGCCGTAGAAATTATTGTGTACGCAGTCCGAATCTAGAGAATGATCCAGATTGCTGCGTATTTACTGCTTATTTGCTGCATATTTTTTTAAACATGTATTTTCTACGTATTTTTTTCCCATTTTTATTGTGTATTTAGTGAGTATTATTTATTTGCTATTTATTTGCCGCTCATTTACTGTGTATGAAAAAATACGCAGTAAATAAACAGTAAATACACAACAATCCGAACCATTCTCTACGTTCAGACTGTGTACACAATAATTTCTCGGCTGTTGCCGTTGCAGAGGAACCAGGTGTGGTGGTAGAGACGACATGGGATACTTAGACGGGCTGAGAGTAGTTTTTGAGTGAATCGTCATCGTTGATCACCTTGACGGTGGTCGGCCGGCTGGCTGTAGAAGCGGCAGCGGAGGAGGTAAAGCGGGAGCCCATGTGACGTTTGGATTGGCCGAAGAATACCTAACGTAATGAATTTGGATGTTGCGGAACGTATGGCCATCCATTAATTGAGTATAGTTAAAAATCAATAATAATATTTTATGCACTATAAATCCTCTTCAAAATTATCAAATATGCTAAATTAATTTTCACACATTAACTAAATAAAATTATCATAATTAAGTTTTTTTAATCTACTAATAAATAAATGAACTCTTAAAAGATCTTCAATTATCTTATTAATATAGCTTTCTTTCGTTCTTTCTACTACATGATTAGAATTAAGGATAATGTGATAGCCTTCTATATTTTATATAATTGAAAGTGAGAGTTATTGAAATGTTAAGCTATTATTTAATAATATTGAAAAACATAAGTGGTGCAGAGCATTTTAGTCTGGTGATGATTCGGTGTGTCTATTATTTAGGCAGTCAGAATGTCGCCGCTTATTTTCACTGAGTAACTGAAATAGAAAGAAACCTCATAAGCGAAAGAAGGGAGAGAAAGAAAAGAAGAAAGCGATGCAGAAACAACTTCAAAATAAGAACAAACAAGCGTAAGAGGGGTTTCAGAAGAACAACCTTCCCTTTTTTCGAAAGAAAGGAGGATATGAACAAAGTAGATGAAACAAAATAGATCCGAGTGAATGGAAAGGAAAAAAGCATTTTGTTTTGGTTCGACCCATAATCACACATAAAATAGTTATGAGATAAATTTAGCAATCTAACCATGCTTCAACTCATATCAATTTATAGACACCGATAGAAAATAAATAATCATTTAAGAAAGAAAGAGTTTGATTTAAAAGACTTGGTAGGAAGTATTATAAATGATATTTTTTTATTGGATTAAATAAGAATTTGATTCTTAATAGATAATTTTTTACTTGGAAAATCAAGAAAAGAGAAAAACCATGATACATAATCCCATTGTGAATCAACGATTACAAATAATGGCCTTCTCATAATTAGATAAGATGTTAATATAATATATCAGGCTTAAACTATGAGATAAGTCTCTTGTGATAGTAGTAGGAGTATTGAGGTGTTATGTGATGAGCTCAAAATAATTATTTCTGTAAGAACATGGAATCGGTGCAGTAAGAAATTAAAATCCGATACTTGCGTCCAACGTCTGGTTGAGAGGCCCTTCTTCAGAAGAAAGTTAAATGAAAAATAGAGAGTAGTAGAAAACGTAGAGGTAGCAATAACCAGCGTAATGAGTTTGTATTAATGCTTCATTTGGGATGGCTTTCTTTCTGCTTTTTAAAGCAGCTTTTTAGTACAAAATTTTTTAATTTTGCCGTCCCAAAAAAGGCTTCGTTTGAGACAACTTTTTTGTTGTTTCTTAAAGGTTTCTAGCATAGAAAAGAAATTTTTTGTACTAAAAAGTTGCTTTGAGAAACAATAAGAAAGCCGTCCCAAACGGAACCTAAGTGAACAAATAAAAGCTTTCTCTGCCGCATTTCATCATATATATATATATACTCTTAATAACTATGATTGTCTTCTTTCTTTTAAAAGATTTGTCAGGTAATGTAGTAACTAAAAGGGAATAAAACAGGCGTTCTCTGCGTGAAAGGAAGAGAAGCGTCCCCTGCTGCGTGCGTGACTCTCCTCTGGTTGGAGGAGAATTTTTCTTGCTGTTAGTTGTGAATCTAAGGAAGAGATGTGGGGCCTATGTGAAGACTCCATGCGTGTGAAGAAAGAATGATCATAATTTTTTTCTAGTATTTAATGGCGGTTGAATCTTTTAGAAAGCTTTTTTTTTTTTTTGGAGCCAGATTAAACAATTAAGTGCGGACCAGGTGGGAGCTAGTTTTCATCTTTACCACTGAGCAACTTGATCGTTAAAAGTTTAAATTTTCAGCTTACAATATATATATATATATATATATATATATATATATATATATATATATATATATATATATATATATATATATATATATATATATATATATATATATATATATATAGGCATAGATAAGACTAAATTATATAATATTTGAATACTAATATGCACTGAATATATCACACAACTCTAATAAAATTGGATTCGAAAATCCGAGCTGTTTTTTCAGAGTTCATTTCGTGAGAAGAGTTGTAAATAATCGTAGCGGAAATAAAATCAAACAACACAACGATTTCTTTTCTTTTGAGATAAGATGAATATAATGTAAAATTCAAAGATAGTAGCAACAAAGGCATGTGCTGACGCTCGACGGCGGTAGTGGTTTGTGGCAAGTTGCCGGTGGCAAGCGGCAATCGATGATTGCACGGTAATGGTCATGATTTTCGTGGTGACTTACAAAGAAAATGATTTCCCACAAGAGATCTTATTTTATCTAAAAATGATTTACACTATATTTATTTTATTTTATTTTGCCCATCTTTTTTATCCACCAATTATCAATACTTTCAAAACCTTTTTATTCGAAATACTCTACATCCACTTTACTTTCAACCAACCAGCTTAATCTGATATAAGCTTCGGGTCATCATCCCCATCTCCTTGTTTTTTCTTGGAAGATTGGAGTAAGTAAATGCACACATCAGATGTGACATCTTTCCTTTTGAATCTATCAGCCAAAATTATTGATTATTATCATCTATTTTTTATGTCTTTAAAATGAACTAAAAACTTGATTTTTTTTTTTAAAAGAGTGTATGGAAACCGTAAATTATGAGAAGGAATGCTTTTCGGTTAAAATTTAGGTTTTATTTAGGACGATTTTTTCACTGTTTTTTAAAGCAATTTTTTAGTATAAAAATTAAATTTTTACTAAAATATTGATTTTAAAAAACAGTAAAAAAAACACTCCCAAACAAAACCTTAAAAAGGAGCAGAGCCGTTAAAAGATTTATCGGAAACTTTTTTTATCATTATCTAAAGAAGTTACAAAGTGAAATCTGATTTATTATTAAGAAATAAGCTATCATCATTTTCATAAACAAACTTTCCAAAATTTGTTTGTAAATGCTAACACAATATTGTAAGTGCAAATATTGACATTCGAAATATAGAAAGAAAAAAAATTTATATAATAACATCTTGATAAAAAATAATAAAAATGATTTATAATATTGTTAAATTATTATAATATATAAATAATTTACATTACATTTAATTTAAAATAAATTTAGAAATTTTAACTTTAAAGTTTTTCTTAAATAAAAATTTGTTCAAAATATTAATATTTATTTTTTTTTTCTCAAAAAAAAAATTATCTTCTCATTATAATATGCTCTTGTAGAACCAACATCCATTTTTTTTAAGTTTTTCTGTGGACCTTTTTTTTTTTTTTTTAACTTTATACCACCTGAAATATGCAATCATCTGCTCCAATGTTTTAGGAGATCGTCGCATATATTACGTGGATTGCCATTCTCCTAATTGGGACAGTACAACTAATCATTAGGGGGAATAAACCTTAACCTTTTTTTTCACATGGCTCATTTAGCTTTGAAATGGATATCGAATATTCCAAATTAAAACTATAGCTAGACAACATATCTTTCAATTGTATCTAATTAATTGAGCAATAATAAGACTTTTTTTTTTCATCCTCAAAATTAAAATTTATATATAAAGGAATAATTCAATATCATATAAACTACAATTTCAATAAACTTATAGTCGATCTGAACGACTCAATGAGACGAACTCAATGATAAAAAAATGATATAATATGAGCCTCAAGGAGCTTAAATCATGCACTTGAAGCAAAATCAAAACTTTAAGCATTAATTAGATGATCAAATGATCTGCAAATTAGACATGCTTATAATCGAATCGAGTGGCTTGACGAGAAGAATCCAACGAGCCTAAGATCACTCAATTTTGATATCGTTAAGACACCTAAATGCTAAATAAATACTTCATGATCAAGGAAATCAATATATATGAGCTGTATGATGGGATATTTTGGATTATGGTTCAAATTATCAAAATGCTCATACTAAAAAAAATATAAATAGAGCTACATTCTTCATATGAGAGGTTGATGAAGAAAGAGTTAGAACTAGAGAGAGCTCTTTTGCATTTTCCAATCATTGTCGCTAACGACCACCAAGTGCATGTCACGCCTCAGAATCTAAATTGAAAGAATTTCTTTTCTTTTTCCTCTTTATTATCTATCATTTAACAACTAATGATCAAACATTTTAAACCAGATCAAATTAGCATTCAAAGCTGCTTAATTACATTTAAGAAAACATATAAAAACTATATATATATATATAACATTTATATTATGTTTCTAGGGTAAGAAATAATACATAAAATAACATACATATGCTATAAAGAAATATAAATATGCATGCTAGCTCCAGTGCCTTAGAGACAATTGCGGAAAAGAGGAATTATTTTTGAACTATTTGGTTGACTAAAAGAGGAATGCAACGTTAAAAGAATGCAATGTAAAACCAATATATTGTAAAGGGATTACTTTAGAGTTGTTTTAATGTGTTTAAGATTAATGTATGAGATTTTTTTAATGTAAAATAAATATATATACTATAAAGTTCAAAGATGGTGGCAGCGGTAGACTATCGACAACGGTGGCGAAGGCTGGCAGTGATGGCCGGTGCTGGTCAAGGGAGATGGTGGTGGTGGCCGACAATGAGTTGTAGCGTTTGGTAATGATGGCGGTGGCTGATGGCAATGGTGAATGATAATGGCGGCCGACGATGGGTGGTGGGAGCATAGGTGATGGCCTGCTGCGAGTGGTGGCAGTGTTCAAGCGAGCTAAAACTAGAGGAATTAAAAGAAAACTAAACTAACAGTATTGATGAAAGAAAACTATGCATGCCATCTAGTGTCTCATGTTCCTTATACTTTCCTGCAAATAAGTATGACAACGTAATGAGCACATAATCCAATAAATAATCAAAATCTTACAACTGAAATTATTATAAAGTAAAAAAAGAATAATATGTTGCAAATCAAATAAAAATATATAAATTATTATATATATATGTCATCTGTACTGATCACATGTTTCAATCAATCAATACATCTTTATCATACAATTAAATTTATTCAGTCATATCATTGAATCATTCTGGTTAGTCTATAAGTTATATAGTAGTATCAAAATTTGTATTCAGTAGCGTATATAGTAACATTAACCCCTATCCATATTTAGTAATAAATAATAATCTTTATATGTATTCAATAATTTTAAACATTAATAGTATCATAATCTATATTCAATAATCAATGTCAATAATTAGTAATCAAGTAATAATTAGTATCAATATTAAGTAATTAATTTAAATATCAGTAATCAATATATCCATATTAGATATTCAAGTGAGGATATTTTGCTCTTACACTTATGAGTCTTAACTCTTAATTAATTTACTTGTAATTTCTCTTGAATCAAGTGAACCAATAGTCATTTCTCCTTATAATTCTCAATTAGTTTCCAACTCCTTATGACTCATAATCAATGAATTTGAACGTTATCACATTGGGTTTATCTAATTATATATATATATATATATATATATATATATATATATTATATATATATATATATATATATATATATAATATATATATATATATATATATGATATCAATTAGTATATCATTTTTATAACAACATTATTAGTATAATACATCTTTTCAGTCAGATCAATATCCTAATTCAATATCACATCACATCTTAGTATCACATTCAAGTTCATATAAATCATTTCAGCATATCATACAATTCAAATTATTATATTAAATCATAATACATCTTCAACTCTTTTCTAGTACACCTTTTCCCTGCTCATTTTATGCAAAAATTTCAATGCACATATTAAACAGGTGAAAATACAATAAAATCTTATGCAATTTTTTAGAATAATGAATCTATAATAAATAAAAAGCTAAACAATGAAAACTTACAAAATCAGAAGATAATGCATTTATGGTGGATTTAAGAGAGATAAAATCTACATAAATCAAAATCATCAAAGACAATGGTAAGAGACTAGTTACTTTGATCACAACGATTTTTATAATAGAAGTGGCGAACAAACATGCCTTGTAGAGCTTCCTCTCTCTTCTTCTTCCTCTCTTCTTCGTCCCCTTTCTCTTTCTCCGGTCCTTTCCGTGAGGCAACGATCAAGGGAGTGAGGGTGGTGGTGGCAAGAATATTGATATTAAAAAAAATATATATAAATACTGTTAATGGCCTCACATCACAATGCTCAGACCCAGCGCCATAGCACTACATGTCGAATCTCAAAAATTTTGAAGAAGTAGATTAAAAAATTGAAGCGAAGATTTTTTAGAGGTGCTATGCTTTCAAACCTAATGCCACAACACTCATAATCATGACACCGAATTGCTCTAATTCAACCAGAACTTCAAAAACTAATATTTTAAAATACTTTTCATTTTCGAGTAGTTATAATTAATATTATCGCTGACAACCAACATCATGATCTTATAATCCACATAAAAATTTGCCACCATTTTCATAATATTGAAAAGATCTAACCTTGTTGTTGGGGATAGTTGTCAGTTTATAAACCACTATATATTATAATCCCTATTTAACATATCAAGCCTTGTTGGATGTTTACATCCCTTTGTTGACACTTGATTTTTTGTAATATCCCCTAAGGGAAAATCCGACATTTATTTTTTAAAGGGCTATTTGATTAGATAAAGTGAGTGTAAAGTATTTCAAATGCAATGATTTGAAAATATGGCGTATGCTTGGATAAAAAATGAATGCAAAAATAAGTAAATGTGGTATGAACTATTTTAGTTTATTTTTTAGATAAATTAAACTCGCCCAATTAATTTTGAGTGAGAAATTTTTTCATTGTAAGCAAGCTCACTTGAACAATGTCATTATCGGCTGCATTCCATCACCATTGCCTCCACCGCCCACCGCCGATCGCCATCGTCTGTCACCACTGTCATTGGCCACCGCCATGGTCACCAAACACTACCACTGATTGTCGGCACCACCACCATCACCCTTGAACACCACTGGCCACCATTGCTATCTATTGCCGACCACCTACAGCTCTCACCATCTTTGAACTTTATAGTAAAAAAAAATAAAAAACCTTTGAATTTTATAGTACTTTTATTTTACTTGAAAAAAAAAAACTCTGCTGCATCTACATCATACTCATCCAAATAACTCTAAAGTATTCCCTTTATACTATTTTAATTTTACATTGCATTCCTTTAACACCGCATTAATTCCACTTTTAGGCAACCAAAGAGTCCCAAAATAATTCTTCTTTTCTTCAAGGTGAATAAAATATATTTACTACATCAGCTACTGTATAGTGAATTTTTAATAGAGCAATAACCTGCGATTTTTTCACTTTTCAGGTTTTTTTATGTAAAATTATTTCGATCTTATTATTTTTATTGGTGCTTGGGCTGCTTTTTTGGATAATAATAATCCTTAAAACACATAATCTACCGACTCAATATATATATATATTGGGAATTACTTATTATAAAAAAAAAAGAACATAAAGGAAAGCCCAAGTTAATCGTCTTTAACGTGAACGACGCACCGCACCAATCCAAGTGGAAACTGGAAACGTCATTCAAGAAGGCGACCTGGCCATCCCCGTTACGCCGATGGGTAACGGAAAGCCGCAAGTCTCAGTGCCTCAGCATGCCGGCCTGCAACTGTGAACGGCAAATAAAAACGCCGTTCCGTTAGCTGCACCATCCGTCGCCAAGCTAATCTTATCCAATTAACTATACCAAAGCAATTAACAGAAGAAAGAAATAATAATTAAAAAGAAATGGGCGATAATCGAATCCAAGTCTTAATCGCATAAAAAGCCTTACGCATTGGGTGGCATGAAATTATGCGCCACATTTCACTTCACAAATAAGATAATAAATTATTATAAACTGAGAGGATTAGTGGAGAATGGCAACTGAGTAATCACGTCTTCTTTTTCCGATGGTGGTGGCCGTGTTAATGGTAGAGAGACAAAGGCAGCTAGAGAGAGAAATTTCTCTTTCTAGCTATCAATATCTATCAGCGGAATTCAGGAAAGGATAAAAATTAGGGTGATTTATATAAATATCATTTTATTTTATGTTATTTATATATCTACTATCTAAAATATTAATATTGCAAGTTAATATCTATAGAATAAATTTAGTTGCATGTAATGAAATATTAAAATTTATAGGATGATATATTTGATATTAAAGTTTTATATAGGTGATAGATATATAATATTAATATTTTAGATGTTATATATGTAATATAGCATGAAATAAAGTGGTATGTATATATGTAAATTTCCCTAGAAATTATTATATGATAATATTTTTGTTTAAATGAATTTTGTATATCTATAGTAAGAATTGCTTCATAAAAATTGAGGCTTGTTTTTAGATATATAAAAGCACAAAATTTACACGAACATTTTTTTTATCAAAGGTAAATCATTATTCACATAAGTCTTAGGAATAAAAATAATTACATGTAGGTTCATAATTTAAAATTATTTTATTGTTTCATCATCTATCAAATCAAGTCATCCCCCTTCATAGATCATCTACTTTGTCTCTCCCCTTTACCTTAGGGCATAAATTTTATCTCTCCACAAAATTTAAATTATAAAGAGTTATAAATAGGAGAACCTCAAATATATATCTCAACCTATTTTAATATCCAAGTTAGATAAAAAATTAAAAAAAAAATAGAAAAAAAAACTAACCTATTACATAAGGTAATCCATTTTCCTCTTCCATATACACATACTAAGGATTCATTTGGGGCGACTTTTTTGCCACTTTCTAAAACGGCTTTTTAGTACAAAAATTTGATGAATAAAAAGTTGTTTTAGAAAGCAGTCAAAAAAAATTCTCAAAGTAAGCGTAAAGGTTTGTCTAATATTATATTAACTGATTTTATTTATCCATAATCTATGAATGAAGCGCCTATAAAAATTATAATTTGGTGCATATATATCAACATCCACATATTATGTTAAAAATACTAAATAAAAAAGATATCTTTGTTGAACACAATGGTAGATGTTCAAAACTAAAAGTTTAATAAATTTTATTAAAAAAGAGTTTTGTGACATAGGAGTAAGGGTGTAAATAAGTCGAGTTTTAACACTATCGAGCTCAGCTCCGTCAGTCGAAGCAAGCTCTAACTCGAGCTCGAGCTCAAGTCGAGCTCGTCCCACTATAAACGAGCTTGAGCCCATAAATGAGTCGAACTCAAGCCGGCTCGGCTCACATACATATGAGCCATCATTAATTTATGACTGGCCCAAAAAAAGTGTCATTTTTGAAAACATATGAACCACTAAAATATGTTGTTAAAAATAAGTATACAAGCAATCATACATATATCTAAAAAATAATAATTGAGATTGATACTATCAAAAAAATCAATTTTGTTTCGACTTATTAAATAAAATAACTTATTAAATTAATTAAATTTAAATTATTTATTGAATCAAATAACATCCAACACCAACAAAAAAAAAAATTTTTGATATCATTATCAAATGGCCCACGACCATTTCCGCATGCTGCCTGAACCTATTTTCTATGATCTCAATTTGTTCAGGTAAAAAAACTTTTATTAATAATTAATATTATGTTCAGTATTAATTAACAAAGATTAATTTTAATAAACATTACTAATAAGCCTTCATTTGAGATATTTTTCATAGTGCTTTCTAAAGCAACATTTTATTATAAAAATTTTTAGCACAAAAAACTTTTATAAAAAAAAATTACTTTAAAAAGTTAATAAGAAGCTATTCCAAACCTAGCCAAATTATCAGCACAACTAATGCTTTGTTTGGGATGACTTTTTTACTGCTTCTTAAAACAGTTTTTTGTAAAAAAAATTTAAATTATATATTAAAAAGTTGCTTTAAAAAATAATAAGAAAATTATAATAAACTAAAATTAAGACTTTATTTGGGTTGACTTTATCACTAATTTATAAAACTATTTTTAAAAGGACCAAATTCTACTAAAAATAGAAAAAAATAATGATCTAAAGCTATCCAAAAAATGTCCTAATTTTGGTGACCAATGGTCACAAAATTTTTTTTTCTTGTGCGATATGACAAGGTAAAAGAAAAAATATTTAAATATAAATATATTTGTTCGTATCTAAAAATTTGCCAAGTATGTGGCTTTGGCCTTGTCTTTAGCACCTGCATCAAATCCTCACGCCTCTCCTTGATGGTGATATGATCGAATCACCATCGAATCAGACGGTCTTCATTCCTCCTCAAGCTTCTCTCTCTCGAAGGCTCCTCAATTGCCTCGTAGTTTTCAAAACTTCGGCGATTTCCCGAGTCACCTCTAACTCAGACGATTCACTGAGTTAACTCACACGAACCAGAGTTTAATTAATAACTAGAAAGCAAATGCATGCACGCAAGCTAGTTACATACTACGTGTATCCATGGCTCCAAATCCATTCTACCATGAATTATTTTGTGCGGTCGCCGAATGCTGTCCATAGCCCAATAAAAATGCGCCATGTCACCCCCTATTCGGTACCTCGACTTGGTACTGCTCTGTACCGAGCTCGGTACTAGATGATGTGGCTGCACCTAATTCGTTTCTGGACGATAAACTATATCCGATTTCTGCACAGAATAATCTCTCGACTTCTAAAGCATCTGTTATGCTCTTCTAGTTATAACGATGAGGCATTTTTAATAAGAAATTTATAAAGTTTCTTCTAGTATTTATGACTGCATGCATGGAAGTTCTTAGTGAGAAGGAAAAGCTACGAATGCCTTATATAAGAAATTGCTCATCATGCTTGACTTGTTGCAGAGAAATTGTTTAAAAGATGGACAAATGCTCGTTATTTGAATGTATAGAATGGATTGTTTATGAGAGTGCTGCATTTACTGCAAAGGTCCTGCTCCTGCATGAGCAGCTCATGATGATCAACAGAGAAGAAGAGGAAGGAGTTAAACAAGCCTAAGACAAACCATCAAATTAATTGTATTATGTGTATATTATATTTACACATAAGGAGATAACTATAAAGAGAAATAAGAAGCAAACCCCCCACATTATACACCAATTCTTCTCACATCAGCTGAAACTTCTATCTCCTACGACTTTACGTCTTTACCTCATAAGGTGTCTATCTTTCCACATTTATTCACAGTATCCACAACTTTTTCCTTTATCACACTTTGGAAGATTCATCATCCATCCATTCTCTCCTTTTTTTTTTTTTTTTTTGACATATTACTTCTGTACAACCTCACATTTTAGAAAGTCTGGCAATTAAATTAATTTTTCTCTTTTTTTTTTTTCAGAAAGGAGCTCTGTGAGGAACGCCCTTTCGCCTGGAAGTTCTGTAGTTTATGATAGGCGGTGTGACCGGAGAAGTGGCGCCACTGCGGCGATCGACGGCGTTTTCCTCGTGCGATTTCAATGTTGTTGATACCGGTGTCGGCGACAGCAAGTAGATGCCACGGCTGAAAGCTGACGTCTTGCGTAACTTCCTCGGTGTCAACGATTCGTCCGATTCCGATCCCTGCTCTGACTCGCGGCCTGCTCTCGCTCGAAGCAAGAAGGTCAGCTCCGGGTCTCTCTTCATTCCACCAAGCTACACAAATCCGTACAGAAATAAGAAAGGCGACATTTTTATGGCTTAATTGCATGAATAAGGTAGGAAAAGAGAAGAAATAGAAGTTTTGCTTAAAAGTTCGAAATCTTCTGAGTTAGAATTGAGATAAAAGGGGAACCTTGCATCCAAGGGAGCAGAAACGGAAGGAATCAAGGAGACCCCTGCTGCAAATCTCACAGGTATTGGTGACGCCCTTTCCTGGCCTGGGCTGTGGCCGCTCGTTCAGAAATACGATCTTCGCGCTATTGATAATGTAGGTTTGAACGCAGGAAATGTCTATAAATTTCGATACTTCCGATACCCTGATAACGTTGTGGTACGAAGATCTTCGAATCTGAAGCAAAGATCGAATTTTGCACCTAGAATTTAACATCAAAACAGAGGATGAAGAAGACGGAGAAACAGAGATAGAGAAGGTAAAAACCTGGACGACATGGTGGTCCTTGTGATAAGCGAGGCAATAAGAACAAAGGGCGTTGCCGATGCAATCCAAGCAGTACATATTGCATTCGCTCTTGTTTGAAACGCCATGAATTTTGCAGGGTACGAAGAAGTTGGACTTCAAAAGAGGCTTTAGCCATGGCGGTCCCCTATCTTCATCCCCCATTTCCATCATCGGACCAACCTATTAAGATCGAGATAAACTAATATAAGCATGTATTTGATTATAGGGTATTAGTTTAGTCAATTTACCATTACTTTCTTCTGCTTTGTTCTTAAAAAGTCAATCTTTTGGAAATTCAGGAAAGCCAGCGCGTCCACCTGAGAGAAAAACAGTGCAGAACACAAAATTTCATTGATTTTTCTGGGAACCAGAGATCGAATCGACGATAGGAAAATAAAAATGGATTATTCTGAGGATCTAATGCTACCTTTTGGGAAGAATCTGAGGAGTGGAGCACAGAAGAACGCCTACAGAACAGATGCCTCCGAGACGAAGAAAGCAGGCAGAAGAGTCGTAAGCAGCAGAGACAAGGAAGAAGCGAAGCTAAAAGACGGTTAAAGGCTTCTTAGAAATTTTATAAGGCGGTTAGTAAAGAAGACGAAACGAACGGAGAGTTTTTCACCAGGGAAATCATCAACGGTGATTGTCCGTCCGATTTTCTATCTGCAACACATGAGCGGTCAGATGGTTTATCTTTGTTTTATATAACTATAGAAATAAAATGTCGGAATTTTCTAAAGGAGCAATTTTTTTTTTTTTCGCAACTATTTTCTTTTTGAAAATTATATATATTCTCAAATAGGGCTGAAGATTTTCAGGGCTTCGTCTGTGACAGTTTTCTTAATGTTTATTAAAAAAAAATTTCTATCACAATTTTTTTAATTCAATTTCTTTTTTTTTAACAGTAATAAATCTATCCCAAACAAAACATAAGTCTTATGAAATTTCATTAGAAAGTCGAATTGAAATATCTATTTGAGACGAGATTGTTTTGTTTTTCAAATAATAATAATAATTTCATTTTGATACTATTTTTTTTATTGTTATCTCATCATTTTAAAAAAAAATATGTGTTGAAAAGTTATTTTATGCAATCATAATAGCGAAATTGCTTACTCTACAATAGCCACAACAAAATTTATAAAATACTATAGGCGTCCCAAGGGAAAAAATTATGTATTATGTTTGCAGACACTCGTTACCAATGCTCGGTACCGCTATATATGCGTGACCGTGTTTGGAGGTCCTGAATCAAAATGAGAGCCATGTCTTTTCTGGATCTGATTTTTTGTCCCAGGATCGTTACCAATGCTCATGGCAAAATCCCGAGAGCAAGGGTTTTTGGCAAATTAATTATCGGCCTGAAATATCGTCCTGTGACAATTGGATTTTGTTATTCTGATTGCGTCTCTGAACTGTCTCGATTTGGAAATTTTCCCAAAAATTCTCTTTCAGGCGCGCGGAGCCTTTTCAATCCGACGCCTTCTGATTAAACTTGTGGTAATTGAAGATTTCTTTTTGAGAAATTTTATATGGAGAATACGTTACCGATCATTGTTTTTTATGAATGTGAATTAAGAAGCACCTACTTTCTATTTTCTGTTATTTCATAGCGATTTCTTTCGTCTTAAATATCATCTAATGTTACTTCATAGAAATATATCATTGTTTAATATTTTAAAATTATCATAGACATTTTGTAAATTCCGTATAATGCGTTATGCCGCTGTTCCTACTAAAATGAACCGGCAGTCTTTTTCATTAGACGGGCTTTTAAAATGATTTAACGATTGGAAGTCATAAGAAGATTATGCCGACGGGCACAGAGTGAGACTCTTAAAAAAACGTATGGATTTCTACAACAGCACTTTTCTAAAATATTGAGACACAAACTTGTTCAGTATATCATCATTTATGCATACGACATTGACTTCGCTTTAAGATTTGGATTTATTGTGATTATCTAAAATTTTATGGAATTGATTCATTTACTATACTTTATATTTTTAAATCTAGTATAGACTCCAATTTTTAGATTTTTTTGTTTTGATTTACTATTTAATCGAGAACAATTTTTGCTGCTTAACTGAGTTTAATTTTCGTATCCGCTACTTTGATTCATTTGTGCAATAGAGTTAAGATTAACTGACATGCATATTGTTTCCAGTACCAAAGTAGGCTTTGAAGACCTGCTTGCCTGAAGCTCATTCCATGTGGAAATAAAGTTAAGTTCGATCAGAATGGTGCTATCTATTAATCACAAGCCCAAAAAATATTAAAAATTGTCTGAAAATTTTAGATGGGGTATCTCTAACCGAATGTGAAACGGCACCTAGGTGATTAAACGATTTTCTTTGTATTTTAATATATCATTTTAATATTGTTGTTATCATGACATTTCTTAGAATATACTGTACCGGCAGGTCTTTTTATTAATTTTTTTTTAAGAAAAAAAAACATTTGTTTACGGATATCAAGATATAAGATTAGTATTATCTAAAAATTTTAATATTTAACAAGGAATTTTTAAATCTATCCAATTTTTACATTTTTTTTATTCTTTAGAACGTGAACAAAATCTCCTGAAAAGACAAAAGATGAAGAAAAGCTAATTTCCAGGAAATAAAGTTAAGTCGACCGGTGCCTAGTTAATCAAAGAAAAAATAGAAAATCATCTTATTTATTTTTTTGTATTTATCATTTTGTGTTGCATGTTAGAATAATGCATGTAAAGTTAGATTTTTTGTCTCCAAGATAAAGCATATAAGAGAATTCAGAAAACGAGAGTTCTCTTGACACCAGAATTCTAGTTCGATTAAATAATCATTTGTGTTTAAACATTCGCTTAATCCAAGAAAACTGAGAGAAAATAGAGTTCTCTTCTTCCCGGTCATCTACTAACGCCAAACTTATGTCTGGTCATCGACTGATGTCAAAGTTCAGCCCGACTACCAACTAGCTCCGAATTTCCACCCTACCAGTGAATGTTGTCGGACTTCCGTATGATCTCCATTCATCACTTTAATTATTTCAACACAATGGTTGACTATTGTAATATGATGTTCTAATTTTCAAGGACAAATCAATCACTTGTAATATATTAAAACCTTAGTATAATCATTTCAACTAGGTGTGGCCCCTTAACTTTTTCCTTTTCTAGAGTTTTCCACGATTCGTGTTTCTGAATTCCTTATTGTATGCTAGATATCCGTACAATGCTGAGATAAAAAATTCTAACTTTACCGCCGCATGTATTCTAACCTGCAACAACACAAGATAAAATACAAAAAATGTGTTTTCACCTGCCGTAGTTCGTTTAGACCTTCTGAGACAATTTTCTATTTTTTGGGCTTTAATTAATATATAGCACCGGTCGACTTAACTTTATTTCCTGGAAATTCAGGCAAGTCTTCATCTTTGGTTTATTTTCATAAACAAATCAAGAGAGGAATTAGGACAAAATTGTTCTATTAAATAGTAATAACAATTGGATAGATTTTAAAATTAATATTAAATATTAAAATTTTAGATAATACTAATCTTAAAGCATATCTAATGATGATATAATTTGTGTCTCAATATTTTGAAAACAAATGTTTTTTTTCTTAAGAGCTAAAATTAAAATCTAATGAAAAAGACTGCCGGTATTTTAGTAGGAACATATGCATTAGAAAAGGGCTATGATAATTTTAAATATTAAAATGATATATTAATAAATTAGATGTTTAAGACGAAAGAAATCGCTATGAAATAATAACAGCGAGTAGTTGTCTTCTTAATTCATATTCATAAAAATTATTGACTTATTCTCTATATAAAATTTCTAAATCTCAATATGTTTAATCAGCAGGTCATTGAATCTCTCATTTACCTTCTCGGGTGAAAGAGAATTGAGGGAATGCCTACTTCAGGTTTTTTTGGGACTAGAAATTATTTTATGCGTACACCGGCTAGTCCGGACATTAATCAGAACGTGCCACGTCACTCGGTACACAACGGTATTGTCGTACTGAGCACCGGTATTGAGCTAAAAAATGACGTAGCGCGTTCTGGTTGGTCTTCGAACACCGTCCGGTGTCCGCACAGAATAATTTTTTCGTTTGAGACGGTTGTTGTATTTTATAAAATTTGTCGTGGTTATTGTAGAGTAAGCAATTTAACAATTATAATTGCATAAAGCAACTTTTCATCACTGAAATTTTTGAAATAATAATAAAAAAATAGTAGCCAAATGAAATTATTGTTGTTATTTGAAAAACAAAAAGGTTAAGTCTCAAAGAGGTCGTTCAATTCAACTTTCTAATAAAATTTCATAAGGGTTAGGTTTTATTTGAGATATCTTTCTTACTGTTTTTTAAAACATTTTTAAGTATAATTTTTTTTTTAATTAAAATTTTGTGTTTTAGAAAATTATTTTTAAAAATGTTAAGAAAACTATTCCGAATGAAGCCCTAGATGGTTTATCTTTGAAATATATATATATATATATATATATATATAATTTTCAAAAAGAAAATAGTAGCCAAAATAAGATTTACTAAATTGCTCCTTCAGAAAATTCCAACTTTTAATTTCTATAATTATATAAAACAAAGATAAACCATCTGACCGCTCATGTGTTGCTGATAGAATATCGGACGGTCAAGCATCGTTGATGATTTCCCTGGTGAAAAACTCTCCGTTCGTTTCGGCTTCTTTACTAACCGCCTTATAAAATTTCTACTAAGCCTTTAACCGTCTTTTGGTCTCGCTTCTTCCTTGTCTCTGCTGCTTACGACTCTTCTGCCTGCTTTCTTCGTCTCGGAGGCATCTATTCTGTAGGCGTTCTTCTGTGCTCCACTCCTCAGATTCTTCCCAAAAGGTAGCATTAGATCCTCAGAATAATCCATTTTTATTTTCCTAACTTCGATTCGATCTCTGGTTCCTGGAAAAAACAATGAAATTTTATGTTCTGCACTGTTTTTCTCTCAGGCGGACGCGCTGGCTTTCCTGAATTTCCAAAAGATTGACTTTTTAAGAACAAAGCAGAAGAAAGTAATGGTAAATTGGCTAAACTAATACCCTATCATCAAATACATGCTTATATTAGTTTATCTCGATCTTAATAAATGTTCTACTCGTTCTAGAATGGTCCATTGATCGTTACCTGATGCTTATATCCATTCATTTCTCTACTTCTGGAACCACAGAAAAAGCTACTATGTATCGTTTTCGAGTGAAAGACGTCAAAGAATTTGCAAGTAGCGAACATTAAATGAGTGTGGCAGCAAATATGATCTACCAGCACTTGTAACTATCGAAAAATGCTTCATTTCTGAATTTAATGGTATGTAGTTTTTAGTTTTTTACTATATTTTATTCAATAAAGTAGAACTTTGGAGTCGATAATTTCATCTCTTCCCACGCTTTTAAAATTAACATCATCTCCAACCGAATTGAATACGGTGGTACATTCCATCATTTGCTCCATTCAAACGCTGAATCGTAAACCAAAAATCAATAGGTGAACAACGAGACATCAATATTGGCATCGTACAGTTCAACTACGCCAATTTTTTGTGTTAGAGGATTTGCAGAAGAAACGCACGAAAGACAACCGATTCACCTTCGCAGCGAGATGAAGAAGCACGAAATGGACTTCCATTGGAGATGAATTACTGCATTTTGAAGTTTTACTGTATTTTGAAGCGGAAATGAGTTTTTCAGTTGCAGATGTCTTAAGGTTTTGTTTTGGACAGTTTCCTAACTATTTTTTTAAATAACTTTATAGTTAAAAAAATTTTGAACTAGAAAATTTTATACTAAAAAGCTGTTGTATGAAGCATTAAGAAAGTTGTCCCAAACAAAACCTAAGTAAAAAAAAAAAATATTTTGTTGCTTTGATAAGATGAGGATTTTGGCTTGCTATTTGATGATTTTGATAGAGGTATCAGTTTGAATAATCTTTTTAATTTAGTGTGTTGAGCTTTCATGCTATATTAAAGGCAAAATTTTCAGCTTCCACACATTATCTTCACCAAAAGGTTTTTTGGCGAATGAACTTATTTCTTATGATGTTGTCAAATTTCAAATCATTTCTGATTATGCAAATAGTGATTGTTCTTTTTTATCTGGAGTTGGTGCTTGTACTATTTATTATTAGGAGCTGAGTTGAAAAATGTAGCTAATAATGATTTCTGAATGACTTTAAATTGGCTAAGAAATTGATTGTTGTTAAGGATGATGATGATGATTATGATCTTTAATTAATCCTTAGAATGATTGATGCCATTGTGAGTATGAGGATGTGGATCAGAATTACTCTCAATTTTTTTCATGATGGAGTTCTATATTTTAGTATAATTTCGAGAAAGTCTCTTTTGCTGATGTTATAGCTTTGGCTTTATCATCATCATGTATTAGATTTTATATTGCTTACCAATAATATTTCATTTTCTGAAGAACAATGTAATCAGAAAGGATTTATGATGACTTGTAAGATTTTTAATAAATTTATGAGATAATTAGATGAAGTATGTCAAATAAAAATTCTGTTGTGCAAATATTAATCATGATTTAATTAAAGGTTTAATTAAATTTATTAGAATATCATAGCTAAACTAAGTTGGCTTTGTTATGTGCGGAATCTGATTTTGTTGATCAATCGGGTTGTTCTATTGTCTCTGACCTCAAAGCTTATTTTGTACAACCCCTTGTTTGGATTGCAACAATTTTTTTTTTCCCGCACAACGTCTCGACGCTGTGTACCCGAGCGCTCCAGCGCTGAACGATAGAGAGTAAAGCACTGCAACGACCAAGATATGGCGCCACAATAGTTCAAGATAGAGGTTTGAGTGTCGTAGCACTACGAGACGACTAGATGGTTTTCTTTCTAGTTTTTTTAAGGGTTGCGTCCCTTTGAGTTATTTTACTTTGCTTTCTTTTGTATTTTTTGTTAGGGCAAGTTTGAGAGCAGTGCATGTGAGAAGAGAAGCAAAGAGAGAGAGAGAGAGAGAGAGAGAGAGAGAGAGAGAGAGAGAGAGAGAGAGAGAGAGAGAGAGTGATGTAGAACAGGAGGAGGGTAATTAAAAAAAAAATTAAAGAGCTAAAATTTCATCTCATATTTTCCTTAATTAATGGATTTGAATTTGAAATTCAAATACGAAAAAAGAGGAAGGGAAGAGAGGAATTAATTATCTCTTTAATTGGGGCCTTTAATTAGTAAGGAAATAATTAAGATAGAGGGGACAGAGAGGGGCCGGCCTAATGAGGAGGGAAAGGAAAGGTGTCTACATACAATGTATGTGGATCCATGCATTAATGGGAGATTGGAGAGTTAAATATGAAATAATTTCAGATTTAATATGATTGAAGGATTTCCTAAAATAGATGTATGTTATTTAGGAAAGAATTTAAAATTCAAATTCATTTGAATTTGAATTCGAAAACTTTTCAAATAAAATAGGAGCTAATTTAGGAAAGTAATGATAGTGAAATAAAATTGGAATAAAGGGATTAATTAATCAATCAATTTCAGAATTGATTAATTAATTGAATGAAATAGGTTACCAAAAATAAGATAATTAATGACGATGGATTTGAAATTCAAATTAGATTCATTTGAATTTAAAATCTTTTCAAATTAATGACAACTTAAATAAGGAAAGAGGGGCTTTTTTTTTTTTTTGAGGGAGGTGGGGCTAGGGAAGGAGGTGGCCGGCAGTTTTGTGGAAGAGGAGGTGTTTATGAGAGAATTGGCCGGTGGAAAGGGAGGAGGAGAAAAGGATTTAGGGAAATAAGGATACAACCGCAAGCCTGAACACATCCTGTAGCTGACGGGTATTACGTTGCCCTTCTCCAAGGGACTTCAAGCCACGAGCTCGTACACATCCTGTAGCTGGTGGAAGCTTTGAATTCCTCTCATAGGAATCTCACCCAAGGTTCTTCCCAAAGAACACAAGTGCAAACACAAAATTTTATTAATCATTCATCATTGATCTCAAACAAGAGCAAGAACCTCTATATATAGGCCTTAAAAGAAATAAAAAGACTAATTTTGCCCCTTGGGCTTACATAAGACAAGAGTCTTAAGTAAGGGTAAAAATGGAAAATGCATAATTAAAATAAAAATTACAAATAAAATTTAAGATAACGTAGGACGATCACGGCCGTTGATCTTCAACTCCTCTTCGGATAGGCATGAACGGTTGGAGGTCCGCATCATTCTCCCGGGGTGGAAAAAAGCTCGACTCTGTCGAGTTCGCACCCTGGGTAACCATGCTCTGATACTAAACTGATGTGAAACATATGCAAAGAAACAAGAACTGCTTGGGATTTTAATATAAGATTATTAAAACTCTGCTAATTATAAATTTTAGTTTTTACCCAAGTTAGGTTCTCAGAGTTATCAACTAGAGACCAAGCAAGGCTTGCAGTTACAATTAGATTAACGGGACAATATCAAATTAACAACATATAAATAGAGAGCAATGTTATGGAGAGAAACAATAATCCACGGTTAACAAACAGAACTCTTCACCTTGGGTCTCTCACTCACGCTCTTGATGGTAGGGCTTTAACGGAGGAAGATTGAAAGCAAACCGAGCAACGCCGTTAGTAGACAAATTGTGCCCAAGGTATAGTCCATGGGAGAAGTAGCCAACGGCGGGAAATCCATGGGATAACTAGTGAGCATCCAATGTCCGGGAGGAATATTCTCCTCGATGGAAGGTACTAACGTAAAAGGATGTGCTTCAAGTAATCCTCCATAGAAGAGTCCACGTCGAAGAACGGAGATTCAAGGATGTTCGTTCGTCCTTGATCATCAATTAAGGAACCATGGTCGACTTCAGGATCGGCCATGCACCAACGACGAGGATGGGAGGAGAGGTTGTCGTCTTCTTCTCTTGGCGTCGAGTATTATGAACCAACTAAGGTTTACCAAGAGAGGGAATGCAAGAGAGAATGGGCGGCCAAGGTGGGGAGAAGGGGAGGGGCAGTTTGAGCTAGGCGGGGCTTGGTCTGAGTATTAGAAATCTGAAATTATATTTCAAGTTAAGTGGATTTGGAGGGAAATTAATTTGAAATTCAAATTAATCCCATAAAGAGGGGGGGGTTATGAGGGAATAAGGGGATTTAATTGTGGGTAATTAATGAGATAGGAGAGAGAGGGATGGATTTGGGAAGAGGAGCTAGAAGATGAATTGGGTGGAGGAAGTTGAGCCACCGGTAGTGGAGAGGTTGGAAGGGGTGGTGGATGGAGTGGGGGAGAAAATATATGAAAAATAATAATAATAAGATAAAAGTAAACTAACGAACTCACAAAGAGATCGTAAAATCACGAATCTTGGACTCCTCCAAAGATTGACGGGTATTGCTTTCACTCATCTAGGGTCTCTCCTCTCATGAACTCACTTAGAGATCAAGCAAAGAAAAATAAGATTTCATTTCAAAACTCATCATCCAGTACAACGCATGAGGCCTCCTATAAATGGGCCAAAATGAAACAAAAACTAAAAGACATAAATGCCCTCAGGGCTACAATATCAAATGACCACCCATAAGGGTAAAATTGTAAAAACTGAAAAATAAAATAAACGACAACATAAAATGACTCAAAATATAAGCTCCTGATCGTGATTGTCGATCTTCGATGTCTCTGATGGTACACGTGTCGAAATCTCTGACGATGTCCTAATCAGAGAGAGAAGAGAGATCTATACTTATTTCTCCTAAATTTAATAGTGGAATTCTTTGTGTGGTATAGTTCTATGATGATTTTTTTCTCTATTTTCAGTTTTTACGTATTAAATCCTGGTGTCCTTTACTCTTATGTTGCTTTTACTTTCTTGCTTGTTTTATCATTGTAGTGTTTACTCCTCATCTATTCCCCAACAGTTGGGGATTATTAATGTTTAAGGTTGGTTCGTAGCTGGCTATTATGGATTTAAGCCTCAAGTCAACCTAATTAGGTATGAAGACTAAGGTCAAGTTTGATTATGCTGGCTAGTAATGTGCTATGTTTGCCATTTAATTTATGTTGCGTTGCCTTATTATGTTGTATTAGAAAGTCGTTTTAAAAAAACAGTAAAAAAAGGTGACTCAAACGAAGTCGAAATCTACTTCTATGCAAGCCGAAAGCTGTTTATTTTAAGTATTATTGTCTGTTTAGTTATATAAAGTTAAGTAAAACAATGAGAAGATATATATATATATATATTGAATTGTTGATTATTGTGGCTGCAACCACATCAATAATAGGAAAAATGCAAATGAGAAGTCACAATTGAAGCAGACCTCTCATGAAGAACTAATTCATATAGTCCAACAAAGGAGATCAGATTAGTTTATCAATAAATCAATCACCAAAAACTATCACTATATGAAATAGATGCAGTTTTTTGCAATATATTAATTATCTAAAAAATAGAATTGAATACATTCTATACATCTACAGCTACTGTATAACAATCCAAAAACAAGTTAGACCTCGTTTGGAATAATTTTTTTATTGTTTCTTAAAACAAATTTTCAGTAAAAAATTTAAATTTTTTATACTAAAAAATTGCTTTAATAAGAAGCAATAAGATACTAAAAAACTGATTTAAGAAGTAGTAAGAATATTTCCCCAAATGAAGCCATAATGAATCAATCTATCTCATAGATTAAAGTTGATCAAATACGATTAGTTTTCTGTAAAATTTACGTTGTCTTTCTCTCCAATATCTAAAACATGGTCAGGCTTCAAAGGTGAGAATCAGAAGTTCATTAACTAATGAAAGAATGCATCAGCAAAAAAAACTTTTATGTAAATTTGTTAGCAGAGTATGTCATTAGATTATTTTATTTATTTTCTGCTGCATCTTAAGAATGACTTGTAAGAAACTACAAGATATATTTGCAAAATTCATAAATTTTCTTAAAGAATGCAAATTGCAACGTGTAGAGAGTGATATTTCAGTATATTCCATTTGAATAAAAGTTTAATTACCAAAATAATGGAGTGGATATTGAGGACAATTCATTTTTATCTCAGAGATGAAAGGAGTGAGGGTGACCAATAAGAGTGATAGGCAGGGATGATGGTCGACAAATAGCTAGGATCATGGGCGAAAATGGCAGATGACTTAGTCAAAAATTGGCGACGAAAAGGATTTGGGCAAAGAGCTTGATTTTGATCTAAGTAGGAAAGTCAAAGATGTTTGATTTAGAGAAATTATTTCGTGCAGAGTCCGAACAGGAAAGATGAGTCCGAACAGGAAAGATGTGTCAAACAAAAATCTGCTTGGGACAACTTTCTCATTATTTTTTTAAACTACTTTTAGTACAAAAAATTCAAAAAAAAAAAAAAAAACTAAAACATTATTTTAGAAAGCATTAAAAAAGCTGTTCCAAATTGATCATGAATTACTCTATACATAGAATAATACAATCATAGATGAATAATATTAAAAAAATCAAGCTTCATCCCACCAATGAAGAAATAAGACCTATTCAAAAACCAATTAATCTAATCTATCATTAATTAAAAACTTTAATGCACCTATTTAATTACGGCTTCCTTCCCAAGTTTTGGAGGAAGAAAATTCAAATGCTTTGTATTTAATAACACTTAGCTATCATATCAGTATTTGAATTTACCAAGTGGTAGCTTTTATATGTTTCATTCGTTTTCAATATTCCTTTTTTTTTTTTTCTTTAAACTTTATAAATGGGCCCCATGAGGCCAATTATATAAAGAGAAAGATGAGGAGAGCAGCTTCTATTTGAAGTTGCCACGCGGCATGCAAATGGTTAGCCTGTTCTTTGTTGATGTGGACCCTAACATGATATTCTTTGATATTATGAAGTAAGATGATTTTTTATTCAGATAAATTATTTTATTGACTTCACAACTTATATGATATGTCCTAAAATATCTTAGGTTTTATTTATTACAAATTTTTTTTTTTTTTTCAAGTTTAATATATATATAGTTTTTAAATTAATAATAAAAAAATATCTTAAATGGGACGACTTTCATAATAATTATTAATATTAAAAATTATTTTAAAAAGTAGTAAGAAAACCGTCTCAAATGAAGTCTTCGAGTAATCATTTCATAATAATTATTATGACAAATTTTTTTATTTTTTTCAAGTTTAATATATATATAGTTTTTAAATTAATAATAAAAAAATATCTTAAATGGGACGACTTTCATAATAATTATTAATATTAAAAATTATTTTAAAAAGTAGTAAGAAAACCGTCTCAAATGAAGTCTTCGAGTAATCATTTCATATATATTTATTAATTTTTTTTAGAATGAAGAGAAATAAATTATAAAAGATGTGATTTGAATTCATAAATAAATAAATAAATAAAAATCTTAATTATTGCACATTAAATTTTTCGCGCAAATGAATTAATTTAGGTAGAATTTTCTTAACATTATATATGGAAAATTTTGGAGAAGGAAATTTATTTGTCGAGTAACAAAATTTTTGTTATATAAATTACAGTCATAAAATAAATTTATAATATGATTAATAATATAATGAATCTATTACAATTATATTAATAAGTATTAATGAGTTCTTAGATTAATAATAAATATTAAAAGCTAATAAGAAACTTATAGGTTCTTAATTTGAGTCATGTATTTTTATAAATAGTTTTCATTGGGAGCTATTAGGGGCATGAAAATTTTATATGAATAGTCTCTCTAAATATGGTACTCCTCTTTGTTGTTCCCCTTTTTTCTAAGGGCATCTCCAAAAAGGATTTTAATATATCAAATAGTAATTCATTTTCAGTGAATTCTATTTCTAATAAAAAAGAATATTTTGTGTATATTCTTTTTTCATCTCTGGTTTTTTATAGTTATGTTCACCTTACAAAAAAATGAATTTCTGAATAGAGGGACGTCAATATTAGCATTGCACTATTCACGGCCGAGATAAAATGCCAAAATTCATTTACATTTTGCGTTCCGGTGGACGCTTGCCTTCGATAACTTAAAATTGAATTAATTAGGTTAGATTTGATGCAAACCCATTTAAGTTGTTGTGATTCATGTTGATCCAACGTTACATCAAAGGATTTCCACTAAAGGGGAATCCTAGAGGTGACTTCTGCACTAAAGTAGAAAACCCTAGATTCTAAAAGAGCCATAAAAAAGATCGACCTCACCAAAAGTGGATTAATTATTTTGTGCGAAGCCGAACGCTGTTCGAAGATCAATAAGAACGTGCCACGTAACTCATGTGCTCGGTACCGTTGATGTGGCGTATTCTGATTGGTCTCTGAATGATGTTCTAAATCCAATCTTGACACATAATAATATCTCCTCAAAACATTCATTTCACTTTAAAAAGTAGACGCAACATCATCCTGATTGCTTCTACGATCCTGTTAAGGCATTCTTCACTCCTTGCTTCTACGATCCCTGTTAGGCCTTCTACGTTGTAGTTGTTTGAAATTATTATGGATAATTAATCTTACAAGTTTAAGATTAAAAAACTATAATTTTTTTTTCATTTGTTGTTCTATTTAATTTACTTGGTGCGAAAGAAACAAAAAAAAAATGGGCATCAAATGCTTAGCCAGTCAAACACACTGAAAAAAAATAAAAATAAAAAAAGAGACAATTAGCCTTAATATACATAAATGAAAGAATTATGAGGAAACCAATAGGCTATTTTCTATGACTTGGCTTCCGGCGGGGTTTATTTCATTTTTTTTTGCTGGCCAATGATGGATATCAGCTCACCAACACTGTTGTTGCGGGGGAATTATTGCGTCCAGTCGCTGGATGTCCGGACATCCAATCCGGTGATGTCACGTCACCCAAATACACTGAGTCTTGGTGTATTTGGGTGACGTGGCGACATCGGATTGGTGTCCGGACGAATCCGGACACCGTACACAATAATTTGCCGTTGTTGCTGCCTGTTGAACTCATTGGATGGTCTTATTATTATTATTATTATTATTATTATTATTATTATTATTATTATTATTACATACAAATCAAATTTTTTAACACTTGAATTAGATTTCTTTGAAACAACTTTTTTATTACTTTCTAAAATATTTTTTTTTATTGAATTTTATTAAAAGCAAAAAAAAAATGATAAAAAGTTCTTTCCAAACAAAGCCTTAGATTTAGTTTGAGATGGCTTTCTTATAGCTTTCTAAAGTGATTTAAAAAGAAGTAAGAAAGTTATCTTAAAACAGACTTCGTTTGGGACAACTCTCTTACAGCTTCTTAAAACAGTTCTGTAGTATAAAGCAATAAGAAAGATATTCCAAATTAAATCTTAGGCTTCTTTTTGGATGACTTTCTTAAAATAGTTTTTAATAAAAAATTAAAACTGTGTAGTAAAATTTTACTTTAAGGAACAGTAAAAAAGCCATTCAAAATAAAACTTAGGTTTTGTTTGGGACAAGTTTCTTGCTATTTCTTGAAGCAGTTTTTTAGTACAAATTTTTTTAATTTTTGGACTAAAAAGTCGCTTTAAGAAGCAGGAAGGAAGCCGTCCCAAGCAAAACCTTAGTCACTAAATGAACGGGATTATTCAAATTCCTATTGACAGAAATTTTTATATAGATCAATCGCAGCTTGTTTGTCAAATATATGGGAAAACAATTACAGCATTGGCATTTGAAAAATCAATAGCTTATATTGTTGATAATGAAGATCAATTCAATTGGATTAAATATGCTCATCTAACACCTAAAAAGAAATTATTCTGTTGGCGATTACAGATGAATGCGTTGCCTACTAATGCATGGCTTTTATTGCTTGGGCCTATAACACTAAAAATAAGCCCATAAATATCTTCTCAATGGATCATCCCTTCGGTTCATTAATGGGCCGAGATGCTAAATTCCAAAAAAAAATTAGAACTTACTCTAATAATTGGATCGATTAAATTTAAAGTATCATCCCCTTCAACTTCAAAAAAAATTATTGACAGGAATTCAAATATTATTTATTATAAAATTTCAAAAAATGATATGTTTCAATTGATGAGCATAATATTATCTACATATTTATAAGGGCAAAAGGGATTTAAAATCAAAATAAAATGAATATGGACTGTTTTTATTTTTAAAATAATGCTAAACCTGACCGTTTTGTTTAGAAAATTAGGTTTTATTAACGAGATAAAAAAATATTACGCACATTTTGATTAATTATTATGTAGTTTAATACAAGTTCAGCGTGAACAAGAAGTTATGTAAATAAATATAAAAAAAATTACAAAAAAAAATAAAAATTACCAGTTTTATTTTGTTCTCAATTCTAGAGAGAAGGAAACAAATAGGTAAAAATAGAATGCAATGGAAAGTAAAATGACGGTACGATTTAACACGGAAAAATTATAAATCGGAAAAAATAACATAGAGTCACTTCACATTAAAAAATTCACTATGAAAACTAGGAGAAATAAGTATAGATGCCTATTTTCTCTCTCTCTCTCTCTCTCTCTCTCTCTCTCTCTCTTATACACACACATATTGCTGCTCTTCTCACTTGCAATGTTCACACACATTAAACAAAAGATGAGAGCTTCTATATACCACCAAGGGACGCCACACTTGAGAAAAATAAGAAACATAATTGTTTAGTCCCCCTCAAAGCACTGCGGTACCAATTTGGAGCTTTACGACGCTCAACACTTTTCCTCAAATCCATCGAACAGCACTGCAGCGTTGAATTTAGTGTGCTGCAGCGCTCCGCTCTCAGTCTTTAACTAAAGGAAAGTCGGCAATTTACGGCAGACTTTACAACATTTTTTTTTGTCAAAATGACAACGGATTTGCGACGAAAATTTTTTGAAGATTCCTTTGCGTCTGATTTGCATCGGTATTTTCGTAGCTACTTTTTGGCGTAAATGGATGTGTTTAATCCGGCGCAAGCTAGGTTATAATCTAATTTAAAAAAAAAAAAAACACACACACACACACACACACATTCTATTGTGTTTTGTCTCCTAGGCCGACCAAATTAAGAAGGAAGTTGTTTAAACAATAGTGTAGGTTTAAATCCAAGGCAGGCCGATCAGGCGCTTGGGCTAGGCAGTAGACAATCAGTCATGAGCTCGATCAGGTCGGAGAGGAGAGGGCAGTGGGCAACCGATTAGTCTTGGGCAAGGGAAGCAAGTCAGGTTCAAATTTATTGGATTTTTTTTTTTTTTTTTTTTGAAATTCCACGGCAAATCCGCCCCAAATATTTTTTGCAACGCCGCTTTTTGTGTCAAATTTTTCCCCCACAAAAAAGAAACTTTTTTGTAGTGTTTTCTCACAGCAAACTTTATTGCATCAGGTTGATGGGTATACATCACCGGGGATCTCGAGTACACAACGTCGCGTGCTCTGGTACACAGCATCAGAGCGCCGTATAAAAAAAAATTCCCGGTGCAAACTTGCAGAGGATCCCACAACAAATACAAGAAATTAACTTAAAATCTGAGGCAACAATCTAACCCGATTAGTTAATAAAATATATTCTTTTTTCGTCTATATTTTTTTATAGTTATGTTCACCTCACAAAAAAATGAATTTCTGAATAGAGGGACGTCAATATTAGCATTGCACTATTCACGGCCGAGATAAAATGCCAAAATTCGTTTACATTTTGCGTTCCGGTGGACGCTTGCCTTCGATAACTTAAAATTGAATTAATTAGGTTAGATTTGATGCAAACCCATTTAAGTTGTTGTGATTCATGTTGATCCAACGTTACATCAAAGGATTTCCACTAAAGGGGAATCCTAGAGGTGACTTCTGCACTAAAGTAGAAAACCCTAGATTCTAAAAGAGCCATAAAAAAGATCGACCTCACCAAAAGTGGATTAATTATTTTGTGCGAAGCCGAACGCTGTTCGAAGATCAATAAGAACGTGCCACGTAACTCATGTGCTCGGTACCGTTGATGTGGCGTATTCTGATTGGTCTCTGAATGATGTTTTAAATCCAATCTTGACACATAATAATTTCTCCTCAAAACATTCATTTCACTTTAAAAAGTAGACGCAACATCATCCTGATTGCTTCTACGATCCTGTTAAGGCATTCTTCACTCCTTGCTTCTACGATCCCTGTTAGGCCTTCTACGTTGTAGTTGTTTGAAATTATTATGGATAATTAATCTTACAAGTTTAAGATTAAAAAACTATAATTTTTTTTTCATTTGTTGTTCTATTTAATTTACTTGGTGCGAAAGAAACAAAAAAAAAATTGGGCATCAAATGCTTAGCCAGTCAAACACACTGCAAAAAAATAAAAATAAAAAAAGAGACAATTAGCCTTAATATACATAAATGAAAGAATTATGAGGAAACCAATAGGCTATTTTCTATGACTTGGCTTCCGGCGGGGTTTATTTCATTTTTTTTTGCTGGCCAATGATGGATATCAGCTCACCAACACTGTTGTTGCGGGGGAATTATTGCGTCCAGTCGCTGGATGTCCGGACATCCAATCCGGTGATGTCACGTCACCCAAATACACTGAGTCTTGGTGTATTTGGGTGACGTGGCGACATCGGATTGGTGTCCGGACGAATCCGGACACCGTACACAATAATTTGCCGTTGTTGCTGCCTGTTGAACTCATTGGATGGTCTTATTATTATTATTATTATTATTATTATTATTATTATTATTATTATTATTATTACATACAAATCAAATTTTTTAACACTTGAATTAGATTTCTTTGAAACAACTTTTTTATTACTTTCTAAAATATTTTTTTTTATTGAATTTTATTAAAAGCAAAAAAAAAATGATAAAAAAGTTCTTTCCAAAACAAAGCCTTAGATTTAGTTTGAGATGGCTTTCTTATAGCTTTTCTAAAGTGATTTTAAAAAGAAGTAAGAAAGTTATCTTAAAACAGACTTCGTTTGGGGGACAACTCTCTTACAGCTTCTTAAAACAGTTCTGTAGTATAAAGCAATAAGAAAGATATTCCAAATTAAATCTTAGGCTTCTTTTTGGATGACTTTCTTAAAATAGTTTTTAATAAAAAATTAAAACTGTGTAGTAAAATTTTACTTTAAGGAACAGTAAAAAAGCCATTCAAAATAAAACTTAGGTTTTGTTTGGGACAAGTTTCTTGCTATTTCTTGAAGCAGTTTTTTAGTACAAATTTTTTTAATTTTTGGACTAAAAAGTCGCTTTAAGAAGCAGGAAGGAAGCCGTCCCAAGCAAAACCTTAGTCACTAAATGAACGGGATTATTCAAATTCCTATTGACAGAAATTTTTATATAGATCAATCGCAGCTTGTTTGTCAAATATATGGGAAAACAATTACAGCATTGGCATTTGAAAAATCAATAGCTTATATTGTTGATAATGAAGATCAATTCAATTGGATTAAATATGCTCATCTAACACCTAAAAAGAAATTATTCTGTTGGCGATTACAGATGAATGCGTTGCCTACTAATGCATGGCTTTTATTGCTTGGGCCTATAACACTAAAAAATAAGCCCATAAATATCTTCTCAATGGATCATCCCTTCGGGTTCATTAAATGGGCCGAGATGCTAAATTCCAAAAAAAAAAATTAGAACTTTACTCTAATAATTGGATCGATTAAATTTAAAGTATCATCCCCTTCAACTTCAAAAAAAATTATTGACAGGAATTCAAATATTATTTATTATAAAATTTCAAAAAATGATATGTTTCAATTGATGAGCATAAATATTATCTACATAATTATTTATAAGGGCAAAAGGGATTTAAAATCAAAATAAAATGAATATGGACTGTTTTTTATTTTTAAAATAATGCTAAACCTGACCGTTTTGTTTAGAAAATTAGGTTTTATTAACGAGATAAAAAAATATTACGCACATTTTGATTAATTATTATGTAGTTTAATACAAAGTTCAGCGTGAACAAGAAGTTATGTAAATAAATATAAAAAAAAAATTACAAAAAAAAAAATAAAAAATTACCAGTTTTATTTTGTTCTCAATTCTAGAGAGAAGGAAACAAATAGGTAAAAAAATAGAATGCAATGGAAAAGTAAAATGACGGTACGATTTAACACGGAAAAATTATAAATCGGAAAAAAAAAACAATAGAGTCACTTCACATTAAAAAATTCACTATGAAAACTTAGGAGAAATAAGTATAGATGCCTATTTTCTCTCTCTCTCTCTCTCTCTCTCTCTCTCTCTCTCTCTCTTATACACACACATATTGCTGCTCTTCTCACTTGCATATGTTCACACACATTAAACAAAAAGATGAGAGCTTCTATATACCACCAAGGGGGGACGCCACACTTGAGAAAAATAAGAAACATAATTGTTTAGTCCCCCTCAAAGCACTGCAATTTAGATGTGGGGTGATAGGTACCAATTTGTGAGCTTTACGTACGCTCAACACTTTTCCTCAAATCCACTCGAACAGCACTGCAGCGTATGAATTTAGTGAGTGCTTGCAGCGCTCCGCTCTCAGTCTTTAACTAAAGGAAAGTCGGCAATTTACGGCAGACTTTACAACAATTTTTTTTGTCAAAATGACAACGGATTTGCGACGAAAATTTTTTGAAGATTCCCTTTGCGTCTGATTTGCATCGGTATTTTCGTAGCTACTTTTTGGCGTAAATGGATGTGTTTAATCCGGCGCAAGCTAGGTTATAAATCTAATTTAAAAAAAAAAAAAACACACACACACACACACACATATTCTATTGTGTTTTTGTCTCCTAGGGCCGACCAAATTAAGAAGAAGTTGTTTTAAACAATAGTTGTAGGTTTAAATCCAAGGCAGGCCGATCAGGCGCTTGGGCTAGGCAGTAGACAATCATTCATGAGCTCGATCAGGTCATGGAGAGGAGTGAGGGCAGTGGGCAACCGATTAGTCTTGGGCAAGGGAAGCAAGTCAGGTTCAAATTTATTGGATTTTTTTTTTTTTTTTTTTTTTTGAAATTCCACGGCAAATCCGCCCCCAAATTTTTTCACAAACGCTCGCTTTTTTTGTGCAAACGACCGCAGGTTTATTTCCGGGGAACTTTGCTCTGGAACACACAGCAATCACCGGGGATCTCGAGTACTTTTTTCTGGTCTATGCAAACTTGCAGAGGATTTTGAGGCAACAATCTAACCCGATAGTTATGTTCACCTCACAAAAAAATGAATTTCTGAATAGAGGGACGTCAATATTAGCATTGCACTATTCACGGCCGAGATAAAATGCCAAAATTCGTTTACATTTTGCGTTCCGGTGGACGCTGGCCTTCGATAACTTAAAATTGAATTAATTAGGTTAGATTTGATGCAACCCCATTTAAGTTGTTGTGATTCAAGTTGATCCGACGCTACGTCAAAGGATTTCAACTTAAGGGGAACCCTAGAGGTGACTTCTGCGCTAAAGTAGAAAGTCCTAGATTCTAAAAGAGCCATAAAAAAAAAAAAAGATCGACCTCACAAAGTGGTTAATTATTCTGTGCGGAGCTGAAGACCAATCAGAATGTGCCACGTCACTCCTGTGCTCTGTACCGTTGTTGTGACGTGTTCTGATTGGCCTTTAAATGACATTTTGCATCCGATCTTGACACATAATAATTTCTCCTCTATGTAAGTTTAACATTCATTTCACTTTAAAAAGTAGACGCAACATCATCCTGATTGCTTCTACGATCCCTGTTAAGGCCTTCTACGTTGTAGTTGCTTGAAATTATTATGGATAATTAATCTTACAAGTTTATGATTAAAAAAACTATAATTTCTTTTCATTTGTTGCTCTATTTAATTTACTTGGTGCGAAAGAAACAAAAAGAAATTTGGGCATCAAATGCTTAGCCAGTCCTCAAACACACTGAAAAAAAAAAAAAAAAGACAATTAGCCTTCTACGTTGGATGGTCTTATTATTATTATTATTATTATTATTATTACATACAAATCAAATTTTTTAACGCTTGAATTAGACTTCTTTGGAACAACTTTTTTATTACTTTCTAAAATAATTTTTATGTATTGAATTTTATTAAAAGCAAAAAAAAAAATAATGATAAAAAGTCTTTCCAAACAAAGCCTTAGGTTTAGTTTGACATAGCTTTCTTATAGCTTTCTAAAGTGATTTAAAAAGCAGTAAGAAAGTTGTCTTAAAACAGACTTTGTTTGGGGCAACTCTCTTACAGCTTCTTAAAATAGCTTTGTACTATAAAGCAATAAGAAAGATGTTCCAAATTAAATCTTAGGCTTCTTTTTCGATGACTTTCTTAAAATAGTTTTTAATAAAAAAAATTAAAATTGTGTAGTAAAATTTTACTTTAAGGAACAGTAAAAAAGCCATCCAAAATAAAACTTAGGCTTCGTTTGGGACAACTTTCTTGCTACTTCTTGAAGCAGCTTTTTAGTACAAAATTTTTTAATTTTTGTACTAAAAAACCGCTTCAAAAAGCAGGAAGGAAGCTGTCCCAAGCAAAACCTTAGTCACTAAATGAACGGGATTATTCAAATTCCTATTGACAGAAATTTTTATATAGATCAATCGCAACTTGTTTGTCAAATATATGGGAAAACAATTACAGCATTGGCATTTGAAAAATCAATGGCTTATATTGTTGATAATGAAGATCAATTCAATTGGATTAAATATGCTCATCTAACACCTAAAAAGAAATTATTCTGCTGGCGATTACAGATGAATGCGTTGCCTACTAATGCATGGCTTTTATTGCTTGGGCCTATGCAATAATGGGATAACAATAAAAATAAGCCCATAAATATCTTCTCAATGGATCATCCCTTCGGTTCATTAATGGGCCGAGATGCTAAATTCCAAAAAAAAATTAGAACTTACTCTAATAATTGGATCGATCAAATTTAAAGTATCATCCCCTTCAACTTCAAAAAAAATTATTGACAGGAATTCAAATATTATTTATTATAAAATTTCAAAAAATGATATGTTTCAATTGATGAGCATAATATTATCTACATATTTATAAGGGCAAAAGGGATTTAAAATCAAAATAAAATGAAAATGGACTGTTTTTATTTTTAAAATAATGCTAAACCCGACCGTTTTGTTTAGAAAATTAGGTTTTATTAACGAGATAAAAAAAATATTACGCACATTTTGATTAATTATTATGTAGTTTAATACAAGTTCAGCGTGAACAAGAAGTTATGTAAATAAATATCAAAAAATTACATTAAAAAAATTACCAGTTTTATTTATTTTTCAATTCTAGAGAGAAGGAAACAAACTGGTAAAAATATAATGCAATGGAAAGTAAAATGACAGCATTATTTAACACGGAAAAATTAGAAATCGGAAAAAATAACATAGAGTTACTCTACATTAAAAAATTCACTATGAAAATTAGGATAAATAAGTATAGATGCCTATTCTCTCCCTCCCTCTCTCTCTCTCTCTCTCTCTCTCTCTCTCTCTCTCTCTCTCTCTCTCTCTCTCTCTCTCTCTCTCTCTCTCTCTCTCTCTCTCTCTCTTACACACGCACATATTGCTTCTCTTCTCACTTACAATGTTCACACACATTAAACAAAAGATGAGAGCTTCTATATACCACCAAGGGACGCCACACTTGAGAAAAATAAGAAACATAATTGCTCAGTCCCCCTCAAAGCACTGCGGCACCAATTTGGTGCATTATGACGCTCAACACTTTTCCTCAAATCCACCGAACAGTACTGCAGCGTTGAATTTAGTGTGCTGTAGCGCTCCGCTCTCTGTCTTTAACTAAAGGAAAGTCGGCAATTTACGGCAGACTTTACAACATTTTTTTTTTGTCAAAATGACAACGGATTTGCGACGAAAATTTTTTGAAGATTCTTTTGCGTCTGATTTGCAGCGGTATTTTCTTAGCTACTTTTTGGCGTAAATGGATGTGTTTAATCCGACGCAAGCTAGGTTATAATCTAATTAAAAAAAAAAAAAAAAAAAAAAAAAAAAAAAAAAAAAAAACACACACACACACACATACACACACACATTCTATTGTGTTTTGTCTCCTAGGCCGACTAAATTAAGAAGGAAGTTGTTTAAACAATAGTGTAGGTTTAAATCCAAGGCAGGCCGATCAGGCGCTTGGGCTAGGCAGTAGACAATCAGTCATGAGCTCGATCAGGTCGGAGAGGAGAGGGCAGTGGGCAACCGATTAGTCTTGGGCAAGGGAAGCAAGTCAGGTTCAAATTTATTGGATTTTTTTTTTTTTTTTTTTTGAAATTCCAGGGCAAATCCGCCCCAAATATTTTTTACGACGCCGCTTTTTGTGTCAAAAATTTCCCCCACAAAAAAGAAACTTTTTTTGTAGTGTTTTCTCACAGCAAACTTTATTGCATCAAGTTGATGGGTATACGTCACCGGGGATCTCGGGTACATAACGTCGCGCGCTCTGATACACAACATTAGAGCGTTGTATAAAAAAAAAATTTCCCGGTGCAAACTTGCAGAGGATCCCACAACAAATACAAGAAATTAACTTAAAATCTGAGGCAACAATCTAACTCGATTAGTTAATAAAATTAAATTCCATACAGACACAGCTCAGAGCGCCGTATAAAAAAAAATTCCCGGTAAAAAAACTTGCAGAGGATCCCACACAACATAAATACAAGAAAAATTAATCTTAAAATATGCAGTTGGCAACAATCTAACCCGATTAGTTAATAAAATAAATTCCATACAGACCAACATCTAGCTTTTTTTTGGGGACATTTAGGCCATTTAAGGCAAACTCACACACACAACGCATACACATAGACTCGAACCCTGGACCTCTTAGTTGGAAGCCTAAGCTCTCAACCAATAGGTCAAGGAGAGTTGTGTACCAACAGCTAGCTCAGAAGACTCATTTTGAAGCTAATTATATGATAATAATATCACTGTCAAAAAAGCAAAAAAGAATAGAAAAAATAAAATGGGAATACAGAATATAAAGATGGAAGGAATATTTTAGGAGAAACATATGATAGAGCATCACATTCCATTCATAGGAAAGTACAACAAACTTGCCTCCTTTTAACAAAACAAAGACGAGGATCCCACTAAGCTACCTACTCCTGTCCAGTCAATGTGATGTCCTCTTTTGTTAGTTTCAATAATGTGTTGTTGAACGCACTCTTTTAGATTAATCAATCACAAAATAAATTATTTATACTAATCTTAAAACTGTTAAATTTGATGCTAGATTAAATTTGTTAGCTTTAAGTGGAATCTGATTGAATCGATCAATCAAGTTATACTGTTCACTCATACCGTAATTTTATTGGTTGAGTTGTGTTGTTGTATGTAGGAGAGATTATTAGATGAGGAGTGCGTACGGGGAGAACCGTCTGCACAAGCATTTGGTACCTAGCGGTACCCGCATTCGGTACCACTGAGTACCTACCGCTAGGTACCAAGTGCTAGTGCGGACGGTGCGCACTCCGCACCTAATAATTACAACCCTACAATATTGTATGTTGGAGTGCTGCAATACTTCAAGAGCATTGCAGTGCTTCAGCCCTAATGGCACGGCATTGAAAGTCGGGCTGAGATGTTTTTCTTCCATCTTATTCTTATTTACTTGAAAGGTTGCATCCTTTGGATGAAAATCTATCTCTCTTCTTTTATTGAGAAGATAACTATGGTGAAGTGAAAAGATAAAAAGAGATAGGAATGTAAGAAGATTGTATAAATTCTCATCATTTTTATAGTGAATTTCTTAGTATGATCGTGGCTTTATATTTTAATGATTAAAATGTAAATAATAGATAAATAAAAAGCCTGGGTAGGGAGCATCGGAGTTCGGATTGAGCCGGCTTGGTTGTCGAAATTGACCGTGGAATCTGCGGATTGATTGAACCACGCAAAAAACGTGCAAATTCTTTCTTTCAAAAATAATATCAGAAGAGGGAAATTGCAAGGAAGGGCTCCGAGTGCTGCAGGCTTTATTTTGTAGACTTTTTTTTCTTTATTTGTATTTGGAGCACAAAATTTTATTTATAAAAAAATTGCTTAGGACGGCTTATTTACTACTACTTTAAAAAATCGTCTTTTTTATTTATTTATTTAAGAAGTATGAAAGCCGTTTTAAACAAAACTTTAATATTTTAGATAATAGCCTCGGATTGTAATTCAATAAATTATTAGCATAATTTATAGCCTAAAATGCTTTCATCCAATAATCTTGAAGATTATTTTTAAATTATGAATCAGACAGCAAATCATTTCCTTTACCACAAATTTTTTTAGCCTATCTCGTTTGATTATACAATCTCTTTAAGTAACAAGTTGCTATAAGTCCAGATTGACTTTGTCATAAATTCCTATTTTATTGCGCATAGAAATGTAAAAAAGCAATATTTATTAAGCCCTTGTGCCCATTGATATATAATATAGTAAGAGAGAGAGAGAATAAAAAATAGATAATATGATATTATTCTATATTAAAATGGGGCTTTCTTAGAAATTTTTCTCTTGCAGTTTTGTTTTGAGTAATTTGACTTTATGCAACTCATGATAGATGTAATTGGTCAAATATCATCGCTATTTGTTTTCTTGGATGAGTACGCATGAAATATAATTTAGACAAAATTATCTTACATTGTATTCAGAAACCATTTATAGAAGTAGGTCACGATTAACGACTAAATTTGACTTCAACTAATTCAATGATTAGAGCATCAAATCCAACTATCATCACATTCAAATATTGTTAATCCACAAACTCCTATTATCCTTCACATGCCCCGCAATCCCATGATAATTATTACAAGCCAAAGGCTCTTAACTTCCTCTTCTCTTACACATGTCGTTAGTCCCGCAAAGCCTTTCTTGCAAGCTCCTTGCAAGCTACAAACCTTCACAAATTCCGTACTTCTGTATTACATTTAAAATGTAATAAAATTATATCAAATCGTTCAGAATAATCAAATATATAACACATCCAAACTTGCACATTAAAAGCTTATAAAATTAGGAGATAATGCATTTTTTTTACAAATTTAGGAGAAATAAATTTTGTAGAAATCAAAATAATTGAAAATAAAAGTAAGAGAGTAGTCACTTATAATGAATAGAACAAAAATTATAACATGAATGACTGACAAATATGATTCAAAGACTTTTCTCTATCCTCTCTCTTCTTCCTCTCTTTTAATTTCTTCCTAGCCAAGCAATCAAGTGAGGGAGTTGACGAGGTGAGGCAAGATATATATATATATATATATATATATATATATATATATATATATATATATATATATATATATATATATATATATATATATATATATATATATATATATATATATATATATATATATATATATATATATATATATATATATAACATTCACAGCCAAACTCCGCAGTGCTAGCAAAATCAGCATCAAAGCGATTAAAGCGCTCTTCTTCATAATTATCATGTTTTTCAAATAAATTTATTTCAAATATTTGAATTATTACAATTTAAGCCGCAAAAGGATCTACTGAATCGTGGGGTTCACTAGATTGCCTGGACAAAGCTGTGCAGGCCTTCGAGTCAAGGTTGTCTCGAGCTACATGCCCCCACTATCTCGCAAGGTCCTCTTAGAGCTCGGCTTGCTTGGGAATTGGTTCACAATCCTGACGGAATGTTAAATAGAATCATGATGGAAAAATATGGTGACAACATTTGGAAGGATTTGGAATGATTTTATTAGTACACAAGAAACAGTAAATAATGTATTCTCTTCTTACTGCTTACATGGCAGTCTGGCATTAGATCTCTTGTAACAAATACCACTGCTTATGTCTTTATATACTTGTATCTACATCTGATTTAAGAGAGATTCTATTTTTCATTTATGATTCTCTCTCTCTCTCTCTCTCTCTCTCTCTCTCTCTCTCTCTCTCTCTACTTCTGTTTCTTTCTTGTCTTTGTATCTCCATTCTTCATGGTACCAAGAGCTCGAAAAACTGATCCTCAAGAATGACGAGTTCGGTCACGTCTCACATTCCTGAGCAAGCTGAAGCTGAAGATTTAGAAGATCTCTTCATTCCTGTCGCGTTGAAGTTTGTCGTTCCAAACCTCAAAACCATCGTCCCCATACAGTTGACAGCAGACAACTACACATTTTGGAAGGCTCAAATCGAAAAAATTCTTAGGGCAAACCGGTTTGATAAGTTTCTTGATCACAACATCTCCTCTCCGCCCTCTCACATTCGCCATTCTGATGGCAGCTCTATCCTTAATCCCCTTTTCAAACTCTGGACCTTAACCGATCAGAATTTTGCCGCTGCCATTTGCTCCACTATCTCATCTTTTATACTTCCCTAAGTGGTTAATTTTGATTCTATCGCTGACATTTGGTCTACCCAAGAAACAACATTTTAATCCTCAAATAGATCAAAGGTTATTCAATTAAAGAACTCTCTTCACAACATCTCACTCAAGAATCAAACCATTACTCAATACTTGTCCGTAATCAAGGTTATGGTTGATCAGATCTCTGCCTCGGATTCGTCCGTTGACACTGAGGATGTGATTCTTTACATCCTCAACTGACTCCCACCCTCCTACCAATCGTTTAAAACGGCTATACGCACCATGCTGACTCCCATCTCTCTCGATCAATTGTACTCCTTATTAATCAGTGAGGAAATCAATTTGGCCTCCGACACCGCTCGCTCCACTTCTCATCCGGACTCCAACACCGCATTGTTTGCGACCAGAGGAAGGGGTCGCAAGTTTCGTGGAAGATACTTGCAACTACACAACAATGCCACTCGACCATCTCATAATTCTACTGTCATCTATCAAATATGCTCCAAGAAGGGGCATTCGCCTCCAAGCTGCTGGCACAGGATGGACGCGAACTACACACCCACCCCCGCGACGCCTCAGAACAAAGCTCTGGTTGCCGGAACAGACATCAACTACTCCAGCTGGTATCTTGATTTCGGGTCGACATCTCATCTAACAAACTCGTTAGACAACATGTCCATCTCCACTCCTTATCAAGGCTCCAATAACATCACCATTGGCGACGGGAGAATGCCAATTCTGGTACAAGCTTGTTACCTACTCCCTCTCGTAAGCTCTCTTTACAACAAAATTTTCAAACTCCATCTTTATACTATAACTTATTGTCTATATCTAAACTAACGAAAGACAATAATATTTCTATAACATTTGATCCCACGGGTTTCTTGTTGAAGTACATGAAGACTCATCAAGTGTTGCTTCAAGGACCATGTGACAAACACCTCTACCCCATTCAGTTTCAGCAACCTCAACAAATTCAGCATTCACAACTACCACATCTCGACTTCCTCCTAGCACAATCGTCTTGGTCATCCCAATGATCGCGCTCTCTCTATTTTAGCTAAATGTAATCCAAATATGGACATTCATATTAGTTCTTTTTCTTTTTTTCTTGTAAGGAATCTAAAGGACACAAACTTGTGTTTGATAACTCTACCACACGTCATAAATATGTCCTCTCTCTTTTTCATTCTTATGTCTGGGGTCCAACACCCGTGATGTCTGTTCAAGACTTTAGATATTACGTTCTTTTCGTTGATGATTTTTCTCGCTTTACCTAGATTTTTTCAATGCATAACAAATCTGAGGTTTTTTATTCTTTGTGTCGTTTAAAAAAATGTTGAAAAATACACATCGCAGCACATCAAAATTATGAGAACTGATGGTGGCACTGAATTTCTAATTCATAACTTCACTCAATTCTTGCTTGATCAGCGTATCACTCATCAAGTATCTTGCCCCTATACTCCTTAGCATAATGGAGTCGCATAACGCAAGCACAGACATATCATAGAAACCACCAGGTCTCTTCTCAAGACGGCTTCGGTTCCATACAAGCACTAGTCGAATGATGTTCTCACTTCCGTATATCTTATTAATCGCATGCCTTCAACCATCAACAAAAATATCTCACCTTTCGAGTTATGGTACAAAGTTAAACCTGAATACAAACATCTTCGAACATTCGGATGTGCGTGTTTTTCGTTATTACCACCGCAATAGCACCAAAAATTTCAATCCAAAGCGAAAGCCTGTGTGTTTCTTGGCTATTCATATACTTACAAAGGATATAAGTGTTTCGATACGTCCACCAACAAAATCACTCTCTCAAGACATACCACGTTTGATGAAATTTTTTTTTTCCCCTTTAGCACATCTGAACAAGTCTCCACGGACAAGCCCAATGAATCGTCTCCTCTATTCCTTACACCCATTTCCATCACGACTGCGTCTCAGAAGCACAACCCGAATGAAACATCTCCTATTTCTCAAACTCCCAATCTCCAGTCTCTCAATTCTCACCCATCTCAGGCTAACCCAACGGAACAATCCATTCAATCTCCCAGCACTTCCCATATCGTGCCTTCTCACCCCATGGTCTCCAGAGCCAAGACGGGCTCTCTAAAATATGTAGTTTGCCTAAACCTCTTACACTTTCAATCCTCTCTTAACTCCGATGAATCCCCCACCACGTACGCTGAAGCTATCAAATATACTGAATGCCGCTCCGCCATGGCCAATGAATTCTTAGCTCTCCAACAACAAGGAACCTGAAATTTGGTCGAGCCTCCTACCAGCTCGTCGATCCTAGGCTGCAAGTGGACATACAAAACAAAACTTCATGCCGATGGATCGATTGCCAAATATAAAGCGCGTCTGGTGGCCCAAGGCAATCATCAAGAATTTGGTTTGGATTATACTAAGACGTTCAGTCCGGTAGCTAAATTACCAACTATAATAATTCTACTTATTGTTGCTCTTTACAATAACTGGCAGGTTAATCAGCTTGACGTGGCAAACACTTTCCTTAATGGCAAACTCTCGGAAACGATATGCATGTCTTAGCCAAAAGGGTTCGAAGATCCAAACTATCCAACTCACGTCTGTCATCTTCACAAGGCCATCTACGGCCTAAAACAAGCTCCAACACAATGATACAACATATTCACAGAGTATCTTGTGTATATTAGATTCGTTCACAGCAAAGTCGATCTGTCACTCCTCATATTTCGTCAACAACAAAGTCATATTTTTCTTCTTATATACGTGGATGACATTCTCATAATGGGCAACAATCAGGACATCATCTCTTCAGTCCCCACCAAGCTTGGTACAACCTTCTCTATGAAACATATGGGCCCAATTTATGATTTTCTTGGCATAAAGTTTGACAAATACAAAGGTATGTATTTTCAATCCCAAAGGAAATATGCTCTAACACTACACCAAGCTGAACTTTCACAATGCAATCATCTATCCTACCCGACATGTATTAAAGTTCCCAATACTTTCTCACAAGTTGCATTTTTTTTTCCATCTACCGTCTCATACCCATCAGTACAGTCGACCAAGTTGCATTTTTTTTTCCAAAGCTCTCTCTACACCTAGGTTCAACAAACTACGACTCCAACTAACGATCTCTCAAGACCCATCAATTTGCAGGGGTGTATTAGTACACAAAAAATAGTAAATAATGTATTCTCCTTACTGCTTACGTGGCAGTCTGGCATTGGATCGCTTGTAACAAATACCACTTCCTATGTCTTTATATACTTGTATATACATCTGATTTAAGAGAGCTTATATTTTCCATTTACGATTCTCTCTCTCTCCCTCTACTTCTTGTTCTTTCATGTCTCTGTATTTTCGTTTCTTCATATTTGAATGCACGTGGTGACTCCATCACTTGGCGAATTATAAAAGATGGCGCCAAGGCTCTCCGTCCTACTCTCAGGTGGTGAATCAATAATGGTATCTCTGTCCATTTGACTCAGGATGTTTGGACTTTGGATTGTAGATAGAGTGTTAATTCATTGGCCTATGTTCGATGTCTTCAATAGTTTGGAGAAAAAATCTATCGTTGCCTTAGCATTCGAAACTTGCTACAAGGATCCTAGTCACCCCTTCTATTGGATTGCAAAGCTCCACCTGCACCTGAGGGAGAAACATTACTGCTCACTATGCTAAGCTTCATGAGTGCCTGTTGATACTCAGCAAATGAGTATTCATATTCACATTTTTCAGTCTTTGATGAAATTATTTTTTGCAGACGTCAAACATCAATCAAAGACCAACCAAAATGCATCATGTTGCCCCTTGCTCAGTATCTGACTCAGTATTGCTCCATACCGCAGCTCGGTACTGCTGACATGGCACATTCTAGTTGTTCTCCGAACGATAAACTACATTCAGCTTCCGCACAGAATAATTTATCGGTTAGCTGGAGAAAGCGATAAAGTGAAACCTAGCCATAGGTCGTATGTATTATTTTGTTGTTAGCAAGTGTGTTGGGCTCGAAATGTTTTCAAGCATGGACAATTATTGGTCTCCAACTACTCTTGCTACTACTGTTCTTGCTACTTTGCACCCTCATAGATTAACAATTCTGGAGCACTGGGACTCCCAACAAACCTCCAAATTGGATCAAGGTCAACACTCACATCTCCCTCGCTCTTTCGGGCTGTGTTGGGATTGGTGAGGCTAGTAGAGATGATAAAGGTCAATTGGTGATGGCCATGGGCAAACAATATAAGAGCTTCATTTTTTATTTTTTAAATGCAAATATAAGTTTCAAGAAGAGAACATTATTATACAATAACATGGATGCAAAAACATGCCCTTCAAAATAAAGGGAGAAAAAACAAAAAACAAAACATGCCCTTTAAAAATTAAATAAAAAATAAAAAAATCTTCCTAAGATCACAACTGTGGACCACTCCATCACCACCAAATTAAAAATAATAATAATAATCAGCGATTTGACTGTTCAAATAATATCACACGTCACCATGACGATCACTGCTCACGTACGGCGGGGTCCACGCAGTCGATGACCCATACAGGGAACTCGAAGTTAGCAACGAGCTCATACTACTCAACCCACCGCTTCCACCCTCATGACGGGCAGGCTCAGCCGCCGGCCACATAAACGCCGGCTTAAACGCAGGAACCACCGGTGGCGAAACCGACCCTGCCAATATCTGTATGATAACTCCAGCCTTCGGCCTCTCACCCGGCAACGGGTGGCTACATGCCAGGCCAAGCAGCAACATCCGGCGAGCCTCGTCGGCGACGAAATTTCCCTCTAGCTTCTCATCGACGGCTTCCAGGATTCTTCCATCTCGATGCAAAATCCATACCCAGTCGACTAGAAAGTTGAAGTTGGACAAGTCTGTGCAGCGGGGACGGCGGCCGCAGACGAGCTCGAGAAGGAGGGCGCCGAAGGCGAATAGATCGGACTCGCGGGTGGCCTTGGCGGTGTGGAAGCACTCAGGGGCAATGTAGCCTAGCGTGCCTGGGACTCCGGCGGCCTCGAGCTCGGCGTATGAGGTCTTGTCAGTGTCCAGGACGCGGGCAAGGCCGAAGTCACCAAGTCGGGCGTGGAAGGCGGCGTCGAGCATGACGTTGGAGGACTTGAGGTCGCGGTGGACGACACATTCGTCGTATTCGTGGTGGAGATAGTGTAGGGCGGAGGCCACGTCGGCTGCGACCTGGATGCGGCGGTTCCAGGGGAGGACGAACTGGCCAGCGGTGGAGCCGCCGTAGAGATGCTGGTCAAGGCTGCCGTTTGGCATGTAGTCGTAGACGAGAAGTAGGACGCCGTTTTCGTGGCACCAACCTGACGCACGGTTGCCTTGTTAGTCATACTTCTATGTATATTTAGTTAACTGATATATGCGCGTTTTAAATTAAAATAACTAAATAAGTTTAAGGTGCATACTAATTAAATAATTTAAAAAAAAAAGCAAATACACAGAAAGCGAAAAAAAAAAAAAATACATAATCTAAATTTGAAATTTTTTTCTCAAAATAATCAATTTAGAACGAATAGACATGCATTTCTCGAGCAGATAAAAAAATCACAATTTCAGGGAAATATCGAAATCCATGCCCATAGAAAGCAGAGAGAACCTTTTTAATTTAGTTTTAATTTCCAAAAGTTAAAGTCTCGAGCAGTAAAACTGCCTATACCAATTTTTTCAGCCATCTATGATAAATGATATTTTTAGTAAAATTTATTGGTTAAAGTGTTAAACAATACAAGTTTTTAATGTTATAAGAAAATAATTTAAAATATCTTTTTTGAAGATCAATGGCAGTTCTTTCAAACCAAGCCATTAATATTGATGAAGATAAATCAAGAAATAAAGAAAGAAGAAGAGATTGAACATACCAAGCAGGCGAACAAGGTGCTTGTGCCGGAGTCGGTTGATGACTGTGAGTTCCTTTAGGAAGTCATCCTGACTGTTCATATTATCCTCCCTTGAAAATTTCTTCACAGCCACCTCTGTCGCCTCGCCGGCGATCACCCCCTTGTATACGATGCCAAACCCTCCCTGACCCAGCTTCATCCTTTCATCGAAGCCGTTGGTCGCCTTCCTCAGTTCCTTGTACTCGAACTCCCTAGGCATCCCCGGCAAGCTCTTCAGCGTTCCGGCTAACGCGCTCGGATCCACCATCGCCTTCTTCTCCCTCTTCCTCCGATTCTTTGAGTACCATAATGCCGTCGCGGTCCCTGCCACCACAGCGAGCACAACCACTCCAGCCGCTATACCAGCCGCCACCTTCCACCCTGTTCCCGCCGGAGCAAACACTACTTTTCAGCTCTAAGTACGTAGATTAGAAAAAAAATTGCTTCAATGAAACTTAACTCTATTACTTTACTGTTTGACGCTGGAATTAATTGATCCATTTTAGGTGTTGATGAATTTGCTGTGATTCTATTAATTATGCCACTACTATAAGGCTTTTATTGATTTTGTGCTCGTAATTGAACTGCTTTTTAATTGGATGTGAAGCTCGAGCTCTGTGATTTGTTGCGAAATGAGTGGTTCATTAATAAAATTTAGCTTATAATTTCATAAGGATACTGTATAAGGTATGGATTTTATTCTAAATTATTTCTAAAAAATAAAAATCAAATTTGAGCTCAGATGCAGAATAACCAGAGAGCAATTATGCAAGTTGAGGTAAATTAATGATGACAATGACAAGTATAAGCCCGGTGGCAGACAAGCAAATTTACGTTTCATTCGATCTGTCATGATTCAGTTGAAAAGGAAATCAAACAGCCCCAAAATGGATTTGATATAATCAGATTTTAAACAATTAATCTAGAATTATAGAACCATGCCTACCTCCTTTCTTGTCTTCATCGTCCAGGTTCTCAACCGTCAGAGTCCAGTCTAACACGCAGTTAAGCTCGTAATCCTTCGCACCTGTCGCAGCTGCGAACCCGAAATACGAGTCCTGATTCACATAACGGCTAAGATCCACCTTCCCCGCAAGCACCGGTTTCTCAGGCTTCGGCTCCCCCTTTCTGGTCATATAAACCCCGATCGCCCCTTGCCTGCCATCATAATCAATCCACACAGTATAATTCACCGCCTCGACCGGCGCGATCTGGATCCCAAACGGCGTTAATGAAGCCGAAATTTCCGAAGTCACCCCGTTGATGTCGAGCCCCACATGGTTGTCGTCGGGATCGTACGCCTGTTTCACTGTATCGAACTCGACGGCAACGATCCGATTCGACGATCGGCCGTCGGTCGTGGAGTTTGTGAGGCCAAGGAAGCCGCCGTAGCTTCCGGGTGGGGGGCCGTCCGCATCGGGAGCAATGATGAAGGCCAAGCCCTCGCCGGTCGGTGTGGTGTTACTGGGACGGTAGATATTTATGGAGAAAGAGGTGTTGAAGGAGGCAGTGCGATTAGATTCCCAGAGGCGGAAGGAACGGGAGTAGAGGATGCGGCCAGAGCGGTTGAGGAGATAGGCGAGGTCATTGATGGTGTCCGGGGTGATCTGGAGGGCGCCTTGACTGACGCTAGCGTCTGTGGAGAAGTCGAAGTTGTTGCTGGTTGAAGAAGGAAAGGAGGGGAAGGAGAATGAAAAGTAATTGGAGGGGCTAGAAGAAACGAGGAGGTGAGAAGTAGAGAGAAAGAAGAGGAGGGAGAGGAGATTGAAGGAGAAGAGCCGCATGGAGTTGGAATCGGAGAAATGACGGGCTTGAGATTGGGAATTTGGGATGAGAGTCTGCCGCCCACGAGCATTAGGGTCCTGTTTTTAAAAGGGAAGGACTAATCAGTGCGTTCGCAGTTTATATTAACAACTTCGGATGGATCGATGTTGCTTATATTGCTGATTGACTCAGCTTCGTTTGGATCATTTTTTTATTATTTTTTAAGTAAGTTTTTAATTTTTGTATTAAAAAATTATTTTTTAAAACAGTAAAAAAAAAACATGACTGATAGAGACTTCAATTTTCTTTTCTATTTAACTTTCCTTAGGATGTCTAATGGAAAAAAATTGAAAAGTGGGATTAACATACGAAACATTTACATCATAGATTTTTTAAAATCTAACATACAAAAGTATATATATATATATATATATATATTGTTGCGGGCTATAATATATGCGGTGGTAGAGGTAAAAAGTATTCGTCTTAGCGTTGTACGGATATTCAACACACAAACCGAAGATAAATAATAACACAAAGATTTTTACGTGGAAAATCCTAAAAGGAGAAAAACCACGGGGCAACGCCCAGTTGAAAGATTTCTTCTAATATTTGTTTGAAGTATAAGAAGCTGATTCATCCTTAAAATTTAGGATGATCAGTTTACAATGTTTCATTTTCGGATTGAGATCTAATTACAATGTCGGGTAGAGTTCTAGCGTCGTTCAGAAATCAGAAGTCAGGCAGAATTCCGGCGTCGTTTGGGCTCGTTGGATTCGTCTTGTCGAGCCGCTCGATTCGACTAAAATAACGTCATATTTGGAAACCATTTGGTAACTCGAATTATGGTTTGAACTTTCCAACATCGCTTCGGGTCCTTGATTTGGACTCATTTGGGCTCGGATTGAGTTGAATTTGGTGTCATATGGCCTCAGTTGCCCGATTATGATTCTATCGACCAAACAAATAAGCTTGTGTTCTCTTAAGTCATAAGAATAACTCTCATGTCATTTGATTCTTCCAAATCCAAATATGTAATGTGCTTTATATGATTTATATTTGCTACATTGTGCCAATGACTTTCCCCGCTGAAATGTGTACTATGTAACCAACGACAAAAACTAGTTGATCATTTTAGCTAGGTTAAGCCTTGTGATTTTTTAACTTTTTAGAAATTTTCATGTAAAAATTCTAATCTCTCTTGTGATTGTTGCATCCCTTCTATTTTATATGTATGTACGTTGGATATTCGTTCAAACCAAAGCCTTTAAACTTTGTTTATCTCCCTACTATCACAAATGCTCTTGCGCTCAATAATTTTAATGATGAGGTTGCAAAAAATCTTCTCTCCATGCTTTAAATAAGCATGACTTTTGAACTTATATATGGCTAAAATAATTCTCTCAATGTCTATAAACAAACTTACATTCAATTTATTTTAAATACTTCTCAAAAATTGTTGGACTCATTATCATATCGATGACATCCTATTTATAATACACATTGACCTAGTTAGCACATGAAAAGAGCTATGTATTTGTGTGCACACATTATTATTATTATTTTTTTTGTTAAACCAAATATATTTGTATATTTGATCGATATGAAGCCTCTATAAATATCTCACAATGTTATTCTAGCAAAAAAGATAATCTCTAGATGGTTGAACATATGATTTAGGATCATAGACCACGAATAATACATATTCTGATCAAGGCTTTGATTTCTTGAGTGAATTAATTTCAACCAAAATTTGAAATACTAAAAAATGACTAAAATGTAGGGGTGTCAATTTTGGACACGACCCGAAACACGATCCGAATCTAACTCGGAAAAATTCGGGTTAGGGTCAACCCGAACCCGAAACGGGTCGGGTTCGGGTTCAACAAATCAACCCGTTTAAAAATTGTGTCGGGTTCGGGTTGACCTAGCAACCCGAAAATGATCCGAAATTGACACAAAAACTCCTATTTGACCCGAAAACCCGAGATTGACCCGTTTTGAGCCAATTTTGACTTGACCCGATTTTGATCCGAAAAACTAGCAATTTTAGGTCAACTTCGGATCATTCGTGTCGGGTCGGTTTGGCCCGGACCCGAATCGGGTCTTGTTCGGGTTCGGAAAACTTGACCTGTTTTTAAAAACGGATCAGGTTCGGGTTGACCCGAATGGTGTCGGGTCAGTTCTGGGTTCGATCCGAACCCGACCCGTTGACCCGAATTGACACCCCTACTAAAATGACACAGAGGTCCAAAGGGAGAGAGAGAGAGAGAGAGAGAGAGAGAGAGAGAGAGCTAATAATTAATATTTGTTTAATAATTTAAGTATATTGATAAATAAAACATAACATATGAAATGAAAAACACAATTTTTCCCCCTTTTCCCGCGTTGACTTCTTTCTATATTACTAGTCCAAACATAAAAGAAACTTGTGCGAAGCCGTGCTACCAATGCACGTGTTGACTGTATAATTCGAATCTGTACCTAATATTGGAAAGCCATGAGAAAGTAGCTGAAACGTAGTCTTTACATCAGAGGGAGGCACCAATATTTCTGTATAAAAAAGAATCTGCAGGTGAATAATTTCTTTGAATGCTCTATCAAACCGATCTCTTGTTGCTCTGCCAGAAACACGCTCCTAAGCATCGCATGTGAAAATATATTTTGGGGTCAGCACTCAGCACCGACCCATAATCGTGAAGAAGAAGACCATTAAGCATAAAAGATGAGACAAGATGACACCTGTGAAGATCTCGATCAGTTCAGACTTCAGAGAGGATGTGAGATTTTCTGTGAAGTAGCACTAAAGCAGCATTTGCGAAGTGGAAACCACGTCTTCGGTTGTCGCTTCGCCACTTTGATCTTCTTTTACGGACGTCGTATGGAAGAAAGACAAAATTACATATGGGAACAAAAATGTTAAGAAGGAAAAATCATTTTTCTAACTCTTGAGTCAACGTGTCTGTTCTGTACCTTTACTAACAATGGTACTTTTAAAATTTATTTTGGAGAGAATTGCTCTCTGAAAAACTCTAAATTTTTTTCCAGTAGGATCCATGCACCAAAAGGAGCTTCTAAAGAAGCTCAGGCAATTTTAATGAGTAAGGTTTCATTTGGGACCATTTTTTGCTATTATTTTTTTACTGTTTAAAAAAAAAAAAGTGTACTAAAAGTTTACTTTAGAAAGCTTAAAAAAAATTATAACAAATAAAATGTTTGAAGTAGGGCTGTCAAAATCGGGTTGACCCGTGACCCAAATTTGACCCGACCTTTTTTGTAAACAGGACAAGTTTTTGAACTCGGACCTGACCCGCGGACACGGCAACTATGGCAGTGACATGACAGCTCTGGTAGCGGCACGGCAACGAGCGACAGTGACACGGGTACACGATAGCGACAGGCCGGCAGCAGCGGCATCGTCGTCACTCGTTAGTTGGTAGATGCGAAGTGAGCACAGTGGAATATTCAACGCGACGGCGGCAGCAATGCAAACAGACTTGATGTGACGACGACGCAGGAAGACGTATGCAACGCGACGTGGGCAGGCACGGGCAGACACAGTCAGCATGGGTCAATCTGGGTTATTTCCAAGTCAACCCAAACACGACCCGATTTTTTAAATCTTGACTAAATTTACATACTATATATACTTTTATATAACAAAAAGACGACATAAATTAGCAAAATGAAGATTGAAATTATGATTGATTTAATACAATGTCTTGAATGGAGGCCTACCTTACATCATGGGAGTGGTCATGCATATTCAAAAATATGATATTAAGCCAAAAATTCTTTCAAAAAATACATATTACTTTCGCATGTGAATTAATAGGTAGTGATCAGATCGTGACGAAGAAACTTGTCCTCAAAAGGAGACCCTTTAGACACTCGCCCAAACTAATCATACAATTCGACCTTAGCAGGGTGTGGGGTGAATCAAGGATGCTCCATCAAGCAAAGACACTTGCCACATGTTGAATACATTTATGGGGAAATTTGACTACATCAAAGAACATAGAGGGTAAAGAGGTTTGCTTAACAAGTAATGAAATTGCGCAGTTTCCTACGAATAGCTCCACAGGTAAACATCCAAATCCAGATATAGCATTTTCCAATTATTAAATTCTTATTACTAATTTATTATGTGATAATTAAAATTAAAGCTCTATAGTATGTTATAACTAATGATTTTGTCCTTACAAGCAAGTTAAGCGAGCAATATTTCTCCCCGCATTGTATTTCTGCATGTATTTATTGTTATTTTAGACCTTCACGAATCTAGTAAGATTGTGTTACAATTATTTTTTACATAAAAGTAAAATTTACTCTACCTCCTAAAAGATCTTTAATCTACCTCATCGATTCTTAAACCACTGCAGAGTGTCGTTGCAACGCATGGCAATTACAACGGGAGCTGCAAAGAAAGTTGTGGCTATTATAATCATCGAGATAAGCGAAAAAATGTGCTGCAATAATCCTATTTTTTGATAGTAAGAGATATACGATCAAGCAAATTAACAATCAAAACACCTACGTGTCGCTATATAATCATAACATAATCAATCAATAAAATTCATTTGTCATACGCATCATAAGAGTTAGTCTTACTTTGATTTATATTTTTAGATTGTTGAAGAAAAAAAAAAATATTTTAGCTTATAAAAGAGTATCTATTCATAAGCAAAGTAGGTGAATACTATAGAATAAAATAAATAACAGAATATTCTTATTTATGAGGATAGAGATATACTTAGAAACATATTTGATTATGATATGCAATAACCATATCCATCAATCCATCAAAGGGGTTAGTCTCCCTTTGATTTATATTTCTACTTTATTAAATAGGGAACATCTTTCTTATATAATATTATTGAATGATAAGAGTGTATATAGGCGAAATTGGGTTTATACAATATGCAAGAAAGGAAGACGGCAGTATTTTGTTTACTTTGAAAATTTAAAGTGAATAATAAAAATATATGATAGTTATTCTAACCTTAGACAATGAAATATAGGGATATCAATATTTAACACAATCCAAAAATTCGACTCCAATCCGACAAGGAAATTTTGGGTTCGGGTCAACTCGAACCTGAAATAGGTCGGGTTCGTGTTAGAGTTTTCGACCCGTTTCAAAAATCGGGTTTGATTCGAGTTGACCCGGAAACCCGAAAATAACCCGGATTGGCCGGCTGATCGAGCTGCCCCCCGCATGATCGAGCTGCCTTCCGTTGAGCTCCGCTGACCTGCTAGCCCCGCGCGTGACCGAGCTGCCCTGCCCCCCGCTGTCGCGTTCCACTGCCGCCGGACACCGGCTGAAGGACTGTCGATGCTGCCGAAGCCGCCGGACGCAACTGCGACGAATTTGCTCACGGGTTGTTGTGTCCCCAGGTAGGGTCGGGTTGACCCGAACCCAAAGCGGGTCGGTTCGGGTCCAGAAAATCAACCTGTTTGTAAAAGCAGGTCGGGTTCGGGTTGACCTGAATTGTGCCGGGTCATTTCCAGGTTCGACCCGAACCCGACCTGTGACCCGAAATTGACACCCCTAATGAGATATAACAATATTTTTTAATAGTATTTTTTTAAAATAAAAAAGACAATTAGCACAATTGTATTTTTTTTGTTTTTTTTAATACATGATTACCGGCAATGTAGATAGCATCATGATTATATAATTTAAAATCATAGGCTAAATTATTTTAATATTAATCTCCCCTTAGAGGGTTGAAAATCACCCATTTTCTTAGCCTTTTCCGACGGAAATACAACCTTAATAATAATCGGTTTTACATATAAAATATCTACGGTTTTTCCGATAAAAATTAACCGCTGGTTAAAAACGGCGTAGGAAAATAAAATTCCGACGGTTTTTTTACCGGCGGCAAATTATTCTGCGGTTTGCCGGCGGTCATAAAGGTCATAAAAAACAAAAATTCTTACAGTGAACTCCACCCCCTAAACCCGGCGACAAGGCCCCTTAGCCCCCCCCCCCCCCCCCCCCCCCCCCCTTGGTGGGTAGGAAAAAAGAGACCGCTAACCCCGCTAAAATGGCTGCCGGCTCTTCAGGCCAGCGCCCGCGTGCTGCCGGCGACGCGCGCCAGCACCACCAAAAACTCCCCGCCGCTTTTTGCGCTCCGCTCACACGCGAGTGGGCGCCCCCCGTATAAATCGAACGCGGGTTACCCTTTTCGGATTACCGACCAGATTCCTATTTGTCTAAATGTGAATATATTATCAATGTTTTTTATTTAAACTATACCCTAACCGTAAATAAAAAATTTTAATTAAACATTATTTATTTAAAAATTTTATTTTAATTGATTATTAAAATAAACTAGTTAAGTAAAGCCGCCGGAAAATTTTGCGGAAAATTAGCCGTCGCAAAATTTTGCGCGAAATTAGCCGTCGGAAAGCCGCCGGTAATCCGTCGGAAAGTTGCCGAAAAATTTTGTAGGAAATAAGCAGTCAAAACCCTCCGAAAATCTGCCGGAAAGCCGCCGAAAAACTGACCGCTGGAAAGCCGCCGGTAATAAGTGTTTTTCCTGTAGTGAACCACATCTTCTTAGAAATATCTTATACAATAATAATAATCTCTTTACATATAAAAGATCTACATATTCATATAAAAATTAATGCAATTAATATTACTTATAATGGTTTTGGCTTTTTTAAAAGCATCTACATTAATGACTTTTAACTAATTATTAAAGAGCATAAACACAATCATTAAGCAAATGCACTATCTTATAACAAGGCAAAAGGCCTTAGCAAAAGGGGAGGGAAATTAAAGCATGGTAACTTGTTGGGTAGGAAAAAAGAGACCAGCTAACTAGGGATAAATGGATATTTGCTCTTCAATAATATAAAAATAATGTTAAAAAATAATAAAAAAAAACCTTATTTATTTTTTTAAAAGAATAATTAGGGAGTTGAACCACCCATATAAAAGAAGATATATGTGGCTAGCATCATCCACCAATCCATTTGTTTATATTAACCCTTTATTTAGGGGCAAATTATTAGGTCCAGTCACCGAATCTAAATTTGTGTCTGGATTGGTGCACTTTTCATGCACTTTTACTACGCCTTTGATGCATTTTTTGCAAAAGGACACCTAATACATAATTTTAATTGCATATTAGCTATTTTTTATTGAATATTTGTAAAAATAAAGCAAAAACTCAACAAACATCATACTCATTGAGTATTTGCTGCGCTTTTTAAATACTCAATAAAAGGACAACAAAAGGGCATCTAATATACAATTAAAAATATGTATTAGGTACCATTTTGCAAAAAATACATCAAAATCGCATTAAAAGCGCAGGCAATCCGGACGCAAATTTTGGTCCGGTGTCTGGACCTGATAATTTCCCTTATTTAGGAGGATATGAGCGCTACAAAAAGCCTATATTTTCTACAGAGTTTTGTCCTCTGTCCCTCCATTCCCACACAGGTTATCGAGTCATATCTTTCGTAACTCACTTGCTTGAAAATTTTAATTTCTTTGAATTTAATTTAGACGACCAAACTTGAAGTGATTAATTTATTTGAATGTTAAACTCTCATAAATCAGCTGCTTACTCTTATGTAAATAGCTTAAAATAGTTCAATAATATTGGTTTTGACTAGTTATGAAGTTAATATCATTTTAAAAAAAGACTATTAAATTCATTTGTTTATATATGATATGATCAATTTACTAAAATTTTAAGGAAAGCTAAAAAATGTGAACAACAAATTTTATTATTACTTCATTCGATTTAGATAATCCATTTAAGGTTGTAAAAATGGATTGCAACTCGGGTTCAAGTCGAACCCGATAGTGACTTGCTTCTATTTGACACTACTCATTTTTGCAAATGGATTAGATTTTTAGACCCGAATCCAACCCGCCTCGGATCTGGGTCAACCTGACATGACCCAGCTCTTTGGCGTTCAACAATCAACAGTGATGACGAGAGCCTGGATTGGGGAATGAGTGAACGACGGAAACGAGCGGCGAGCGGCGACGACGAGGCAGAAAAGGAGGCGGCAATGGCAAAGGCGGAAAAATGGCGGATGGAGGCTACTTGATGAGGATGGCTGACACGAACGGAGCCTGGAGGATGGCTGACGTCGAACAAAGCATGGAGGACGAACGAACGACAAATTCCTATAGTATGGTTGGATTTAAGTCAGATTTTTGGATCATGTCAAATATTGACAGCCCTAATCCATTATAAAAAAAATAATTGAATTTTAAATTTTATAAATAAATAAAAATCATTTTAAAGCTGCATATGAAAAATCCCCTACTTTTAGGCTTCGTTTGGGACTGCTTTTTTTATTGCTTTATAAAACGGAGTTTTAGTACAATTTTTTTTTTATTTTTGTACTAAAACTCCGTTTTAGAAAGCAATAAAAAAGCCGTCCCAAACGAAGCCTTAATTAGCTTTATTAGATGGCTAGCAAAACTTTACAGCAAGCGCAACAGCCGTGAGCTAACCAAGCAACAACCACAACCGCAAATATAAAGCCCGAGCAGCCATCAAAAGAGAGACAAATATTAAACTTTTGCTTTTAGGCCTCAGCCTTCTCACCCTTCCCAGTATCAGTAACCACTCGACCTCGTCTCCAGTCCAGGGCGCGATGCAGGCCACCGCGGCGTTCTTCGCAACGCCATCCATTTCTCGTCGGCCGCTACCATACCACTGTGTTAGGGCGCAGCGCAACTCTGTCGCCGCAGATCTCTCGACCTTACCTGACGCTTCCAGCTCCACCTCGAGCTCGAGGGCGATTCCGTCGGTAAAGTGGGCCCAAAAGACCGTCGTCATTCCTCCCCAGAGGCGTGGTTGTCATATCGTCACCTCTAAAGTAATTAGTCCATTTTGTTTCTCTTCTTTATTCTTGTGGATCTTGGGGGTAGTTTCAGCCTCCTTTTTCTTCATTTCTCCGCCATGTCCCCATCTTGCCATGTTTTCGATCGTCTACATCCAGAAAAGGGAACCGTTCATAGTTCCTATTCCTGGGTATGTAGGACTGTTGTTGGATTGTTTTTGCTTTTTTGTTAGAATTTCCATTGATTGTTGATCTCCTAAAGCCGCTACAATGTGGTGGTCAATGGGCGGTCTGGAATACCAAGCAAGATGAGAAATGGAAATAGCGTAAGTCTGTAAGTTATAATTATTTTTTCATAAATTAGATTATAATAAGGGTTTCAGTTATGTAGAAATGATTAAGTTGGACTTTCTCATGATTTAAATCTAGAGTATGCTATTGTAAGCCCAATGCTGCCTAGGCTGATAGTCAGGTATTGTTGATCACTAAAACCTAGCTCAAAACAAGTCGGTCAGTTAATAATACATATGATAAGTATAAGTTGCTTAAGGATATGATGATCTCGACAGTGGGTTCAATTTTTCAAAGCTTTTTGACACAGTATTTCCATACTCAACAAAACTCTCATTATGCACCAAGATCATTTGAAGTCATCGTGGCTACTAGCCCAAATCACCAAATGACCTAGCCCATGTCTTAAAGCTGCTACCCGGCTCATAGTGAGGTAAATGGAGACTTCTTTAGAACTAGTCCTTCACTTGAACTTGTTATGAGTTCTTAATGTAATTTTATAAGCTACATGTTAGCTAGATTACTTTAAATACTTGACTAAACCTATAAATAAGTGTTCAAAGGAGAAATTATTATGTGCAGACACCGGACGGACCAAGACCAACCAGAATGAGCCACATCACTCGGTACACAGCGATACCAAGCACTGGTACCGAGCAAAAAGTGATGTGGCGCGTTCTGGTTGGCCTCTGGACGGCGTCCGGTGTACGCACAGAATAATTTGTCCAGGGTAGGGGACACCAAATCATATGTAGATAATGTTGTACTTTCTAAGTAATATAGTGAAATCCTAGAGTTTCTCTCTCTACGCTACCTCACTCTTCTCTTTTTATCTTTCACTTTCCATATTATTAGTAAAATTCTGTTGTCAACTACGAGCATGTTTGGATCTAACAATTGCTATTTGTTGATCGAAAAGATATCGAAGAAGAATGAATTAGTCATCATTATTATTATTTAAGATCTGAAAGTAATGACACCCATAAAAGAATTAAAATGCAATACAATGATAGAATAATAAAATATAGAGGAAATTATAAAAAATATATCTTTCTTTCTTCTTTTCGTTAGCTAATGTCCAATTCCTTATCTTTATGAATGCATCAAGTACTTGATTGGAGATTTTAAGTTACTGCTAAACAAAGCTGCGAACTGGTGCTACTTTGCTGTACCAATATGTAGACTTGATATATATAATTTTTAAACTAGTTTTTGGGGGGTTCCAAACTTCCATATAATTTTTCGTTCTTATGGTTTTCTCTAACCAAGTTTATGCTGCTTGATTGGTTCTTTCTGTCAGATAGTAAAGGCGATTGAGCAAGATCTGTCGGGTTTCGAATGTGGGCTTGCTCACCTTTTCTGTGAGCTATAAAGTTTTTCTCTTTCATATGCTGATGGTTCAACTTTGATTGATATGTCTTCTATTTCTAAATCTATAGCTGTTTTTTTTTCAGTGCATCATACAAGTGCCTCCCTTACAATAAACGAGAACTGTGACTCAGATGTTAGGCATGACACTGAAACTTTTTTGAACCAAGTTGTTCCAGAGGTTTTTTCACTTACACGCTTTCATTTCATTATGAGTCCAGATAATATCTAATCTGACTCTCTATCTTATTTTATTTTGATTGGTTCCTTTCAGGGTTGGTCTGCACCGTGGAAGCATACTCTGGAAGGTGATAGTTGCTTGGTGTTTCCATTCATGAGCCCCTTTTTTACATGCCAGATTTAAATGCACTCCATAAGCATTGGTGTTTCTCTTTTCGACATGTAAAACTGCTATTATACTGATTGTCGGTATTTAATTTTCTTTATGATTGTTGATTAACGTTGGACGTCTCAGTGTTAAGTTCGAATTTATTTCCTAACAATTACCAGTAGGATGTTTATATAATATGACAACCTCTATCATCTCTCGCAGTGTGCACCTACCTTTTGAAAGAGAAGATTAGGGTTATGAATCTCCCCAGTAAAATATATTATATCATTCCCCGTGTTTCAAAAAATGGATAAATATATATGAAATGTCTGCGTTTAGACTTCAATTAGTGACTTACATTTCTATTGTTATATTTCTTAAATTCTCATGAGCTATAGTCTCTTATTGAATTTTGCTGGTTGCTACCATCCTACAGGGGTCAAGGCTCACTATATATCTCCCACATTTGGTTATAAATTAAAATTAGAATCTTTATTTTATTGCTTAGGAGCTAAACATATTTGACATACGAGGTGATAAGTTGGGCACAACTGAAAATATTTCATATTCGTGTGATTCCCTGCTTTATGACTTTTTGTTATCAATTCCTTTTTTATTTCCTCAATGAAATATGATTAAGTTTGGGATTTTTCATGGAATGGTGGATTTGTGCTGATTTCAACTATAAAGCATGATTATCAAATTTGTCAAAACAAAGAAGCTTCCTTCCACCTACAAATCAATTCTTTTCCATGAATTTCACTTGCCACTTATTCTTCTCTACCCTAAAGCTTGGAGAGCAGGAAGTTCGTATTTCACACTGTATTTAACATTTCTTTTAGAAATGATTAAAAATATAGTAAGAGAGGAGACTATTTTCTAGATGTTGGCGTGAAAAAAAGCCATGTGGTCTTGGGTCCGCAAGTAGGTCTTGAACACATACGCGTACACAGGATTTAGAGAAGAACAAGGGCCAAAGATAAGAGATGTAACTGACCATTTAGAGAAGGGCAATTATGCAAATTTACTTTTTGATAGACTATTTTTGTAGCATCAACATACCAATAGATCTCACTTATCATGGTATGTGGAATGACAATGGACCTCTCAGTGTTTGGCATGTGGATTCACGGCACATGACTATCTTAGTCTAGTGGCTCCATATTTTCCAGTGAGCATGCATGCCTCCTTGTGGAAATTTCATTTTTGAGTTTAGATGGGGAGCCTAGTGATCAAGTTGCTCAAGAAGATGCTTTTGAAGTGGAATTAAAAGAAGAAACATGGGCAGTCTCATCGGGATGAAATTATCTCATTTCATTTCTCGAATTCTCCATAAGTTAACAGAATCCATTCCCTTTATAGTTATGTGAGATATCAATAAGCTTGTTTAGGTGGGTCAAGTAGTTAACTTTTGATTGAGTGGATATATTATTTGGTAGATAAGATGACATTTGGTTTTTTGGAAATTATAATGTATTTAGTCATATTGTTTAGTATATATAATTCATCAGTTGGAGTAATTCAAAGAGGTTTGTATTACTTGTGTTTGTCTTTTGAGAATGTTCCTAGTCCTGCTATCACTCATTATTTAGCACCTTTGTGAGTTCACATATTGTGAAGCTATTGGCATCATCCTATATGGCTATATTGAACCATTAAGTTAGGTCAAAATGCCAATTATATGGGCCTGGGTAGACGTCGGACAAATGTGGTTAGTAGACCAAATGGAGCCGTAATCACCTGACCTAAGAATGTGATGTGATGCAATGGGGAGTTACACAAGAACTTTAAAAGAAAATTAAATATTAGCTCCACAATTATTTAATCATGCATCAAAGTCAAGTAAATTATAAGAAACTCGCGATGTTTTAATTGCTAGGCAAGAAAATACAAGAGAGAGCCAAGTCTTTTAAGCAATTGCAAAAGAAAACATAAAACAAAAGCTAGTAAATAGAATCCCACGATTAATACCACGTTGTTCACACTTTGAGGCCTTTAACGCTCTCTTCCTACGAAGACTAAGTTGAACGGCGGAAGATTGTCCAAGCTAGCATGGAGGTTGCCACTAAGATGGAAGCGCCAAGGAACGTTGCCGTGGAAGAAGATCTCGGCGGTGGAGGGGGCACGGTAGATCGACTTTCGATGAGCCACGTGTAGTCGGAGAAGTGTTCGTCGATTGATTTTATGAGTGTCGGCACGATGCGGGACAAATATTCTTCGACGGTATCGTCGAAATCAAATCCGACGTCGAAGAATTGTGACCGGAGGATGTCGACCCTTCCGTTGTCGTCGTACTCAAAACCGTAATTCCACTCCGGTTCGTCCATGCATCCTTGGATTAGAAACGAGTGGTCGCTGCGAGAAGATCTCCAAAAGAAAAAGGGGGAGAGAGGGGCGGCGGCTTGAGGATGGAAGAGGAGGGCCGGCGGTGGAGCAAGGGTGAGGGGCGGGTTGCTTGTGAATTAAACTGAAGTTTAATTTTCAGTTTAGTGTAATTTGGAGGGAGGAATTAAGGATTTGAATTTCCAATTAATGCAATTAATGCATTAAATGAAAATCAATTTGGGGGCATTGATAGGGGAGCCGGCGGTGAGAAGGGGGAGAGGGGATTAGGGATCTAAAACTGAAATTATTTCAGTTTTAGTATAAGTGGAGGGAGAAAATATTTAATCCTAATTTGAATTTCAAATTGGATTTGAGACTTAATTGAGCAATTAATGGGATTCCCATAGGGGGGCCGGCGGCATGGCTAGATAGGGAGAGAATTGTGGAGAGAGGAAAGGGGGTTTCCAAATAGAATTTGATGACTAGGAAGATTTGAAAATAAATCCAATTTCATGTAAATTTATTTTCGGATTTATTCAAAAACTTTCCAAAATTAGAATTTCCAAATTTGGCAAGTATTGAAGTTTGAAAAATTTCAAATTTCAATGATGGATTGGTGGGGAAAAGAAAGAGGAAAGAAGAGATGGAGGAGAAGGTGGGAGTGGCCGGCGGCAAGGAGGTGGGCCGGCGGGCTTAGGGTGGCCGGCGGCTTGTGCTCCAAGGGTAGTGAATGGCCACGGAAAATTTAGCTCCTCTCCACGGTGGTGAATTGTATGCGGGAGATGTGTGTAGAGAAGAAGATGATCACAAGGAACAAATTCGAGAACTCACTAAGAGATCTCTAATGGAACTCACAAAGAGATCCACATTTTGGCACTCACAAAGAGAACACAAAACAAAATTTCATTCAATAATTCATTAATCCTCATACAAGATACAATGGCCATATAAATAGGCCCCAAAGAAAATAAAGTGCAAAAGTCTAAAATGCCCCTTGGGGCTACAAGAGCAACTACTACCCTCAGGGGTAAAATGGGAAACTACGAAAATAAAAGCATAATATGAAAACTGATGGTACAAATAAAATCAAAAATAAAGGCTAGCAATTATGGCCGTCGATCTCCGTGGTCGTCTCTGATAGACGCTCCGAAATCTCCTATCGATGACCTCATCAGAATGACTTTGCGTTGACAATAAGTGTCTTTAGATTAATTTATCTCAGATTATCCTCTAAGGCTTCTTGTACTATTGAGTGCACACATGTTGATTTCAAAATGGTTTTCGAAGATGTGATGGTTTTTGGTGTTCACATACTCTCTTATTCCTAAAACATATTTTAGTTTAACGGTTTTCGGAACGCCAGTCTTCTAAGACTCACAAAATACTTCCCTTTTCCTCTTTCTCAACCATCCCCATCCTCTTCAATGATGGCTTCTCTTAAGTCTTTCTTGGTGATCGCCATCCTTCAGGTGAAGATGGGAGGCGCAAGTCTTTCTTCCATTATACTTAGCATGTTGCCCACCATTACTGTTCCAATGTCAACAATGGAGACGATTAATAATATGCTGAGATTCATGCTTTTGGCAACACTGCATAAGGGGAGCTGTACAACTAATGTTTCTGCTAAGGCAAATGTCTTTGGAGATCTAGAATCAGTTGGGAAACCACTTGATATGTGTAAGAAAAAAGGCTTTGATTTTGGTGGAAATAATTATTGAGGGAAATTCATTACACAGGTCACTAACACAGAGTATAATGATTGTGTAATTTTCTGTGACGATTTTGTCAATCACTTAGTTGGGGAACCTTTAAACATCTGTGAGTTTAATGTTTTAGGAGAGTTGATAAACACTAGGATTTATATACTAGCCAATGAGAGGATGCAAAATTATCGATGGAGTGATAGCTATAGCGGTTTAGATTCCCTTGTGTAAGGCAAAGAATGTCTCCATTAGGGTAGAGGGCCATCGATCTTGAAACTCAAGTTGGTGATTTATATGCCCTACTTAAGGAAAGTAAGTGTGGCAATTAGATTCTAGAGTTAATGGTTGATGTTGACCTTGTTTTTCGCGCTTAGGCTCTTGAGTGTACTGGTTGTTGTTCGATTGAGCTAGATTTGGGCCCAAGTGGGCTCGACTGTGTCTGATCGACTCAATCGAGTCTCAATGAGTTGAGTTCGACTCGAATCGTTGTCAATTAGAACTCGATTTGAAATTGACTCGGATAGAGTCGAATTTGACTCGACGACACTTGGCTGATCTAGATCAACACATATTGACCCCGCCGAGCCCGATTTAATTTCAGCTGACGACAACTTCAATTTGATTCCATCAAATTAATATAATTGAACCTAATTGAATCCAAATCGATGCGAATTGACTCAAACCTAGCTCAATTTGAACCTGATTTTGGTCTAATCAACCCAATTTAATTCCAATTAAAATCCATTTGACTTTTCCTAACATTTGAATCTTTTTGATCTAACGGCTCCGAATATTCTGAAATTTGAAACCTGCCGCTATTGCAGTGTGCAGTCACGTGACCTCTTGTTCCGGTATTTTTTCTAGTTGGCTTGAGCGAAGGATTAGGCGGGACAGTGCCATTTTGATGCTTTGAAGTAGAGCAGAGCGTCGAAGAGCGGGGTTGAAGTAATTGACGAAGCATTCTACTCAAGGCATTCGCGCTCGAGGCTCTCCCATTCGCACTAGAAGTCGAGAACCCCCCCCCCCCCCCCCCCCTCTTATTTTTGCTAAGACATTCGCACCCCTTCCCTTCTCCGTCTCCCTCTACATTCGCACAAGCCAGGGCTTCCGCCCCTCTTCTTCTCCTTTGGATCGGACACGACCTATCGCCCCTCCCTGTTTGGAACCCCAGCTCCAGGACCTCAAGATGAACCCCTCTCCTCTTCGGTCTCCTTGAGTCGCATGCCCAAGAAGAGGCCGAACATCTGCTCCAACCGTCGGACTTGTTCGCCTCCTATACCCTAGCCGCCAGCTCTCCTATTTGATGTAGGTAACTTTCACTTCTTCTTCTAATTCTCCTTCTCTGCTATTTCCACTTCTTCTTTATTCTTCTACTTCTACTTCTTTACTTCTTCTCCTTCTTCTTTGTTCTTCTCCTTCTTCTTCTGTTTTCCCCTCCATCTCTACTTCTTTTCTTTCCTTTCCTATGTCTCTAATGTTCTTTGATCATCTCCCATGTTTTATCTTCACATTGTGCTGCTTTTACTTTGTTGGAGAGTGCTTCATTCTCTTTCTGATAGCGCAAGTCACACCACATTCCATTAATGACATTAGCGGGACGCAGCTCACAGTTTTTTGTTGTGGTATAAGTCACCCCACATTCTCCCATGGCATTTGGTAGAATGTGACTTCATGGATCAGGAAGTTTTTCTTTTGTCTCTGTGATCTGAAAGCCGGTACATATCTCCCTTTATTGAAAATTTTATCTATAATTTTGATTGAGAAGTCCTTCTCTTTGAATGGGGAAACCAACCTTTGGTTTAATAAGATTGACATCAAATGTGCCTTCTCTTCAGAGTCGTGCCAAGGCAAATAGAAAGCTTCTTGACTTGATAAATGTGTCAAAGCATTCAAAGCATGGAGGAATTTATGGAGCTAATCTGGAAAGATTCAATAATCTACACTAACACGAAGATGGTATTCACTGGATTAAAAAAGGTAGCAAGGCATCAACAATGGTTTTCGTCCAAAGGGGGTAACGCAAAGCTAACTTCAGCTCCTACTCAATGGATGTTGCGTTATGATATTCAAATTTCACCCTAATGGGTAATACTTCATCAGCTTCACCTTCCAACTTAAGCAATGACACATCATTAGCTTTAACTTCCACCTTAAAAGGTGATATCTGATGGGATTAAATGTTCACTCTAGTGGTGATATATCTCCGGTTTAGTCTCCATCCTTAAGGGGTTATACAAATTCGCATCGTTATCTCCTTTAGTGATGTGAAACCTTCACTTGCTAGTCTTTGAAGTTGTAATGCAATATCAACTACACTGAAATACATGGCCAAGCACTGTGTATGCTATGGGAAACTGATCTCAAGCTTAACAAACATATATTCAGCCATCAGGGATGATAATGAATTCTCTTATGGGATATTTCATTCTACCTTGACTTATCAAGGGATCGTCTTAGATTAGGTAAATCATGATTGTTTTGATAAAATGCCAAACTATCATAGCTAGGGCTCATCCACAAGAACTAAAATTCATATGTAGAGCACATAGAACCTCATTCAATACTCATAACTATTGTTGCATTCTAGAATATACGCGGCGGTAGAGTTTATAAATTTACGTCCTAGCGTTGTACGAGTATTCAGCACACAAGCAGGAAATAGAAATGAACACCAAGGTTTTTACGTGGAAAACCCGAAAGAGGAAAAAAACCACGGGGCCTCACCCAGTTGCAAAGTTCCACTAGTATTTGTTTGAAGTACAAAGGTTGATCCGTCTTACAAATCAAGACGGATCAATTTACAATCAACTTCTCACAAAGTTACAAAGTTCTGCAAATTCCCGGTGTTTCCCGAAAATCCGGCAGAGTTCCGGCGTCTTCAGGCTGCAGGAAGAGCTCCGGCGGTGGTCGAGGAGGAGCTTCTTCCTTCTCCTCCTTCTCTTCTTCTTCTCTCTCTTCACTTGAGTCCCCTTTGTGTAGAATGAGGGCTCTATTTATAGTTTTTCTGGAGTGGCATGGCTTGTAAATAGGTGTGAGATCACGGGCGAATAGTGAGTGGTTTGAATGGACGGCCGATATTGAACCCTTCGATCGTGCACCGTTCGTTGGACATTTGGAGGCCTTAATGATGTCGGAATTTGGCGATCTTGGGCTCGTTGGATTCGTCTCGTCGAGCCGTTCGATTCGAGTATACGCTCATCAAAATCGGAGACCGTTTGGTAACTCAAATTGCGGTTTGACCCTTCCAACAGCGCTTCGGGTCCTTGATTCGGACTCATTTGGACTCGGATTGAGTTGAATTTGGTGTCGTTGGGTTCGTATTTCCGAGACGCTCAGTTTGACTATAAGCTCGCTGAAATCGGAGTTCGGGTGCTCCCAAAATTTATTTTTGAAGTTTCCAACTAGCTTTTGCCTTGGGATTCGTGCCCGATCAAGATAATTTTTGGAGCATGTATCAACTATAGCAAAAGCTGTCTAATTTAAAGCTATATTATCTTAGTCATAACTCCCTAAGATTGTGGTTCATGATTAATATTAGCTATATTTTTTTATCGGGAGGGGAGATGGGAGCGAAAGCTAACCAAGAAGGTTGTACACATAAAAAGTCTTGACCTGAGATATAGACTAAATTTTGTTTATTACAATCTATCCTCTAAAACTCTCTATTTTGCTTCACATGAACCTAGTAGCCTCTTTAAGAATCCATAATAAACCAGAATAAAATATTGCCTAGTTTGTCAGTAGCTTTCCTACTATGTTCTTCCAGCTTTGTGTTATGCATCTGAACTGTCTAAATGCTATTTCTCAGGGCCTGATGACATGCCAGCGCACATTAAATCATCAATGTTTGGTTGTGCCCTCACGTATGTTTTTTTAATTTCTCTCTACATGTTTTCATCTATTTCTTCCAAAAACAAATATAATTTTATATAAGTGCATTGATTGCAGGATTCCAATTACTAATGGTCGTCTAAATATGGGAACTTGGCAGGTGAACATATTTATTTCTTCCATATGCATGCATCAAAATGCTAAAAGTTTCAAACAAACAAATGTTAATGTTGCATGTTTTAAAAATGCAGCTGCCATTGTTAGAGCATGACGAATGCGAACATGCGTATGGCCATTGTTAGAAGAAATCTTCCGCTATTATGCTTGCGGTGAACAGTGCGAACGGTTCAGAGCACGTTCAATACACAAATGCGTCAACGTGCCGGTACCAAACGGTTACTTCGCAAAAAAAAATGAGTTCGATTGCGATGAATCATGGCATTTTTTGTTTCACTCCTCTGAAGTGAAAAACGATTTTCGGTTGGAGACTCATTAGGAGAAATATGCTATCACCGAACCGTTGTTAGATTGTACTTCTAACCTTACACCTAAATGTACACATCAAAAAATGACGTGGCTCGTTCTGATTTGCATCTGGATGTCGTGACCGCTATTTCACAATTAGACCGCACAGATTTTTAGAGATTTGAAATAAACCTCAAAATGTATATTTTTAGCATTTTTAGAGATTTGAAAATACCTCAAAATCTTTATTTTTCATACATTTGAAAATCACCCAAATCTCTCGAGCTAAGCCTACTTGTGATTCCCACTCGCTACCACCTGCCCTCGTCCCATTTCATTTCATTTAAAATGTGTCATAACAAACACGCAAATAAACAAATAATTCATTGTATTCAATCTGCATACAATCAAAGAACTCTTGTATTTTTAAAATGTATGTATTTCAGTGATTTTGTATGTCTAAACTACATGTACTTTACAAACATTCAACCAAACAATTATTTAATAATCTTTCTTCTCATGTATAACAGGGCATTTGGTTGTGCGAGCATCGCGACCATGGAACACCTCGACAAATTGTAATTACTCTCAATGGAATTTAGGTGGAAACAACTTTGGATCATGAAGAGGTCATGAAAAGCTTTTACCCAGTAACTCTACTACACCATGGTGTAGAACAGTAAATTTTTTTCTCCTTCAATTTGGTCTGTTTATCTTCAATGTATTTGCCATTGGTATATATGCCAATATTGCATATTTTTCTCAGCAAATGACTTCAATGTGATAGTAGAAACATAGAATTATGTAAACGAAAATATAGTAAATGCATGGCTGGAAAAGCTATCTTTGTTTTCACTTTTCAGAGGGAGTAATGCCTTCATTTTGGTATGAAATCAAGTAACCTTGTAGTTGATCTGCCTTCAGCTTTTTATTGCAATGTTTGGGACAGCTTTTTTATTATTTTCTACAAATAAAATTTTAGTTAATATATTTTTTTTAAACAGTGAAAAAGTAGTTGAAAAAAAGGTCTCAAATTAAGCTTAAGATTTTGTTTGGGATAACATTTTTTATTGCATTGTTTTTTAAGTTGTAATCACAATTATTATTTGGTTATTATTTTTAAGAAATGTTTATGTTAGTAAATTATTTTCTACAATAATTTTCAAAAAAAAAAATTCATGACTACTTTTTAACTAATTTTATGAAAGAAATATTGACATCTCAAATGAATATTAAAATTATTGATTTTTATTCAAATTTTAATCTAAAATTTTGATACAAGCTGAAAAAAAAAGCTAATTATAGAATTTTTTTTTAATTTATATAAATCTATTTAAATTGAATTGAAGCTATAAGAACTTAAAACCTTGAGTTTGTGATAAGCTCATAAGCAGGTTTTGGTCTATTCAAGGCTGGCAGAATGTCAACTTCCATAATAACCAATAAAATGGAACCATAAAAAATAAAAAATAAATAAATAAAGGAACCATGAGAGGCCATGTTTTTATATAATTATTTGATGTTGTGGGACAAGCATTTTTGCCCTGTAATAATTATTTAATTAGTTGATATAAATAAATTATTATAAAAAAAATTGTACTCAAAATATTATTTTATGATATTAAATTATTTTCAAGAAATATTTATGCTAGTAAATTATTTTCTAGAAAAGCTTGAGGTCATTAAGAGATTTACATCCTGGCGCTGCCACTGTCTTTGAGGCCATTAAAGGATTTACATGTTGAAAGCATTATTTATGATTTTTGGAATCAATATGATCCATCCAAAAAAATGTTTTGAATATTTTGCTAAAATTATTAAATTTATAAATAGACATTGTTCTTCATAGACCTATGCTTAAAATTGCAAATAGCTTTGAGGTCTTAAAATTTTTAGAGCAACAACTGGCATTCTATGCCGACAAGCCTTGCCAGCAACCACCATTACCCCATTATGGCCACAAAACCACCATTGCCCCATAATTTTGCTGGTAATAATAACTTTGCTGGTAATAATGTCGATACACATCATCTCATCAAGGCCAAAACATTGATGTACACTATAGCCTATAGGGCCAATATATGCAATTGCCACAAATATTGACTCTCACTAACTTGATCCTTCATTGTCGACACAAATGCTGACAATCATCTGCATCGTCTGTCATAGATAATAACATTGATGAACACCATCTCCTATAGGACCAATACATGTCATTGACATCAAAATACCAACATTCTTTGACTTTACTGCTCACCATCGCATTGACTTGCTTGAATATAACTAACTTAACTTAGCCCAATTTTTTTTTGGCAATTGAATGGAGAAGAACATTTTCTAACACGCGTAAAAATTTTTATCGCTCATACAAAGGAGAAATTATTATGTGCAGAATTCGGACGGGAAGAATAGTCCGAATTATGAATGTACCACTGTGTCTATAAAAATTTAATTTATATTGTAAAAAAAATTATACATAATGTTTATAATCAACTCCACTAAGAATAATTTCTCATACAAAGTATATTTTCTACAATGCAAATACTCTGGCCACAATTATATTAGCACTTACAAGTTACAACTGATGCAATCCATTCGGGGATTAACATGAAAATACAATTTTACCCTTATGTTTGTATCATAGTTTGCGGTGCTAAAATAAGGATATATCGGGCATTCGGATGAAAACGCAAACCAGCTATAAAAGGGAAGCAACTTTTTTCGACCCTCGCTACTGAAGCCCTAACCCTAGCTTATCAGCGGCAGCATTCACGCGAAAATCTAACGAAGCTCGGTAGCCATGGTGAGTTTCGGATCCTTCTTTGTGGTCGATTTTCTTTGTAGTAATCTTCACTGTTAAACCCATTATGATTGCAACGCTTTTTTTGGTCGTAAAGGCGGACATCTCGGATGCTGTTGATGTAGGCGGAGCGCAGCCCAAGAAGAGAACTTTTAGGAAGTTCTCATACAGAGGGGTTGATCTTGACCAGCTCCTGGATATGGGCACCGATGAGCTTGTTAAGCTCTTCCCCGCCCGCGCTCGTAGAAGGTTGAACTCCTGCGCTTCCATCTTTTTGGCATTACGGGCGATTTCATGCATATTTGCGTAATTTTCTTTGATTTCTAATTTTAGGTTTCAGCGAGGTCTGAAGAGGAAGCCCATGGCTCTCATCAAGAAGCTTCGCAAGGCGGTATAGTGCTTTGTTCATTTGTTTTTATTAATTTATTTTTCTGTTGGATTTCGTCTACAATCTCGGTTCCATTTGTGTCTCTGAATTTAGTATCCACTCGATAGTTATTAAGCCTCCATTTTTTACGTGTCTTTCTCTTGTTGTTTCCCAGCGTTCTAGGGTTAGACCTTGCACCAGTGCTGTTTTTGATATGTTGCATTCCAATCAGTAATGTGTTTAGGAGGTGATTTGGTGAACCAACAGTGTCCCTGTTACCTAATTAAAATGGTGCACATGGTTTTTTATACTCCCAAGTACTCTAATGGGTTTGCTATACAAGTTTAGTTTTTAGTGTTTTTTAGTTTCATGTATTTGCAGCGCTGTAACTAAGAACTGGAAGAAATAAATGGCACCGCATTAGATGCATACTTTTTTTTTTCTAATTTGCTTTAAGTAGTTCCTTAGTTATTGATATGAATAACCACATTGTTGTGATATGGATAATGAAGATGTTGATGATGAACTGATGTGTTTTGAAAATTCCCTAAAGCTGATCTGAAGCCTGATGTTGGATTTGTTTCAGGAAGAATTGCAACTAATTAAATGATATAACCAATTTAATATTTTTATTAGTTTCGACCCATTTGGAGTTGAATTAGTTTAATTGTGGGCTTGTGGGTCTAGAAGTGGCCTCCTTTCTTAGCAAATGAAATAGATAAAATGTTAATTATGTGTGATTGGTGTCTGTTTTGCAAAAAGAATAAAAGAGCCTTTGAGTAACTCTTTGTTAATACTTAATCCAATGAGTCGAGTGAATCTTCTTGATGCAAGCAAAATTTTGGGAAAAGTCCCAAATGTTTGCGAGCAAATGAGATACTTTCTAGGATAAAGAAAATACACAAAATTCTCAAAATTAGGCAAAATACGACAAGACAAACTTTATAAATAAAATATGACGCTTATAATAAAGGACACTTACAAGACGCTTACAAAAGGACTTACAAACTTTCAAAACATAAACTCCTAAAACTACATTTCCTTGAGAAGAAGGATACAGGTGGGATGATCACTTGCGGCTAGAAGAAAGAGATTGGAAGCCGAGATGAAACATAGCTCGCAAGCTATAGAGAAGAGAAAAGATGGGGGACATAGCTCGCAAGCTATAGAGAAGAGAAAAGATGGGGGACATAGCTCGCAAGCTATTCTCAAAGAAGAAAAAACCCTCAGGTTTTCTCACTCCAAAAATCAGCACACAACAACTTTTCCATGACAAAATCCTCACACACACACACACACACACACACATATATATATATATATATATATATATATATATATATATATATATATATATATATATATATATATATATATATATATATATATATATATATATAGCCAAAAAGGGGAGCCAAACAGCCAACATCAACCTCCAACCAAACCAATCAGGTAAGGGGAAGAAGAAGGGCCAAAAGACACCACAAACAGCTCCCAAAAAACTGCACATAAAATAGGAAGGAGAAGCCATGGGAAACAACCAGGGAGGGACCCGAAGAGTCAGCACAGGAAATGGCTGTAGAGGTCACGAGAAAACAGCCAGGGGGAGAAAATCGAAAAGGCAGCCAGCACACAACCATAATTCACAAAGAATAAACTAAGGAGACACAAGAATGGGAAGAAACAAGCTTCACTCCACATACCTTTTCAATTTTATGAGCTAGGAAGGGCAATTATTCCACATAATAATGAGCTAAGCCTAAACTTCAGCACAAGCATTTATGAGCTAGAACCAAGAAGATCCCAATTTTTTTAGCTCAAAACCAGTGCAGCCAAAGCCCAACCCGAGAGCAGTCATGGCCCAAACCATGAAACAGCAAGCAGGCCAAGGAACAAGATGACCCAAGTTGTTTTGACCCCTTGCCCCCCCCCCCCCCCCTCCCCCTTGCCTACATCACTTCTTTAACCTAGAACCGTATATAATTTAATTTATTTTTAGCTAAGATTCTCAATGCTTATTAATCGGATATGTCTAATTATTCCATTATCCAAATATGCATTGTATAAAAAAGGTCATTGATTTGTAAGCTTTTTTAATTTGTCATCCAATGAGATGAGAGTAAGTGTAGTGAAAGTTGCAAGTATAACATTGAGTGGGTATTTGAGAATATCAAAAATATTATTCTTTTTTACACTGTTAACTCTCTTTAATGATAATAATAATAATAATAGTAATGTTAAGTTTGATGTATAGTTTGTATTTGAATATTGTATTATTACATGGCAGAACATTTGCGACGATAGAGAGATAGAATTTTAACGTTCTATATTTTCATGAAGATCGATCACATAGTTTGGTATTGGAGTAGACATGCAATAATTATTAAAAGATTGTAGGTTGGTATACCAGTAGTCGGGTGATGATGGTCGGAGGATCATGGTAGGGCGACAAAGGTTGGGGGATTGTAGTCTGGCGAAGGTAATCCAGAGGACTTTAGTCAGATGATGGTGGTCGGAGGGTTGTTGTTGGTAGTTGACGAAGGTCAAAGAATCATAACGTACGAGCGATGGTGTCTGAAGACCATAGTCCAGCAATGATGGTTGAAAGTAGCAGGGCAACGGTAATCTAAGGACTACATTTGGTCGGTAACGGAGGTCAGACGACTGTATTTGGCTAGTGATGGTGGTCGGAAGACCGTAGTTGGGTGTCATTGGTTGAAGGATAGTAGTTGTCAAGCGACGATGGTTGGAACATCATAGTCTGACAATGATGGTTGAAAGATCATATTTGGCGAGCGACGATGATTGGAAGATCATAATTAGTAGGTGATGGCAATTGAAAGATCATAGTCGGGGGCAATAGTGATTGAAAAAATCATATTAGGCCAATGACGGTCCAATTATCGTAATTGGTTGACGACTGTGGTCAAAGGACTAAAGTTGGGTGATGTTGGTTAGAGCACTGTAGTTATTGGCTGGCAACAACTTCATGGTGACGTTAGGGTGGTGATGCTCAGGTGATGCTAACTGATCCTTAGAGCCCTGTAGCTCTCTTGAATCTCAAACCAAACTTTAGGCTCAAGCTCCAAGCTCTTCCCTCCAACAACCTCTCTTTTAAAGGCCAAACAAGCAGCAACATGTGGTTGGGACGAAAATTCAAAACACTTCATGAACGGCCCATATTGATTTCCTATATTATTAAATGTTCATTTAGTATTTAAGCGTCTTAATGATGTTGAAATTAATTGATATTGGGTTCGTTGGATTTTTTTCGTCGAGATGCTCAATTCAACTATAAGCATGTTAGATTTGAAGATCATTTGATTATTAAAATAACGTTTTTAATTTTTCAATTACGCTTCAAGACCTTGATTTGGGGCTTGGATTGGACAGCTTTTTATATTTTTGGGTTCAGGGATGGTCCTAAATTTTATTGTTGAAGTTTTTCGATTAAAAAATGCCTCGAGATTCATGCCCAATTAAGGTAATTTTTTATGATGTATCAATATTATTATTTTCTTTGTTATTTAATGCATAATTAAAATAAAAATGTAAATATGTATGTAGATTTTATTTTTAAAATATATTTCATGAATCAGATTTTTAATGGAACATCTTAAATACTTTTTTGACATAAAAGTAACTGAAATTGAGTTTTGAAACTGCTGCAACTATCGAATACAGGCCACCTCTCTGAATTCCCCAGTCCCAACCACATGTTGCTGCTTATTTTGCTGTTTCTATTACTTGATTCTTAACTTGTTTAATTTACTTATTTACATATACATCTTCTTCTTTTTTTTGAATTGGCGTGTAATTCTTATTTTTCTGATCTGGATATTTCTCTTTTTTTTTTAATGATGCTTAAGTAGTTACAGTTTTTTTAACATCCAAGGCAAGTTTTCTTGCTACTATAGTACCTCGCTTAATGCCGTCTAAATTTTTTTCCCCTTTTTGTTTAAGTTTGCGTTTATATTTTTTGATAGAAGAAGTGCAAATGAAAAGGGCATATGTGATAAAATTTATATGAATTAAAACTATGTACTTTCAAGATATTAATATAAACTACTTGTGTCAATTTTTTATACAGAAGCGTGATGCTCCTCCTGGTGAGAAGCCTGAGCCCGTAAGGACTCATCTCCGCAGCATGATAATAGTTCCAGAGATGATTGGAAGCATTATTGGAGTTTATAATGGAAAAACTTTCAATCAGGTTGAGATAAAGGTGTGTTTCTTGTTTAAAAATCCTCAATCAACACAATTAGAGTACTGGCAATGCATCTTTTCACCTTGCTATAGATCTAATGCACGCTGGATATCGATGTATTTTTTGGCTTCTTTTGGCCGCCAATACAAAAGCTTGTAGTTTTAGGACTTACTATAAACGTTGAAGGAGGCTCTTTGTTGTTTTGCCTTTTGTTTTCCCTGGTATGATAATTTTCATGTTCCCTGGATTTTAGCATACTCGCAAGGCTGAATAGCAACAACTGTTTAACTGCCCTCCATTCCTGTTATGTTTGACTTGGGCTGTAAATTTGAACGCTATGTTGTTTAAGCTTCTTTATTTATTTTCTTATCTATGCTTTAACATGTTCCAAAATTTAAAATTTCCAAACTTGTTTATTACTATTTTTTTTAGTTTGAGTCATAATTGAGCTTTGAATATATTTAGTCAAGTATATATTTAATATTAACAATTTAAACATATATGCATATTATTAGGGAAATGGATTTATGAGTTTCAGTTAAAATTTGTCACTGTTCATTAAGTATTATTTATATTATTTGGCTAAATTCAAACATTTATAAAAATGATTTTTAACTTTTTATGTTTGGCTATATTTTGATCTTGACTCTTAATAGGAAATAATGAAGAAAAATGATTTATGTAACTATTCTCACGTAGTGGGATAAAGGCTCGATGTTATGTTGTTATTATTATTGTTGTATGTCGGTCTATATTTTGATATTTATATGATACTTGTACCTCAAATAATATACACAGTTTTCAAGAGCATATAATATAAATAATTGATATAAGAAATTAGACTAAATTTTCATATAAATAATAAAAATTTTATTTGACTAATATTATTGAGCTTTAACAAACAAGCATGCTTATGAACCTAAATGAACAAGTGGGGCATTGGACGAGGTTGTTCATTTCTATGTTTAATTTTTAAATTTTCATTCAAATTTATTCAATTACCTAAATAATTTAATATATAACTACTGATTTTTTCATGGAGTTTATTACTTCACTTACAGCTCTACATTTATCATATTTAAAAGCATCTTCTTTACTATACTCTTCTTTCCTGCATCCCTTTTTTTGGTTTAGCATTTCATTCAGCTTCTCATGATAATCTTCACTTATTATTTTTCAATCTATAAGCAGATGTTGCAAATAAAGGGATTATAGATAGATTTCTCTTGCAATTGACCTGTTTTGTATTTCTTTGTTCAGATTTTTCTTTGTTGATAATAAGTTTGAGCAATTTTATATATTGGTAATCTTAACTTTCGTAACAAATATTTAGAAATCTATGACTGGTATCTTTATGTTTTTTTTTTTTTATCAAATCTACCGAGTTTTTTCTTTTTGTGCTATGACAGCCTGAAATGATCGGTCACTATCTGGCTGAGTTCTCCATTTCCTACAAGCCTGTGAAGCATGGTAGGCCTGGTATTGGTGCAACCCACTCGTCCAGGTTCATTCCACTGAAGTAAAAGCGAGATCTGGAGCCTTCAGACTTCCTGAGCTGAGAGTTTCTGCTACTCTATTTTTCTTGTGGTTTAGAATTGCTCTATGGAACTGTTTTTCAAGCTAGTTATTTTTCACATGTCAGATAGATAATGCTTTTTGATTTGGTGTTTTGACAGAAGTTTAATCGAATTATGTATGGATTTATAAATTATTTTGTTTTTATTTTGATCAGTCAAATAAGTAGAACAGCTTAAGGCCAGTACTTTTCTGGTCAAGATTTATTAGTGAAAGGTTGGCGCTAGTTCAGTTTTGAAATGTTCAACCTGGCGAGTATTAGATACAAAAAGGCAACCATAAAGATGAGATATTCAGCGAGACATTCATTAGATAAAATTGTCATCACTTTTTTCTTCCTTTATAGTGAAGATGGCTATAGGGTTGTCAAAATCGGGTCACGGGTTGGGTTCGGGTTTAATCCCAAATTAACCCGGCATTGTTTGACCCGACTCAAACCTGACCCTTTTTTACAAATGGGTCTATTTCTCGGACCCGAACCCGACCCCGCATATTTTGTGGAGATTGCATGAGTCGCTTCTTTGGCTCCTTTGTTGAAGTTCGACTTCGCTCCTTTGATAACGATCGCTCGCTCGCTCGCTCGTTGCCTTGCTGTGAAGGTAACTTTTCTGGGTCATTTCGGGTCATTTCCGGGTTTCCAAGTCAACTTGAACCTGGCTCAGTTTTGCAAATGAGTTGGTTTTCCGGATCCGAACCTGAGCTGACCCGCTTCGGATTTGTGTCAACCTAAACCCGAAATTTTCGAGTTGGTTTCGGGTCTGGTCCAATATTGACACCCCTATATGGCTATAGCTGGCTGCGTGTAGAAGAAGACCCCAACCAAAGTTTCTGTATAGCAGATGGCTCCCACTTCTCCTTTTTTCTGAATGATGGTCTGCAAATTAATGATGTTTTGAGCTTGAGGAATGTTTTTTTGTTGATGGAACCTGCATATTTTGCCATCGTGCGCCTGAATCCACCATCCATGTGTTCTTTGAAAGCCATTTCTTACGAATCCAAATATTTCTCAGATGTCTGAACTGATTTCTAATGTAATGTCCCAGTGTACAAAGCTAGATAGGATTGTTTTCTATTATATTTAGAATGAGAACAACGAAATAAAATTTGGACGGACATCAATTCTCTTCTTCGAGTGACTTCCTAAGGCTACCAGCAGAGTCTTACATGAGGTCCTGGTTGGGTATCCATGTTTTACTTAGACGGGCTTCGTCCACCTGCACCCGCTCATGGTGACTTCCGGGATTTCGTATCCACCTATACCCACTCGCTTTCCATGTTTTTTGAATGCAGTCTGCCACGGATTGATGGCCTTGAAGTTTGTTGTCATGTGTTATGATGACAAACTTTCAAGTCGCATATCCAAATTTATCGTACTCGTATCGTGGTTAAGTGCTGCATAATACGTAGTGATGATTGCAGTAGTATTAAGATATACGGTGATTAGCAATGTAAATTGATTTATCCCTCGATGTTTAATACCCATCCATACCCACCCATACTCATTGGGTATGGGTGGGTACATGGGTGGGTATGGGTATAGATACCCAATGCAGGGCTCTGACTACCATAGCAGAGTAAATTATCAGGTGCAACATTTTCTCAACACTGCTTAAATTGATGTGCTGCAGATAAAGTAAAATTAATTATAGGTTCCATTAAAAAAATATCTTTAAAGGAAGAGATTGCATTAGAATAATAGATTGTGGAATTCTGGAGAGAGATTGCAAAGTTTACATCCATTTTGTACATAAAACCCCCGGGCAATCAGCTTATGAGGTTTTTAAACCTTCATAGTAGACTATCTAGCAAAACAAAGAACTCGAGAGAGCAACTTTTAAGCCATAAAAGCTCGTATCAATCTGCATTAGCCTCATGTGAAAAACAATTTTGTTAGCATTTTCTGTGGAGAAACGAAAGTGCAAATCTCATATAATTTTCTGATCGGAGTGTTATAAATAGTACTTTTTTTATTAGATTTAAATAAGAATTTAATCCTTAATAATACATGAAAAAAAAATGATTCATATCATCGGCCTCATATAATGAGATAAAATATTACAGCAGCTCTGAACAGGCTCTTAAGTTTTGTTTGAGATACTTTCTTATTATTGTGTAAAATTAGTACAGAAAAATAAAATTTTAATATTATTGTAGAAAAAAAATGTGTATACATTTTTTTTAAATCAAAGTAAAAAGTAGCGGTCAAATTTATAAATTGTGGTTGACGAAATTAGTTATTATTATAAAATTCAAGTTTATTCGAAGATTGATTACTGGAATATTAGTAATTTTTTAGGGTACAATTAGTTAATATAAAATTGGATGCGATGCCCTGCCTAAAACAATTTTTGCTGTCATTCAAGTTCGAAAAAAATGTAATCAGTTGCAGACAATGTGGTCTTCTTCTTTTTTTTTTTTTCAAAGTAAAAATGCTTCATTAGGCTCGATTAATGTTATTTTAAAACAAAATCACTAAATCAATCCTAAATTAGCGCCAAACCATCGAAGTTTCTTGCAGTTGCATTTCGAGCTTCCCAGTAGTTTAAGATGCCTTGTTGCTGGCTTGATAAAGGGTTATTTGGTTGGCTGAATGTGTTATATTTCAAATATTTTGGAGCTATTTGGATTAGCATAAAATTAATAATGATGATTATTATTATTATTATTTAGTTTGAAATAAAATAAATATAATTTAAAATTTAAAGTTGGGGGAGGTTGGTGATCAGTAATAGCAGTTGTGGTTGAATATGAGTCACTGATTGCAGATAGTGGTGTGTGGTGGTTGCAATATAAGGCAATGATGGAAGTCGGTGGTGGTAGCGACACTCAGAAGTGGGTGGCGGTTGCAATGGCGTTGAGTGACAGTAGCGGTAGTAGCGAAGGTGGCAGTGGGAGGCGATAATGGATATGAATTTATGTCATATTTGGAAATCGTACAAATCGGACGAATTCCAAATGCATCGAAATTCTTTGTTGCATTTATTTTATTTCAAAGAATACATCAATATTCTAAAAATTTCTACATTTTACTTCAAACTAAACAAACCCTAAAGCCAAGGTAAGCCTCTTTTTTTATCCTACCCTCGAGTGGCTATAGAGAAATGACGGGGACGTATTCGCAGTAGCCCTCAATAGCCAAAAAATGTTGATTGCAACAGAAAATTATGGGAAAAGTAGTAAAAAATGACCATGGGCACAATATATTATAAATAATTGTCAACTTGTCTAGAAAGGAATTCATAAATTTTGAAATATTCCGTTAGAATTTCTTCCTCCCTTAGAATTAAGGATAAGGAGAAAATCATGGTTCTCCCTCCTCAGAAGAATGGTAGTGTTAGATCTATTTATAAAACTTATTGACTCTTTCTGATATTATTATATTTTTCTTACAAAGTTAGTGATAAGAACAAGATTGGGCTGGGAGGTCGCCAGTGGCATTGGGATGAGAAAGCCGAGGTTTCCCATTTGCACAATTGTTTTCATAACAATAGGCATCGGAGATTCGATTTGGTGCTCAACTAAGACTTCGTTTTGGACTATTTTTTTACTGCTTTTTAAAACGGAGTTTTGGTACAATTTTTTTTATTTTTGTATTAAAACTCTGTTTTAGAAAGCAATAAAAAAGCCAGTCCCAAACGAAGCCTAAGAGAGGATTGATAAGTAGAAGAGAGAAAGTTATATAAATAAAAGGGGGATTAAGGAAATATAGAGAGTGTGGAATGAGATGAGCAATTCATGTGCGAAAGAGATATGGAGTTGGGAAGATTAGAGAAAATGTTATTGATATTTTTGTTTCATTTGATTGAGCTAAATTTTAGAACATATATGAAAGTCAATACATCATCAATAATGTCCCTCAATACTTCTCTTGAGTAAGAAAGCACCACTTAAGATTACGAAAGGCTAAAAAAATCTACATCCACCACACATGACCCAAAAACCAAAAAAAAATTATTGCAATTGATTTGAGTGTTTTGCCTGTATCTTGTAAATAAAACCCTTTATAGCAAAGTAAATAGCTTCCAATAATCTTTACAATGAGCAATATTGTTTTACTATCTTTCAAATAAAGCATTGATGGCCTTCTATATGAAGACACTAAACTTTTACAAACAATATAGTGGCATTAAATATTGCTTCTATGTGTTTGATAATTTCCCTCAATTTTAGATCAAGATGTTGATGGGTGCTTGGGACTATGTGATAGCAGTTAAAATTTGAAGTGCATTTATGATGATTGAATATATTTATAGGGTGCACGTGTAATTAGTAACACCTGAGATTTTCTATGCCCCACATAAATAGCTACTCCTTTGTGCATGTAAGTGCCACGAGCATGACCATGATAGATTATTATTTTGCAAATAAACACAAACATTTTTTTTATTTGAACAAACTATATGATACTCAACAATGTTAATGGTAGAGTAATCATTTAATGAACATTGGAGCTCCACCTTTCATTGGGAAAATCATGTGTGCAAAGAGCTCATTTGGAATGAATTTTTCTCAACTTGATCATGCATAATTAGTGATACTATCAATTTTGCATCTACACCCCATTGTCATGTCATCTGACATTCAAGAATATAGTCGTTACTATATATGATATGATCATTTGCACTTTTATTAGCATGAATATGTTATTATACTAAATAATGCCCCCACACTCATTATTATTACTGTGAGTTGTACCATATATGCCATGATCATCATTGCTATCACTAAAATCATTGCAAAATGCAAAGTGTACTATTTCATATGCTTAGTCAATAGGCTAATATATGCATGTGACATTAGTGCTTGCTCAATTGTTCCTACCATAAAATATCATATGAGAACAAGGTAACTAATCATTTATGAAAGACTCTTGCTAATAAGATGTCAATCTTTGGGAAAACTATTGTGTGGATGCATTATCCATTCGCATCTAAGGACAAAAGAGTATGTCTATTGAAAGTAAAGGGAAAATGGATAATCATTAAATTTAAGAAATTTATTAAAACATTAAATTACTAATAAAACTAGTGTATCATTAAAAAAAATTTGTGTGCATCATTAACGTAATTAATTCTTAAGTTCTGACGACACCATATTGTCAAAGATGATTTTCGTATAAGCTAATATGTAATTCATTCAGTGTTGCATCCGTCATTTTAAATATGCTCAATTTTGACATATAATATCAATACTTGATATGTAGCATCCTTGAATACTACTTTATAGACTTCATCAATGTTGATATGCAGTGTAAAAAATTAACAATTACATGATTCTAATATGCTAGATTAACTAAAAATCATGAACTACCATGGTTTAATAGTTAAATATCTCACAATTTTTAAGTATTCAGATGTACCATATTTTGAAATTTGTATTAGATAGTTTCATCCACGAGTGTAGAAAGGTGTGAAGTTCTTGTCTACTCTTAATTTTCCTTAAAATAACATAAAATGTGTTGCATCTTAGCTAATAATAAAAATTTTATCTATGTCTTTAATGTAAAATATCAATAATAGTTAATAATAATATACTTCTTCTTTGTCCACAAAATTATTAACATCATTTTTACTAAGAGATAAAATTCATTAAAGTACAATATTAATTATATAAATTTATTAAATATATATCAATAATTTATAGTTTCAATGCCCAATATATTAGTTCATTATAAAAGTTAAAAATAAATTATATTTTTTTCAACATCTATAAACTTGTTCAAATAATGTAAAAACATACCTACAATCATGCAAAAAAAAAAAACCTACAATCATGCAAATAATAAAACATACATGTAATCACTTAAGGGGAGTCCTTGGCATCCTACTGAGATGGTGCATACTCTAGGCCGAGTATTTGGCCTGCTTTGATTTGACCCTAAGCGTGTTGACCTCATTTTTATCATGAGGTCAACCAAACTCATTCAATCAAATCCAAAACCACATTCAAGTCCATAATTCAAAATTAAAATTTAAGGTCAAAGTCCCATGTCATATGGCCCTTTTTGAGTGATTTTTCAATCTCCTCAAAATCAAATCAAATGACAACAATTCATGATCTATAAATTGCATATTTATTAGGCATAGGGTCAACCCTCCAAATTTGAGGCCAATCTGAGACATCTAACCTTGAAAACTCAGTCTAAATCCAAAGACAACAAAACCTTCAAATATTTTACAACATATGTCATTGGACCTTCTACCTTACAAAATTTGACCTTGGGGCCTTCCTTAAAACTTTTGAACATGTCCATAATCCTTGTTATGACATATCAAATATAAAAATGCACTTTGGTGGACCCTGGTTGTGACCTAAAGTTTACCAAGGACCTAAATGAACAAAATGCCCCTTAAAGTTAAAATGAAATTTTCTATAAACTTCAACATGACTCAATCAAACCAAGCCATGGAACCTCTTATAATACATCCTAGACGTCATTAGGAGTGTATTGAACCCAAACCCAAATTTTGGTTTGACTAGGTTTGTGAGAGCTCGTTCATTTGATTTGCCTTCCAAGATCTGATTTTCCTCTCAGGATCGTCCTGGGACGATCAGTGCATGGCAAAAGTCAGTGAGCAAGGGTTTTTATCGTCCAAGGAAATTAATTATCGTCCTGGACGATTGGATTTTGTTCATATCGTCCTGAACGATGTGGCGATCGGCCGGGCCAATCAGGTTTGTTTTAAAAGAAGATCAGCTTGATTTGATGAGAGAGAAAATCATTTTTTTTATAAAAAAAAATATCTGAGGAGAGAGAAGGAGAAGGAAAGCAAAGGAAAAGCTGGATTTCGGAGGCCGCGGAGATCTTTTCGTTCGTCGCCGCTGTTGGGAGAAGTGTTTATCTCGCAGTAAGGACTCCGAATCCTATTTCTGTTTTCGAAGATGTTGAGTTTTGATAATTTTGTGCTCAGATTTGTGTTTTCGTTACCGAAAAGCGCGCACCGCTTTGTATTGACGAAAGTTTCACCGCACAACTTTTGGTATGTTATTTATATAGTATTTCTGCACGTTTTAATTATTTTTTTGAGAATTTTGACCAGTTAGTTTTGATTCAGCGGTGTTTTATGTTGACTGTAAATTTATATGATGTCGGAAATTGTTTGAGCAGTAGAATAAAAGTCTTATATTGTTGTTGTGCACGTTCTGTATTAATTTGATAATTTCTGATTTTAGGAATTTTGTGTAAATTCCGTATACTGCCGTTATGCCGCTGAGTTTTCGTACGATTTCCGATTTTCTGAAATTGATTATTTGAATGCATACGATTGTGACTATCTGATTATTGTTACTGAAAGACAAGTAAAGACTGGTTGAACCGTTGGTTGGAGATCGACTTGACCTGTACAGGATGGTGGGCCGACGGGCTTTCCTTTAAAAAGGGTCTGGTGTTATCCTCTATTGATCATTGATATAACGATTGTGAGTCATAAGGATATTACTATGCCGACGGGCAGCCGACAGGCACAGAGTGACGACTCTTATTGAACCAACGGATAGATATCTACAATAGCACTATGGATTTCTACAACAGCATTATGGATTATCGACTTGAAAAACGCCTTAATAGCCAGCGATGTACTTGTTCAGTAAGACTATTGTATTGAAGTGCATGTGTGCGGTTTTGACATATTGATCTCGTGATGGATTTATTGATTTATTGATTTTGGATTGCTTTACGGACGGATTTACGGATTTATTGTTACTGTACGATTTCATTGATATTCGCATTGTTCCACTGTTCATTGATTCATTGATCATTGATATTGATACTGATATGGATATTGATATTACATTGACTTATTGATACTATGGACATGGATACTATTGATTCATTGATAATGATTCATTGCTATTGACTCATTGATACTATTGTTTTATTGATACACCATATTGAACTGTTGCATGTAATTCATTGATTGATATGGAATAGGTTTTACTGTGTTGATTTGATTTCAATCGTTCTTACGACGTATTGATTGATTTTGACCAGAGATGATTGATTTGATCGATTTTATTGATATTATCGAGACGATGATTTTCTTCTATTGATTTGATTGGATTCTTGCGAGAAGTATTGTATTTATTGGTTTATTGAGCTTTATGGATTTCTTCCTACTGTTTATTGATTCTCCTATTGTTGACTATGGATTTTATCGATTGTGCATTGACTACTGATTTTCGTATCTGCATTGATTCATTGATCATGTGCAATTGACTGTTATGGACTCGACTGATTGACATGCATATTGCTTTTACCGTGCTTTGATTTCAGTTATAGGTATTAGGTGACCTGCTGGGCTTTTTGAAGCTCATTATATGTGGTTAACAATTTCAGGTCCGAGCATGGGAGCAGGAATGGAGATTGATCGAGACTGTCAGACGAATCCTTTCACTATGGATGCCTGGGGCGTCACAAGGTTGACCAAGTCAACCATGGTTGACCAAATTGTCCCTTAAGGGCCCAAACATGCATTTCATGCAAGGAGACCTTGCCATTACACATTTACATGGGACCACCTTCATTATGTCCAAAATGCCATTTTGAATTTGTTAGGCCTAACTCCAACACTTGGTTTGACCAGGTTGACAAAGTTAGTCATGGTTGACCAAATCAACCATATACCCTACCAAGGTCTTATTCTACCCTGCAATCAATTTCAAACCAAATTGGCCACCCAAAATCTTTTAATTTGACATTCCAAACATGTCCAATATTAAAGTGGCCAAACTCTTGTATGAAACCAAATTACCATCCAAGCTTCCAAGCCTTAGCTCCAAACTTCTTGAGGTGGTTTTCTACATCATGCATGACCTCCTCAAGGCCTATCCTAATAAACATTGACTAGTCAATATGTCAACAAGTGAACAAAACATATCAAAGCCATGGAAATGGGTCAAATTATGGTCATATCACCAACCACCTAAGCAGCCTCTTTCCTCCAGCAAATCTTGTTAAAAGCCATCCCAAATCCCTCCTAAAGAAACCCTAATGCAACCACTAAACCTAGACAAGGACTTGATTTAGCCAAATAGGGAAAACGCAAGTGGTCCCCCATCACATGAACCAAAAGAGGTCTCACTCAAGCACCAACCTTCTCCTTGGTTTTAATGTAGCTTGGGACATGTGGAAGCCATCCAAGGGAATGCCCAAGTAAATCTAAACCCTTCATTCTAAAAGATAGGGTTCAATTAGCCTAAACCCTCCAAAAAAACATCATTATATTCTCCACTTTCTCCTAGCAACCTCAAGCTCTAAAAAACTCTCTCACAGCTGCTCCAGAGGAGTTTCACCACACCTCACAACCAAGGGCGTATTCAGCGTGGGGGCCATGGGGGCACAGGCCCCACTGACCGCCTAAGTAATACTTAATTAAGATTAATTATGATTTAAAAAAATGATAATTCTTAAATAAGGAAAAAAAAAGCTGTTAATCTTCCGCCATTCCCCGTTCCACGCTTATCTTTCTATTGCTTCTATTTTTTCACTGTCGGTTGTGGTCATCCAGATTCCAAAGTGCGGAGCCTCTCTCTCTCTATCTCTCCAGAAAAAGAGATTTGTTTAATAGCCTGCATTTATTAGTATTTCATATACAGCTTTACCCCCTTTTTTTTGGGAATTAATCTTTTTTTTTTTAATCTTGGAAAAAGAGATATGTTTAATAGTATGTATGGATTCTTATTTTATATAACGCTTTATATGTTTTTTTTTTTTTTTAAATTTAAATTGTTTTCGGGAAATATCTTTTTTTTTTATATTTAGGTCATTTAAGGTAAACTCACACTCACAACGCATACACATAAACTCGAACCCTAGATCTCTTAGTTGGAAGCCTAAGCTCTCAACCAATAGACCAAGGAGAGCTGTGTGCGAAAATATCTGCTTAAAAAGTGAATCATTATCCTCTCTTATGTTAGAATAAAACCGGTTCCAATAAATAAAAAAGGCATTAATGTAGCTATTTGATTTTTTAATTGCCTGTTTGATTTTTACTTATAAAATATTATTATAAATATTCAAAAGATACGGACTCAAATAAACACTTCATTAACTGAATGCAATTTGGCTTTCCTTAAATCAATTATTTCTATTTTATAAGCATCATTTAGTTATTGTTAATGTGAAACTTTTTTAAAAATTAAAAAATGATTGATTTTTTTCGCTCTTGATAAATAATACTACATATAAAATTTGCTCTGATATTGTCAATTGTTACAGTAATTGTAGAATGAGCAATTTTTTCAATGAACATTATAAAAAATTGTTTACGCAAGCATATGTGAGACTTTTGGATGAATGATTGTCTACTTATATTGAAAAATATATATTTAATAGTATTGAAAATAAAATGATTGTACAATTATTTAAAAAAAATGAAAACTTAGCAATAGAAATTATTGATAATATATAAGAAGAATTTAAGGATGTAACATTCTTAATTGCAAGTTTTTTTTTTCTTTTATCATATACTATATCTTTATATACTGAGTCTTACAATCTAATTTTTTTTTTTAAATCATCTATGTTGGTACCAAGCCCGAATGAAAAATGTTGAGTTTTGTTTTAAAATTTAATAATTTGTGCCTTCACATAAAAAAAATCCTGGCTCCGCCCCTGCTCACAACCATTTTCCACCTTCAAAATTCCATTTTAGTGAAGAGAGAAGGTGGTAGCAAGAGAAAGTGAAGTTTGGAACACATATTTCAATCCATCCACAACCAGCTTGGGGAGTCTTCTTCAAAGTTTGAAGAAGAAATTACCAGGAGAAAAGCAAGACCAAAATCCTTAAAATCCATCCATTGGTTGGTGAGATATCTCAACATTTAGCTAGTATTTCAATTTGAAACTACTCAAAATCTACAATGCATGGAGCATCCAAAACTCTAAGCATTGGAAGATTAGGATACCATGAGCAAATGCTTCAAATTTCATAGAATTTCATTGGGTATTTTAAAACTAATGAACAAATAAAATTTCAGTTCATTTTGAACTAAAATAAAGTCGGTTAATCAGAGCTGTCCGATTGTGCATTTAGCGCGATTAGACAACCCATGATCATCCACGTCACCATCCATAATCGTGTGATTTACTAGGGTTTCGAACCCTAATCGATTAGAGCCGCCCGCTTCATAGCATTTCTATAATCCTTATTCAAAAAATTAAGCCATGTTGTTTAGTATAGACTATGCCTATGTAAACGCTTGATCTTGTACTTTATTTGTAATTCAATAATGAAGAAAAGAAGAATCTTTATATTACTTGCTATGGAGTTAATTTTACAACTGAGCTATACTTCATGGTTTTTTTTTTTTTCACTTTTTGGATTTTCAATATAAATAAATTGTCTGATACTACTACTTTTATATGTACTTATCGAATATTTCTATACGTATTAATTTTAAGTTTAAAAATAATCGTTTAAAAAATTTCCGCATATTGAAAGTTAAAACGGAACATTTCGAGCATTCGTTGGTTTCCCTCCCAAACAATGTTTCTATTATTAAAACCTCACATCTTACGAAGTGCGACTGCGTTCATCGTTAGATAGCATTTCTTAGCGTTCTTCCCAAAGAGCTAGAAGAATCGCCCAGCATCTTACCTTGGCATTCAAGGTTTCCATGGGGACTTGCCCTGCTGAGGCGGTGGAGTCAGCCGGTGCGTCGCCGCATAGGAAGCCACGTCTCTTCATCACGCAGATGGTTCTCCGCAACTTTAAGTCATACGCTGGCGAGCAGTGGATCGGGCCCTTCGACAAGGTTTTTCTGTTTTCCCCAAACCCTAGACTTCATCCAGCAGTTCATTCCCCCAATTTCCTGGATTTTACTTCTTTGAGTTATTTTAGGTATTGGATGGATGCTTGCAAAAACCCTAGAGTCCGACATTAAATGTAAAAAGGCCTCTCTTTGGCTCTCTTACTTAATTCCCTCTCAGCACAAGTAATATGATTTTTTTACAGATGATAGGTAGCTGTTTCCTGTAACTTGCAAATTTTGTCGTCTGATGGGGGAAAAAAACATTCCTTTGGGTTAACAAGTTTTCTGCTTGAGCCGTGTCCTTGTTTTCTGTATGTCATTGGATGTTTTTTCTGTATGATTTTTATTTTGCTTGTTCGATGATCAAAATTCGTGCAGTACAACTTTCTGTACTGTTTAGGATATTGAGTGATTTGGCATGCAGTTGGACATATAAACTTCAGGAGTGCAATTTTTGCGTTCTTGTGCCGGATTACCTTCTTTGTTTAAAAAATGAGCAGCTTTTTTTTTCTTGACAGAGTTTTTCAGCGGTGGTTGGGCCTAATGGTAGCGGGAAGAGTAATGTCATCGATGCTATGCTCTTTGTGTTTGGCAAGCGGGCAAAGCAGGTAAAATTTTGCTCCATGTTAATATCCCTTGATTTATTGTTTGTGAAACTTTACACCTTCATTTTGAATCGCTGCATTTGGTAAATTTTCCTCGATGGAATGAAAGTATGTTATGTTAGCTCCAAATGAATGCGGAAATATTTAAATTGCCTGTTTAATGTTTTAAGTAATTTCATCAAACTGCATGCACTCGTTATACTGCAATCGTTCTGGTTGTTCATTGTGCTTTTGCTCTTTTACATAGATGCGTCTGAACAAAGTATCGGAGTTGATACATAATTCCAGCAACCACCAAAACGTTGATAGTGCCGGGGTTTCCGTGTATTTTCAAGAAATTGTTGATCAGGTAATGCTTTAATGATTTAAGTGATTGTTTAAGATTTTCATGATATTTATATGTAATGTTTTTCAGGATGATGGATCTTTTGACGTTGTTGAAGGCAGTAACTTTTTCATTAGCAGAGTGGCATTCCGGGACAATTCATCAAAGTACTATATTAATGACCGTGGTAGTAATTTCACTGAGGTTACAAAGAAGTTGAAAGAAAAAGGAGTAGACCTTGATAATAACCGTTTTTTAATTCTTCAGGTATGCCTAGGGTTATCTTGAAATATTTTTTCAATTTTCAGCTTCTTTACATCTTATCTGGGACTTCACATCCATAATTGCAAAATTCTTTAATGGTTGAAGTTTTTAAAAACTTTAATCAGGCCAACTTTTTGGTTTTGGAGGTTGACATGTACTTGGTTTATGGAGTTTCATATCATCAATCACCACTTGCACTTCATGCCTTGCAATCTATTTGGTCTTGTGTCTACCTGTTTTCATTGTAGGGTGAGGTTGAGCAAATCTCTCTAATGAAGCCCAAGTCACAAGGACCCCATGACGAGGGATTCTTGGAATATCTTGAAGACATCATAGGAACTAATCAATATGTGGAAAGGATTGAATCAGCATATAAAGAGTGAGTTGAACTTTAAGTTTTCTAGTTTGTTTATCTTAACACTATTATTAGAATTTTTACTGTTCAATATTCTCTATATCCATATATAGTGCTTATGAGAACAAGCTAGTCTTAAATGTAGATTTAACTAAGAGTTGTATACTTCGTCACTTATTGAAGAAGTCTATTGTTTAAATGGATTTTTTAACTATTGCAACTTTCGGTTATAGTTATTGCGCAGTACATTTTATTGATTATAATCTGTAGTAGCAAAGGAGATTCAAGTCTTTTTCCAACTACTTCAAATGTATTTCTATAGTATCTAGTTGTCTTTGATAAAATATGTTGTATAAGATCACAAAAAGGCTAACAAGTTATGTTTATTTAAATTCGCAGCCCATTTGCATTGAAACATGTGTAAATATTTTTTTTTAATATTTCTTTATTTTACTTGTTATAATATATATATATATATATATATATATATATATATATATATTTATACTACATTAAAAAAATATAATATCATAACTAGAAAATTATATGAGTACAATAAGAGCAATATCATGTTATGAGGAAAAAAAGAAAGAAAAAAACCATGATTGTCAAGGATGAGAAAATTTTGGATCTTGAAAACTACAAAAAAAAAGAAACACTGCCGTTGCCTGGTCCCAAATCCATGATGAGAAAAGTGGAGTGTTGCCTTAGATAGTCGTCAGCCAGTATAAAACTTGTTGAATAATCATGACATGAATCCTTTAAATTTATTGAAATGTATCTTGCTTTAAGTCTTGTGAATATAGGGGAATGTTGATAAAAATTTTTTAATGATTTCTTCCTTGTTTGATAAATAGGATATGGAACTTTCTATTCACTAGAGTATTAGCACTCTAAATTCTCTCATATGAATTAAAATGTTGTTGAGAATCATGATCATCGATGCCTTCACAAATTGGTGGGAGATGAGGTATTTCAATGATAGGCATATTGGTATTTTTTATTTTGCTTGTAAATGATCTAGTGAAAAACATTGTAGGATCAGTAGGGTATGGTACAACAACCTCTAATTCAAAGTAGTGTCTAAAATTGGTTCCAAGTTATGAGTTTTGTCACGACCCAGCCCGGCTAGCCCGAATATAACGAGGCGGGAACAGTCGGTCGTACGAAAAATACGTATAAACCATAATCAATTTCATTTTAACCTTTATAACATAACATAAATATCATCTATTAATATGAAAGAGTCACTAAAAAACATCAAATTAAAGTATTCCAAGTTTGTTTCTTCTCATATAAAAACTAAAAACATAAACTGCAACACAATTACATAAACTCCAATAAACTGTTCAGACACAGGTACAAACCACTGAACTCAAAATCAACAGAAAACATAAAATCCTTTCTTCCTGAGGCCCTCTACGACTGTAGGTATATTGTCGTCTCGTAGTCATCACATCTTAATAATATCTTCTGAAAAATATTTCCAATAATAAGATGAGCCAACGCTTAGCAAGTAAAAAACATTTATCTTAAATTCATGAAATATTTTTCTTTTCTTTCTTAAACATACCATTAAGCATCAAAATGAAACAATAAAGGATCATAATAAACATTCATGGGTATGATTTCATAAAACATTTTCATAATCATTGCATAAAACATTTCCTTAAATCCTTTTTTCTTTCTTTTTCATAAACTTTCCTTTAACTTAAATCTTTTCATTAAATGCATAAATTTCATAATCATAATATGATAATCACCCGTCCCGGAAGTACCAGAGTTTTGTACTGATCATTTACAATCTTTTGACCATTTTCTTTACCATTGGCTCCGAAGAACCCCATTACCATTTGACTTTTGCAAGCCCTTTTACCATTTGGCTTCGTAGAACCTCATTACCATTTTGGCACTTCCGGATCAACATACACATGCACTTTATAATAACTATATTCATCAAGGGATTAAAAACTATTCAATACATCATATGATATTTAATGATTTTTGGGTAATAAACTTCTGTATCTCATATGTATGAAATTGTTTAATTTGCTTTAACATTCTAAATAACATGCCATATGTATAAACAATAATTGTAAAACTAAAGCAATAATAGAAAATTCATGAACATTAACATGTAACATTTTAAAAGTGCAGAAATATTTAATTAAATTTCATAAATTCAATTTAAATGTAATTCATCTATCTTGCAAGTAGCGAACAACCACCACAACGCAACACGACGTTGTTTAACCACTTGTTGTCTCCTTAATCCACACCTAAAGATAATTATAATTGAACTAAGCATACATCAGAATTATTTTCAATAATTAAAATAATTAATTTTATAATTTCGGAATTATTTAAAATATTAAATTTTGGAAACCCTAAATCTTAAATTTCACTCAAATCTTTATTTCAAAATTATCCCTAAACATAATTTATTAATTATATTATTAATTTTCGGATTAAATTAATTAGGGAAATTAAGAAAATGAAAATTATTATAAAACTCAAAAAGTCAAAATTTTGTTTTAAATACATTCCTAAGGCCTTTAGAAACAACTTTTATAAAAGCACTTTAAAGAAATTAAAATTTTTGTAAAAAACCCTAACTTTCCGATTTCCAAAAATTCCTCAAAAAAACTTCATTTTCAATTTTTCACCATTAAATTACTTCCCTAATCCTTCCTTAAAGGGTTCATAAAGAAATTTTGTGAGAAAACGAGAATTTGGAAAATTTCTAGGAAGTTCTTTTCCAAATTACTTGAAATCTAGAGAGATTTGTTTTAAAATAATCGTACCTTAAGACTCTCATCATCGTCTTCTTTGATTTGCACTAAATTCTTCGCCGGAAAATGGCCGTTGGAGCCACCCCCGCCGAGCCCGCGGTCCACCCGTTCCTCTTGTTCTGCTCGGTTTGGCTGATGCATGCGAAAGGGAAATGAGGGAGAGGTTTTCAGTTTGCCTATTTAGAGAAATTGGAATTTGCCAAATGACTTAATTGCCCTTAAACAAATCCGGCCTTCTATTCGCTTAGGGATAAAATATGTATTATGAGACTTTGATTAATTTTAATTTCTAAAATAAGCAAGATTAGGTATATGTTTAGGAATTTATAAAATTATTTTCGTCGAATTTCATTAACTTTAATTTTACACTTAAGTCTCGTTGCGATGCATCGAAAAGTGTGCGACGATCTACGATCGTCTTTTTCAGTTTTTATAAGTTTAGACATGATGTGATCCTTTGTTTGTTGGTATCTTGGGATTTAAGTATTTTGCAATTTGCACATATTATTTATAAGAATGGAGATATCTACATGTAGGGGTGTCAATTTCGGGTCACGGGTCGGATTCGGGTCTAATCTGAAATTGACCCGGCACTATTCGAGTCAACCCGAACCAGACCCATTTTTGAAAACAGGTCGGTTTTCCGGACCCGAACCCGATCCGCTTCGGGTTTGGGTCAACCCGACATGACCCGTTTCCAACAAAAAATTGCTTGTTTTCGGGTAAAAAAGGGGTCAATCTCCTCTTTTTCGGGTAAAAAATGGGTCAATCTCGGGTTGTCGGGTCAAAATTTGATTTTTGGGTCAAAATCGGGTCAATTTCGGGTCAAAGGGTTTACCCGAACCCGACCCAATTTTGAAACGGGTCGAAATGTTGAACCCAAAACCGACCTGTTTCGGGTTCGGGTTGACCCTAACACGAAATTTTCAGGTCGGGTTCGAGTCGGGTTTTTGGGTCGTGTCAAATATTGACACCCCTATCTACAAGGATATAACTTATATATTTGATGTTTGTTGGTTAACATAGAGAAGTGCTTTAGTAATACACTATTTTGTAAAAGAATATCATGTAGACATAAAGGTATATTTAATAAAACTATAATTGTACAAACTATGTTTTATGCATTTGAGTGTTGCGAAGTAAGAAGTGATTAGTAAAATAGATTAGTGTGCAAAAATAAGAATTTTTACATGAGTGCATGATTTTTTTGTAATAATAGTTAAATAAAATTTATCTTTGTGGGATGGTTGGAGTAGCATCCATTCATGATAAGATAATGAAAAATAGAGTTAGATGATTTGGAAATGTGGAATAAAGGCAGAAGGGTTTAAAAAAACGTTGATAGAGGAGATTAATTTTGAAAGATTTGGAATAAATAGGATGGGCCATGGTTGGAATAGTATCTATTGATCATAAGATTATGAAATATAGAGTCAAGTGATTTGTAAATTTGCAATAAAGGCAGAAGATTAAAAAAAAGGTTGATAGATGAGATTACTTTTGAAAGATTTGGAATAAATATGATAGGCCAAAGTTAAGACAAGAAGAATATGTGAAAAATGATTTGTGTAAATATGTTAACAAGTTGTACAATATATTGAGAAGGATGAATGAAAGGGAGGATTCATGATGATAACTTCATTAGTTTGGCTAAATCTAATAATGATTGATGAATATAGTGATTTGATCATGAAAACTCATTATATATTATGTTTTCATAGAATTCTCAAATTAAGTTTTTACCATCTACACCAGTAGGGGCATTGTCTAGTGGGAGCTCTGATGAAAATGTTTTATAGCAGCAAACATAATGTGAATTTTTTTTTATACTTTGAGGTATCGGGAATGCCCCAGAAGCTGTCATGACCTGGCTTGGAGACTCGAATTAATGAGACGGGAACGAACAGGCGGACAATTAATATATTTTTTTCGCAATTACATATAATAGTAATAACTAATATTCCTCAAACACTAAAGAACCACTAACACTTCTTGTACATTTAATATGCATTTAAACATAACACATTTTACCTGCTTTCATTTGAACGCCGTTTTTTGTACATAAAATCCTTTCTTTCAATCATTTATACTTATCAAGAGACCTACTTGAAGAAGTTAATTTAATAAAGTGAGCTTACGAAGTAAAGTCAGTTGATATTCACCATTTCATAAACAACAGTTAGTCATATAAAATAAACATACAACTTTCTTAGTAAGTAACATATGCATTTTCTTTCATATACCATAAGTTTTATAATTTATTCTTCACATAAATTAATTCATATTCTAGTTCATTTGTCCATTTCCACTTAACATTCCTTTCTTTTTCATTTGATATTTAATCTATTTCCATTTCCATTAATATATGAGCATTGTCTAAATGTACCAATAAAGATACAACCATTTTCATTTTCATTTTCATTTCCTTTCAGCGCGCATGTATACATTGCGTCCCCAGCTAGTACCATAAGAGGGTGAACTCTTGTAATTTTTGCATGCATATTCCTTTTTCTTTTTATACTTTCCATTTGTATATTGTAATTTCCTTATTTGTTTCATGAAATTTTAAACATATGTATCATTCATATATATATATATATATATATTAGATCACTTTATATCTTTAATGCTTAGCTTTCATCATTATAAACATGATAGATTTCAAACATAATAATTGAATAATTTAATAAAACATTGTATTTAAAATTTTAATAAAATAAAGTAATGTAAACAACAATAATTAAATTGTCATGGTCTCATCCACTTCCTCATCTCTGCAACACTTAACTTAATATTATGCTTCTCTTTTAATGGCCAATATTTTGCACCATAAAGCATTTGAAGTTAACTATGTAAAGATAAAATAGGACATCCATACAATTTCTTGTTTCTTGCTTGGTACTAGATATATTTCTAGGTGGTACTAAGTAACCTAAAGCTATTTTCGTAAGGTCTATTGAAGTCAAGTTGTTGTCTTTACTTTGTTTGATAAATTTCTCCCTCTATTAAGTTTTTAAAATGGATGAGTCCATGTTGAAAATGTTACCTCTCTTGAGGCCTGGATTGGAGCAGGGCGTTTTTGATCTCATGGTTCTCTATACATATTTCCTTGCTAATTACACAGAGCGCATTACATACATTGGTTACCCCAATCATTCCCTTTATATTTATGAGCAATAATTTTAAGAAAATTGTTTACATTTTTGGACTACTGATAACCTGTGTCTTTTATTGTATTTATAGCGTGTTTAGTCAATCCATTTTTTAATATCCATGAAAAATTATGCTACTGCAGATTAGAGTCCCTAAACGAAAAGCGATCCGCAGCAGTTCAGATGGTAAAGCTTGCTGAGAAAGAGAAAGACAGCTTAGAGGTGCATATATATTTTCGTAAATGCTTTTGTGCTGTTCTATATATAAAGGAACTTATTATTGAGTTAATATTTTTTTTCCTTAGAGCGCAAAAAATGAAGCTGAAGCCTATATGCTGAAGGAACTGAGACTTTTGAAGTACAGGGAGAATGCAACTAAGCTTGCTTTTGAGGATGCTAATGCCCATGTCACTGAATTGAAGCAGAATGTCATAACATTAGAGGAAAATCTCACAACTGAAAGGTTATCATTAATTTAGAGCTAATTGTTTTTATTGTCTCAATTAAATGAAATGCTAAGAGCTTTATTTCAGAGAGAAGATTCAACACGACTTGAAGATATTGAAGGAACTAGAGAGTGTTTACAACAAGCATTTGAAAACACAGGAGGTAATATTTCAGCATCCTTTTATAGTTATGCACTCGCTTGTTATTTGAGGCCATTCAGAATCAATGTTGTTTTGCTCATGCATGGCTCAAATATAAAGGAAATTGTCAGCGTATGTTAATGTTGAGTTTCACAAGCACAGATTTATTTGTTAAAAAATTTCTTATGCACTTTTATTCTATACTTAACCTTTGTAACAGAGGCCAGCATACTCTTTATTTTGTCTTTGGGCATGTTGATTACGGGATAAATACTTATGTTGATGTTCCTGCATGCATCATGTGGGTGAACTGATTATTAAGGAGGTAAATGAGGCGAACATGAATAAACTCGCTTCTAAACTATTGAGTAAAATATAAACACCCTTAAGTTTGTTAACAAGTTGAAAAATCATGCTCATGTTATGCATAGTAAAAGCAGAGATGGCAGTGCATAATAATTCTTTTTGTTGCAAGTTGAAATACTTTGTAATATGATTTTTAAGGTAGAGAAAAAGAGCTAGATGAGGGGGTTGGATGTTGATTGAAAGATAGGTGCTCGATTGTTTTGTTAAGAGAGTAAATGCTGATGGAAGACAATAGGAGAGAGAATTCTTTGGAAAGGGGAGATTATGTTAAAGAGAGAAAGTTAAACAGAGAGAGCAATCATTAGAGAAAGAGGGCCGAGTATTGGGCTTGGAGTTTTACTCTAAGAGATGGAGAGATGCCGTGTAGAGCAGTTTAGGACACATTTTCTTGGGTACAACTATAGATAACAGGCTTATGCGACAAGAAATAGAGTTTGGTAGCTAACTTGTTGTATTTTTTTTTTTTTTTTTGGGGGGGGGGGGGTTGGTTAGATGGGATTGTGTCGAGTTTTGCTTGATAAGACGATTGGAGTCAACCTAAGCCTAGGATCCTAGGGGTAGTATCTCGAACCTAAAAATAATGGAATGCAAGGGACTTACAAATCTACACCTCACATGAGCTTAAATCAGCCCGATCTATGGGCTTACAACACTGCCTAGAAAGGACCGCCAGCTAACCCACTTAAACGTTTTTATAACCATATAGTTCGGTCTCAATACATATGCAATATAGTTAAGACTGTTTTGATTTAGAAGGCATGACTTAGAACTTGACTTTTGGGTTAAAATGCCAAACCATGTGGGCATGCAAATGTTGACTTATTGAATGCAGATTTTTGTTATGTGGTTCTTATGTGAGGGCTTTTACATGTGACTCACTGGGTTATGCATGATCGTTTCATGTTTTATTGAAAAATGTGGTTTGTTTAAGTAAGTCATGCGCTTTTTTTGGTAAAAAAGAATGCATATTATCTTATGGTTTATTTTTTTATTTAGATCTTTTAATTAGTAGAAATTTTAATTTTATCCTAAAGCCTACTGTATAACACATGTCTAGGCGGCCCCTAAGCAAAAGCAAGTGAATGGACTTAGAAAAAACATGAATTTCTAATGTGCACTGAGTAAACAAACAAATTTGTGTATATATACATAAAATAAACCAACAGGAAAGTAAAATAATGTCTAAATTATTACAATTATGAGTGGCAGTTGAGTTGCTTGCCTTATGCAACTCAGTTACATTTTCTTTTACAGATTTAGCCTGTGGGTCTTCAAGCTTTGGATTTTAGATGCATCAAGGGCTTCACCTAGGGGGTTCTCCTTCTAGTTCATCTCTCATTTAACTAGGGGTGTCAAAATGGGTTTTTTTTTGGGTCCAACCCGAAATTGACCAGCCCTCTATTGATCCAACAAGAACCTAACCCGATTATATAAATTGGTCAAAAATTTAAACCCGAACCTGACCTGCCCCAAATCTAGGTCGACCCAACACGTAGGCCCGGGAGAGCGAGTACAGAGTAGGTGAGTACGATGCGGGGTGTGGGGGCGAGGTGAGGGCAGACCACGAGTGAGCTGGGCGACCCTGACATGCGAGCATGACGCATTGACAGGACGTGGTGCGAGCAACAGGCTGAACACGTGGGTCTGCCACATGCAACTCGCAACGCGGTGTGGGTAGGGTCTGCCACTTTCATCGCCGATGGTGCGGCTTGTATGGAACTGTGGGTGGGAGTGGCGAGTTCGGACGAGACAGGTCAAATTTAGGTTATCTCAAACATGTCAAAATTTGGAACCCGAACCCAACTCGTTTGTTAAATGGGTTGACCTGAACTCGGATTTTTTGGTTCGGGTTTAAGTCATGTTATTTGGGCTGGGTTAATAATTGACACCCCTACTTGGTACTGTATCCCACTTGTCTACAACGCTTTTTAAGTCATAAAATATATTTAAAAAATGAAAAGACTCAAACTCGCAAAACAGGGGGATTTGGAAGCATGTAAATATAAGTAAAAGAAAACATCTTAGAGTTGCCTAACACTTAAAGTTCCAAGTCTTTTTTCTATCCAATTGGCCATTCTTCCTTGGGGGATTTTAAGCACCTACTGCAAGCAAATAACATTTGATAATCATGTCTTTTATTTACCCCATTTTGGATATGACCACTTGCAAAAAATATATATATCTCTATCATAACCACTTAAGGATAAATATGATAGACCGGTTCACCCTGTATCGGCTCAGGAGCCGGCCCAGCGGCCGACTTAATGCTATAGAAGGCAGAACGGTCCGCCCCCTTTGATTTGCTGCCCACGTGTGGGGCCCACTTGGAACAATTGAGGAAGGAGGATTGGGTGGTTAGGGAGAGAGGGAATTTTTGAATGAGGGAGAATTGAATTAGGAAACTAATTGTATTAATAAAGGGATTTGTTCTAGGGTTAGGTTTTATGCTTCTGTTTTGTTTCTCTTGAAGTTTCTTTGGCGTCTTGGGCTCTAGGCACCTTGTTTAGAGATTTGGGAGACAACGATCCTCCTCTCGAATTGAGGATCAATTGTATCTTGCTTGGTATTTGTTTTGGCTTTGTTTCTCTTCTAGCAATCTACCATTTGGGGCTATTTTCGCCCAGATTTTGCATTACTCTTGCTGTTTTCAACAATTAGAGATAGGTTTGCTTGCGAACTCAAGTATTTCCATTAGTGTTACTTGCGAACTCAAGTATTTCCTATCAAATTGGTATCTGAGCAAGTCTTGAGACCGGTGGAGGACTGTTTTCGGCAAATTACAACAGTAGTTTTTTGCTAAAAACAAGAAAAAGTTGTTGAATTTTGACCCCAAAATCTTGATTTTGTGAACCTACAAACTTCAGATTGTGTTGGCTGCCAAAAAAGTGGATGCCTTGGAGGAAAGACTTGAAGGGGAGATGAATCAAATCAAAACGACGGTGGAGGAAAGGATTTCTTCAATGGAGGGACAAGTTGTCGATCTTCGTGATATGATGAAAAAAATGTTAGAAATTCAAAATCAAACGGCGGTTTCAGTGGCAAAAGGTAGGGAAGGAAAAAATAAAATTCTGAAATTCGTAGGGAGGAAGATGAGGTGGAAATCATGGAAGGAGAGGGAAGAAGATCCCATATGGAGCCTGTCAAGAGGGAAGAAAGAGGAGGTGGATATGGGGAATGCCATTAGGGATACTTTGGTCGTCGAGGTGTTGATTTTGAAGAAAGAAGGGGGGATTTCTAAGGGGGTTTGGGCTATGGCAGAGCAAGGGAAGATCGAGAAACATGGGGTGGACCTAGCACTTGGGAGAGGGGAAATTATGGAAAAATTAGGGGAAATGGTGGCGACCAGAAGGTGAGGAAGTTGAAGATGCCCATATTCGAAGGAGAAGATGCATATGAGTGGATTTACAAGGTAGAGCGATACTTTGCCGTCAATGGTCTGACGGAGGAGGAGAAGCTGACAGCAGCAGGATTGTGCTTGGATGTAAAAGCCCTGTCGTGGTTTCAGTGGAGAGACCAGAGGAGGCCTATTAGGAACTGGAGGGAATTCGAAGACTACATAATAGAACGTTTCCAAACCGAGCGGGGAGGAGATTTCTATGAGCAGTTCTTTGCGCTGACACAGGAGGGATCGGTAGCAGACTACCGACAGCAGTTTGAGCACCTAGCTAGCATGGTGGAGCGACTCTCAGATACAATATTGGAGGGAAATTTCATGAAAGGGCTGAAGGCGGAGATCTGAGCAGCAGTGAAGGTTCTGATGCCTCATGACTTGGGGGAGGCCATGAGGTTGGTCCAACTGGTGGAAAATCAACCAAATTTGGAGAGAAGAGCCACGAGTAGCAGCACCAGGGGCACTTACAAGATGACGACCACTCATCTAGCTCCTAAAGGTCCTCCAACAGGAGGGAGTTGTGAGGCCACCAAGGAGAAGACATGAGGATGGAGTGGGGGAAATTTCAAGCGGTTGACAGAGAAAGAGATGTTGGAGAAGAGGGCTAAGGGCACGCTAGGTGCGATGAAAAGCACACACCAGGACATCAGTGCAAGGACTGAACTCTTGAGGTTTTCATTGTCTGTGATGACGAGGAAATTGAGGAGGGAGGTGAGGAGGAGATAGAGGAAGAGATGAATGATAAGCTACACTTTGATCTAGCTGAGGTTTCCCTGAATTTAGTGGTAGGGTTCACTACGAATCATACCATGAAGGTGAAGAGAGAGATTAAGGACATGGAGGTGGTGGTGCTGATTGATAGTGGGGCTACTCACAATTTCATTTTCACCCAGGTCATCGATCAACTGAGAGTGAGATTGGTGGATATCGGCTATTATGGGGTGATGATGGGTACATGAAAGGTGAAGAAATGTTAGGGGATTTGCAGAGGAGTGCGACTGATGATCCAGGGGATACATGTGAGGGAAGACTTTCTTTCGCTAGAGCTTGGGAGTGTAGACATCATCCTGAGGATGAAATGGTTGAAAACTTTGGGGGACACCAAAGTGAATTGGGGTGCACTCACGATGGAGTTGATGGTGGATAGGAGGAAGGTGGTGATTAAGGGAGATGCGGGGCTTTTCAAATCCCTGGGTTCTCTTAAAATGATGGTGATGGACATTCAGTTGGCGGGCGGAGGGTATTTGGTGGTGCTGCACAGTTTGGAGGGAGCGAGATTGGAGGAAGGAGACATACCCCTCTCCATTCAGCCGTTGATTCTGCAGTTCCAAAATCGCCCATCAGTGTACGACCTTATCGCTACCCTCAGTTCCAGAAGGATGAAATCGAAAGGTTGATTTGAGAGATGTTGGAGGCCAGAGATCATCAGACCCAGCATCAGTCCTTTCTCTAGCCTCGTTCTGTTGGTGAAAAAGAAGGATGACAACTGGCATTTTTGTGTGGACTACAGAGCACTCAATAAGGAAACTGTACTGGACAAGTTTCCCATACCCGTCATTAACGAGCTGTTAGATGAATTGAGTGGGACCGTGAATTTCAGCAAGATAGACTTGAAATTAGGTTACCATCAGATCCTGATGAAGGAGGATATACCCAAGATGTCCTTTAGAACTTATGAAGGACATTACGAGTTCCTGGTGATGCTATTTGGCCTCACCAATGCTCCCGCTACTTTCCAGGCCTTTATGAATAAGGTTTTCAAACCTTATCTCAGACGATTTGTATTTATATTCTTTGACGACATCCTGGTCTACAACAAGACATAGGAGGAGCACTGAGAGCATTTTAAAAGGGTGTTAGAGGTACTGTAGGAGCACCAGCTGAGGGCTAATTTGAAGAAATGCTGCTTTGCACAAGCTAGTGTAGAGTACTTGAGCTATGTGGTATCAAAAGAAGGGGTGACAACATATCAATCCAAAATTGAGACAATGCTAAAGTGGTCAGTGTCGAAAAATTCGAAGGAGCTGAGGGGATTTCTAGGACTAACAGGTTAATACAGGAGGTTCGTTAAGGGGTACAGCTCCATAGCCTGGCCACTCTCTGAGCAGTTGAAAAAGGATGGGTTCCTATGGGGGGAGGCGACCACATCAACATTTGAGAGCTCGAAGAAGGCGATGACTATGGCGCCGGTCCTAGCTTTGCTAGATTTCACTCTGACCTTCATTTTGGAGACAGATGCGTTTGGGTATGGGCTGGGTGCGTGCTTATGCAAAGTCGTAGGCCCATTGCCTATTTCAGCCAGGTATTGACTGCTAGAGCTCTGCTGAAATCAGTTTATGAGAGAGAATTAATAACCATTATTTTGTCCATCTAGAAGTGGTGGCCCTAACTATTGGGGAGACATTTTATTGTCAGGACAGATCAGCGGAGTTTGAAATACTTGCTGGAACAGCAGATGGTGATGGATGTGCATCAAAGGTGATTGTCCAAGTTGCTAGGGTATGATCTTGAGATTCAGTATAGACCAGAGGTGGAGAACAAGGCGGTAGATGCTTTGCCCAGATGTATGGGGGAGCTGCAGACAGTGGAAGTATCCGTTCCTTTGATACTTGACTGGGAGACCATCCGAGAAGAAAGTGCTAGAGATGAAGATTTGTGAAGGATCATCTCAGATTTATTGAAAGAGGATGGTAGCCACCCATGATACTCATTGGAGGGAGATAGATTGTTGTATCAGGGAAGATTTGTGATGCCCCGTACTTTGATCCACATCCCAAATTTACTCTAAAAATTTTGTGGAAGTGCAGTTGGGGGCCATTCAGGAGTGTAGAAGACTTACAAGAGACTAGCGGCCGAGCTTTATTGGAAGGGAATACATAGAGATGTAGAAGAGATGGTGGTGAGGGGTGAGATCTGTCAGAGGAACAAATATCTGGTTATGTCATCAGGGGGACTACTACAACTATTGGCGTTACCAGGACGAGTATGGGAGGAGATATCCATAGATTTCATAAATGGGTTGCCCCGTTCAGAAGGTTTCACAATGATCTTGGTGGTGGTGGATAGATTGAGCAAGTATGCTCATTTCATTCCCCTTCGGTATCCTTACACCGCAGTGACAGTGGCTTAAACATTTATCAGAGATGTGATCAGATTGCATGGGGTACCAGAGGCAATCGTCCCGGACAGAGATAAGGTGTTCCTTAGTCATTTTTGGAGGGAGTTGTTCAGGCTACATGGGGCAGTTCTAAAGAGGAGCACCGCTTACCGCCCACAGACAGATGACCAAACATAGGTGGTCAATATGAGCTTGGAGACCTACTTGAGATGCTTTATTCGGAGACACCCAAGCGGTGGGCCAAATGGCTATCATGGGTGGAGTACTGGTACAACACCTCGTTACACAGCCAGCTTAGAGTTATCGACCACACTTACTGAAGATTTAGAGGTGATTATGAAACCCTTAGAGTTGATGGGGATTCGCCAGAAAGAAGATTGAGCGAAAGAAGTGCTGATTAAGTGGAAGAATCTACCTGACTACGATGCCACGTTTGAGCCATACGAGAGGGTGAAACAACAATTTCCTAATTTTCACCTTGAGGACAAGGTGATTCTTTGGGAGGGAGGTATTGACAGGCCGGTTCACCCAGAACTTGCCCAGGAGCCGGCTCAGGAGGCGGGACAAGGGGTCCCCGCCCCCTTTGATTAGCCGCCCATGTGTGGGGCCCACTTGGAACAATTGAGGAAGGAGGATTGTGGGCAGCTAGGGAGAGAGGTAATTTTTGAATGAGGGAGAATTGAATTAGGAAACTAATTGTATTAATAGGGGGATTTGTTCTAGGGTTAGGTTTTATGCTTTGTTTTGTTTCTCTTGAAGTTTCTTTGGCATCTTGGGCTCTAGGCACATTGTTTAGAGATTGGGAGAGAACGATCCTCTTCTCGAATTGAGGATCAATTGTATCTTGCTTGGTATTTGTTTTGGCTTTGTTTCTCTTCTCACAATCTACCATTTTGGGGTTGTTTTCGCCCAGGTTTTGCATTACCCTCGTTGTTTTCACCAATTAGAGATAAGTTTGCTTGCGAACTCAAGTATTTCCCTTAGGGTTACTTGCGAACTCAAGTATTTCCTATCAAAATACCCACAACGTTGATAATTTAGTAGACGTCACACCAAACACATCAACTGCATATGTAGAAAAGAAAAATCCTAACGCTAGTATATGCTTAGGAGCTGTGTATTTAAGTGTATGTCAGTTGTGTGGTATGTCATGTTACAAATGATGTCTTTTTATTGTGGAATAAAGATGCTTAATTTTAATTCGGAGGCGATTCCACTTCAAGTTGTTTATGATTTAAAATTTTTATTTGATTTTTAGTGTTTTATATTTTGGAGGGTTATGAAGAACCTGTTAAACAACCACTACTTGTTTTGAGCCAAACATGCTATTCATGGAATTCTAAGATTCAATGATGTAGGCATTCCACCTTTTTGTGGTAGAATGCTTTTTCATATATCAAGAGGAACCTAAGTGTGTTTTAGGTATTTTTTAGATTTCTTTGTATTTGGATAAGAGAAATGTTTACTTAATAGAGTTTTTTTTTTTTTTAATTTTTTATTTTTTTCTTTAATTTTTTATTTTTTATTTTTTATTTTTACTTAATAGAGTAATGTAAATATGTCTAGAGTTTGGCTTAAGGCTTTGTGAAATTCACCTTATTGGATAAGGTAAATTCCAATAAGAAGAGGCTAGTAAAGAGAAATCTAGAAGTTTGTATTTCAATTGTCATGAAAGGATGATCAATTGCTTTTGTTAAGTGATAGGATACTTAAAATTTGGATCTAAGTAGAGGAGTCATCTACTTGATTATGGATCAAATAGATGAAAGTGATTAAATATCTAAAGCTTTGGAGCTAAAGGTAGAAGGGATCACATGGCTTTTATACTAAGGGATGAGTGAAATTCCCTTTACCTTTGGAACTAAAGAGAATATAATGAAACCTCTAGTTTTGAGGCTAAGATTTAATGAGAATCCCTACAATTTTGAGGTTGTGGGTTACCCATGACTTTTAGGCTAAGGAATCATGGGTTCTCTTCAGCTTTTGGGTCAAATGAGAAATGGGCTAATACTTAGTCTTTGGACTAAGGTTAGGAGGAGTTCCTATGGCCTTTGAAGCTTGGAATTCCTATGACTATTGAAGCTAAGGAATGGAAGGAAGATGTTCAACCTGTAACTTTTGTATTAAAGGTTAGAGAGTTCTCTTTAGCTTTGGAGCTAAGAAAAAATAAATAAAATTCATAATTTTTAAAGCTAATGAATTGGGTATGAATTTCCTACGACTTTGAGGTTGAGATAAAAGAGTAAACATATAGTTTTTGGGCTAACGTGTAGAATCTTCTAGTGCTTTTGGAGCCCGTAGAAAAGAGGAGTGACTTATAATTTTGAGGCTACAAATTAGGAAGCAATCATTGAATTTTGTATTCAATCATGCATGGTTATCTACCTAATTTGAGTTAGGCAAATGTGAAAGGCTAAGATTGGAATCCTACGCCTAGGGAGAATGATCATTTGTTGATTTTGGATTCAATACATGAAATAGAAGAACTTAAGTATTTGGCCCTAAGATTCAAGAGCTTATGGTATAGTGTGTTTAGGACTTTAGGAAAATCCAAAACATCATACCTAAGGAAGGGTGATGGTAGCTCCTAAGGGGTGCTAATATTTATGCAATGAAATGTTTGAAGCCTTGGAAGACCCCAAAATATCAGGCATGAGGGAGAAGGGCATTTGAAAGAGATCCTATTTTTTTAAAGTGTTTTAAACTCATTTTTAAATAGGAGTGAACATTTAGAGACATTTAAACAAGGTTTTAAGATCAATTTTGGGCATGATCTAAGAGAAATTAGGAACACACATTAAGTGGGTCGCCATTTTAGGTATTTATCAAATGCTTAAGCTACTTGTTATTGCCTTCAACCTTTCAATTTACAAATTGCACTGACATGCTTAGATAATTTCAATGTATGGTAGGATATAGTCTATAGGCTTTTTAAAAGTCATAGCGTACTCCACCATTTGCTTTACATGCATTTAAAAATTAAATGAGCATGCTTTTGAATTTGCAAACTTTAGGTAAACAATGGTCTTAGCAAATGACCTACAACATGCATTTTTCTAAGGTTTGAGTGATGCAACTTAAACCATGCAACTTAGTATGATTAAGTGTGCGGTCATTTGGATTGGAATTATTCATCATTTGTTCTGCTTCTCTAAATTTGAAGAAATGTCAAAAGCGAATTCAACTAATTATATTTATCATGGGATTTGAAACTTAAACACGAGAGTTCATGAAAGACCCCAATTGCTTATAAGCTTTCAAAATTAATTGAATCTCATTTTTGAACACTTAACAAATTTATGGAATGTCATGATTGTTAAGCAATGCAAATATCTTAAATCTTTAAGTTAATTTTGCCATAACTTGTGATTTCATAGGAAGTGATGCATGCTACAAATATGAAACTGATGCGTTGTTTGCCCATCACTCAAGTTATGATCAAATGATGATGCGTAGCTTAAGGTTTGATCGTAGGCGAATGTTTGGAATGCAATATGAATGCTATTGCATGCATTTGGGGGTCGTTGAATACAAATCCAACGAGGCAACAACCCTACGTGCTTCGGTGTCCTCCTCGGGCTCTCTTTTGAGAGCAAACAAGTGGAAATCACTGGATTTCCATCGCTTTGCAGAGAGGACAATAGGTGTTTTCAGCTTTGGAAAATAAAATACGGGTGTTTTCGGCTCGAGGAGCGTCAAAAACATATCCATAAGGCTTATAGAGACTTTGGGGTTTTCTAAGTTTAGGAGCATTTTACCTCAGTGAAGCCAATGTACAGTGTTTTCGATTGTTGCGTCTATACCTTGAAGAGGTATAGACGATTGAAAACACAAACCAGCTGTTGTTTGAATGTTTCTGGAAGCTGCCTCCGCTCATGAGCTCACTAGAGTTGATTTTTTTAGGAAGAAGAAGCTCTTCTTCCTTCTATTTGACCGCTGAAATGAAGAGATGAAGAGCTACACCAACTCCTTCCACAAACTCTGCTCGTTCTTTTTTTTTGAGCCCTTCTTAGTTCCTCTATAGCTTAGTTCAGTTGAGACACACGCAATAATCTACAGGAGAAAGCCCCCTGGCCACACGAACTCCTGCATGACCGGTTCAGATGCACAAAGGAAGGAGAATGGATCACTCTATCCGCTTAACTCTTCCTGATCAATTGTTTCTTAGAGGAAGAAGTCGCTCGATCTCCCAGTCCTACATGCGAGGAAGGAGGCTATCGTCTCTCGGTTGATTTGCTCCCAGGCACAAATAGAGAAGCAGCTCGGTTCCTCCCAGACACACACGCGAGATCTCCTGCGTGCTCGTCTTCGCTCAATTTAACCCCAGATGCACTCAAGAGATCTCCCGCTAGCTCCTCTTCGCTCGATTCCACCCTAGACGCACGCAAGAGGAACCCTCCTGCTCGGTCTCTCGCTCTCTCTAGATGGACGCACGCACGTGGGATGCAGAAGCATGAAGATCAAGTCCCCACCCTCCCTCTCTCGAGTGTATCATATGGAAGAAATGAGAGAACCCTCGACACTTGAGTACTTGCCACTCAATCTTTGTCGAAGCCGCTCAAATCTGCTTCAAATCGAGGAGACAACATGATTGGACAGGAAGACAAAGACACATGTGTAATAACCGGTTTAGGCTTGGCCGGTTCAACCGAACCGGCCAGCCTTCTATTATTAGCCGCGACCCAACAGAGGGTCACTACAGACTCTTTCACGCGAAACAGAGAGAGGGCGGGCGACGGAGCGTTCGTGCGAGGGATCAAAAGTATTATTTTGGGAGAGATTTGAAGAACGAGAGAAACAGACGAGAAATATTAAGGGAAGAAGAGAATAAGGAAGATATTGAAGCGAAGAGAAAAGGAATTTGGGAGAGAAATGATTTTGGGAATTTGAGAAGTTCCCATTTGGTTTCAAGAAGGGGGGAGATCAAGTCGTAAGAATTGAAAACCACGAGGATTCAACAGGGAGGAAAATTGATTCAAGGTTTCAAAGGCCTGAAATTTTCAAAGTGGGTATTTATAAAAGTTTAAATTTCTTTATTTCAATTCTATTTTCATTTTTAGAAAGAAGTATATATGAAATTGTTAGACTTATGATTTCTGCTACTGTTTGAAATGATTTACAGAAATAAGCAATGACATGTATGAGTACAATTATGGAAAAGAAAAAGGATATATAATGAGTATATCAAAGATATAAAAAGTAAAAGTTTAGAAAGAAAACATACATATGTATATGATTCATATATGCAAATGATAAGTAATATTTATAGAGATATATGTAGATATGTTGTATGCAATGGTAACAATACGGATAAAAATGAGAAAAGAAAAGAAAAGAGAATAAAGGAAAAGGTATTGAAAACGACATGAGTTCACCCCCTGATGGTACTGGCTGGGGACGCCGTACTCGTGTACGAAAAAGGAAAAGGAAAATGCTATGGAAATGGAAAAGGTTGTACCTTTTGGTACTTTGAGACGATGCTCCTGTGCAAATCAAATGGGAAAATGAAATATAAATGAGATACTAAATATAACGAATATTTTAAATTGTTTTAAATGAAAACATCCGAAGAAGTATAAATCAATGAAATGAAAGAATTAAGATTAAGAAAGGATATAATCAACATATTTTTATGCATATTAATTGTTTTAATTAAATACCCACTGAGTTTACATAGTAAACTCAACCACGAGTTTAAATGTTTCAGGTAAGTTCTTAAGAAAAGAAATGGCTGAAAGAGAAGAACATGTTTACAGAAGGCGGCGTGCAAATGACAGCAGGTAAAATATATTTTGTGTTTTAGTGTCTCTTTAACATGAATGATGTAGTATAATGTTTAAGAAATTTTATCGTCCGACTTTTCGTACCCGCCTCGTTAGATCGAGCATCCGGGCCGGGTCGTGACAGCATGTTTGAAATTTGGGGACAATCATGATCGTTGATCCCAATTACTTGATTTGGAAGTTGATTTAAGCTCCAATTGAGTTAATTTGGCTCAAATTGAGTCAAACCAAACTCGATATAATTGGTTTGAGTTGATTTGAGTTTAATTTGATTCGATTGAGTTAATTTTATATAATCGAATCAAATCGAATTGATTTAATTTAAGTTTAATTAAACTTGATTTGAGGCCGATTTGATTTCAACGGAACTCAATTGGGTGCAAACCGGCTCGATCGGCGATGTGTTGACATAAAAGGGTGTCAACACCTAGAAATCTCATAAACTTTGATTGAATGATGAAAATATTAGTCTCAAAGCTCTGTTAATATTAGCCTGCCTTATCTACAATCCATGATTATTCCAAAAGTTGAAATTAAAAAACTTCTAGAAGAATTTAAAATAACAATATAATAAGTAATAAATCCATCCTAAATTCCTAATTGAAGTAAACTATCATGATTAATTGAAATTACATTAAAAAATGTCATAAAATGTGGTCCACGTGACCAAAATAAAATCAATAAATGATAATGAATGCATAAACAACTTTGATCTGTGTGTTAACTATTGCTGCCTTCTTGATGTTGTTTCAGAAGTTGGTAGATGGTCTCTATCACGTGTTTGACTTGCTTAATATTATGCCAAACGCTTTTTGAACACAAATAACAAGTCAATGTTATGAATAAGTAATGCATTGAGAATTTTTCTATCAATTACTTTGATTTTATGAGAACAATTTATAATATTTCTTGTACAACACTTTTTAATCACCATATAACATTAAACATATATTGCCTATTATGCTTAGTAAAATGGATGATAAAAATAGAAAAGTATCTTTATAAATGATTATTTATAAGCACATGATTATTTATAAGCATATATATATATATATATATATATATATATATATATATATATATATATATATATATATATATATATATATAGAGAGATATATATATAGATATAGAGATAGAGAGAGAGAGAGAGAGAGAGAGAGAGAGAGAGAGAGAGAGAGAGAGAGAGAGAGGGAGTCAGCCTATTGATCTAACTCTTGGTTGTGTTTGACTTGCTTAGTAAATTAGCTAAATAATTTTGTTCAAAATTTGCTATCTTATCGAATTTTCGGAGCACAGATAATTTAAGTAATGCAAGAGGATGCACCATGGTATGCTTTTTGTTGATCTTCTTATTGTTAAGATTAGAGAGGGAGTTAAGGAAAATTTAAATTATGGAGGCCAACTTTAGAGTCTAAGAGTTTTTGTTTGAGTAGATCTAAAATCAAATATATGGAGTTCAATTTTAGTAGTAATATATCTAGTGGGGAATTGTGACTTTGTGCGATCAAATCATAAAAAAAGTACACACCTTTTAGATATGTCGAGTCTATTGTTCAAAATGATGGTGGCATAAATGGTAATATTAATAGAATTCAAGTTTGATGGATGAAGTGGAGGAATGCATCGGTGTTCCTTACATAAGTTAGAAAAGTAAGCCTCAAACTTAAGGGAAAAATCTAAAAGATGGTGATTAGACCGGCAATGCATTATGGCGCAGAATGCTGGCCATTTAAAAAGAAACATAAAATCAAGCTAAGTGTTGCAGAGATGAGATGGTCAGATGGATGAGTGGCTTTACTCTTAGAGACAAAATGCGAAACAAGTTTATACGTGAAAATATTGGAGTAGATCCAGTTCCAGGTAAGATTAGAGAGAGTTGCTTTAGATGGTTTGGTCACATAAAATATTAGCCTTTTGAAGAACTGGTTAAGAGAGTAGATGTATTAGCTTTGACCTATGTTAAGAAAAATATATGTAGACCTAAAAAGACTTGGCTATGAATTATTAGAAATGACTTTTTTTTATTAGATTTAAATGGGAATTTAACTCTTAGAAGGACACAATAGAGAAAAAAGGATTCATGTTGCCGACCCCACTTAGTGGGATAAATGTTTGAGGTTGATGCTGATGTTAGTTACATTAAATACAGGTTGAAATCAAAACAAGAAACTGATAATGAAACTTTTATATGGGTTCAATTTATCGCGTGTAGCTTGTTGGTTTGGTAGAGAACATATACAGCTAGAACCTCTACATTAGTTTATATAGTTCTACCCTTATGTCTTTGTGGCTGTATTTTTCTGCTGGATTACTGTTTATCTTTTTGATACATGAATTACTTGTATGTTCTTTTCTTTCTCTATTTTCTTTGATGGATTAGGATCTTGACAATGAAATGAGGATCTGCAAAGATGAATTCAAGAAGTTTGAGAGGAAGGATGTTAAATACCAGGAAGATCGTAATCACCTGAAGCAAAAAATTAAGAAATCTGATGACAAACTCAAAAAGGTTTGTGTAACGTGTGGTTTTGTCTAGGTGTCATTCTTTTGCTTGAAGTTATGTTTGTCCTTACAAAAGTTAAATTTTGTTTTTAATGTGCAAAAGTTTGGTTTATTTTTTTCATGGCTATTGTTCTTTTCTCTTGTTGAACAAATAGTGAAGTGGGATTTTGTTTTAAGTTCCATGTTTGCGTATCTTTTGTTACAGAATAAAGCATAATGCACTCACTAAATTACGTGCCTGTCAGGACTCATCTAAAATTGATGAAATTAAGAAGGATAACGAGGAATCATCATTTTTTATTCCAAAACTTGAGGAAGAGATACCAAAGTTGCAGCAACTTCTTCAGAATGAAGAAAAGATATTGGAAGAAATCATAGAGAGCTCTAAAGGTTACCCTGCTTTTCAATAATTGATTTTCTTAGTATGAAGGACTACGATGCTTCTAATCTTCTCCTGTGTGTTTGATTATTATTATCCTTTCTTCATCTTATATTTTTATTAGTCATTTAACTATACCGAGGTTTGACTGTTTTTCCCATGTTTGAGTTATGATATCCAATTCCCTCTGTTATCTCCATTAACATTTGACCATTATGTCCCGTGCTACATGATCTTGTTCATCGTATACCCTATCTAGGCTCCCGTTAGCATTTTAGACGTTGTTTTTCATTCAACCCATTGACCTGCTCAACTTTTCATTCTTGGAAATGCAAGGCTGTTCTTGCTGTATTGTGATTTAGGATGGTGGGGCATAAACTCTACATCTAGCTCTGGAACAGAAGTATTGTATCAAATGATTTCAAGTCATGGCTCATCATCATCATCATTCTTTTCGTCATTGGCCTTATGTGATGTAGAACGGGTAGGAGATGGTAATAATCTGAAACAAATCCTTCAGGAAATCTGAAACAGTTCAGATTTGTCTCCCAAAATCTGAGAAACGAATTCCAAGTTGCCTTCAGATTTCTAGAGGGAATTATGGGGGAAAACTTCAGTTTTGGTGTTTAGAGGAGAAGGACTTAAAAGTAAGAAGAGTGGAAAATCAAATCCAATAGGGAAGTGGAGGTGGAGAGGAGAATTGGGAGAGAGGGAGGAGAAGGGGCGGCGGGATCCAAGGCAGGCTGAGGGAATTCAATGCCTTGCATCCGTGAAGTGAATTAGGGAAATAGAATAGGAATTAAATTCCACGGATAAGAGAGAGGGAATTCGGCCAAGGCCAAGGTAAGTTTCAGCCTGCACTTGAAGAGAAAAGCTGAGAAGAAAATTCCATCAGGGTTAGGGGGGGGGGGGGGGGGGGGTGGGTGCTGGCGGGACACAGGGAATGGCTGAGGCAATGTTATATTAATTCCCTAAATCAATGAGTGGATCCAGGGAATAATTTCGGGGAATTAAGACTTTGGAAAATTCGGCCAGGTGGGTTACGGGAATAGAATTAAGTGAGGAAATTTTATTTCCAAATTCCAATTCTGGTTTTAGGAAGTAGAATAGGAAATAGAGCTTAGGAAAAATCTACTGGAGGCAATGTAAAGGGTTTTGAAATTAGTTTCCAAAAGCAATATCAGAAAATAGGAACATTCAAATAAAATTCATTTAGTAACTTTCCAGAATTGAATGATAAATTAGGAAAGAATTCAAATTTCAAATTAGTGGAATTTGAATTTTTGAAAACTACCCAAAATTAAATCACTCAATTAAATTTGAATTACGTCATGAATGAAATTCAATACTTTCCTAAAATAGCTTTCTAATTTAGGAAACTTATTTGAAATTCAAAATTTGAATTTTAAAGCATGAAAATACTTTCCTAAATTATTTGAACTCTTTAGGTCAGCATTAAGGTGACATTGACTCCTCATTCATGGAGACAAACAAGGATGGCCGGCGGTGGAGGAGCTAATGGGGGAAGGTGGCCGGCGGCTAAGAGGAAAAATTTGTGGAGCTTGGTATGGAGGTTTGGCCGAGGGGTTGAGAGGGGAGGAGGATGAAAAACGATGGCTAGGAACAAAAGAGGGCACAAAACAAAAAAACAAAGAAAGATAGAGGATAAACGAAAGAGAGAAATTAAGAACCGCGAGCCTTGGACTCTTCCGAAGACTGACGGGTGATCCGTTGCCCTTCTCAAAGGGACTTCAAATCACGAGCCCTGACCCATCCTGCGGCTGGTGAAACTCCGATTCCTTCCCATAGGAATCTCACTCTCGTCCTCTCTCAAAAGAACACAAGTGTGGAAGACCAATTTTTAATATCAAATCTTCATCCCCATTACAATAGCTTAAGACCCTATATATAGGTCACAACATGAGAAAAATAAAAAATTACAAAATTGCCCATTGGGCCACAACATTCAAATAAACTAACCTAGGGGTAAAATAGGACATAACATAAAATAAGAGCTAAAATTCATAAAATAACTCATAAATGACAATTTAAATTAGAGCCGTCGATTTATGATGCCTCCTGTGATAGATGCGCCAGATCTTCGTGCCGATGTCCGCATCATTCTCCCCAGGTGGGAGAATATTTGACTCCGTCGAGTTAGCATCACAACTGCTCATGTACAACTCCGGACTGTTATTTGCAAAGATTTTCAAACCACCCCGATTGCCCACAAGGTCAACTTGCTTGTTGCATTTTAGCTCGTCAAGTTCCTTAACCATAGTCAAGGGATCACCTTCCAGATTGTCACACTTCTTTTCACCTGCAGGAACTTGTTCACTCTCATATATGACTTCACAAGCGATAGGAGCTATATTGAGTTCTATGGATATCGCTTCCAGAGCTTCATCAACCTTCTCCATTGTAGGAGTTTTAACGGGGTCAGAAGAAACTTTTGCTTCTGTAGTAGTTGTAATTGAATCAACAAATTCATCTTCTTCTTCATGTTCTTCCTTGATCATCTTAGATTTCTCTTTGATTTGCACAGTGAGTGGGAAATTGAAGGCTTCATTGGCCTCCATCCACTTGTCTACTCTATCCACTATCTCTCTGTCTCTTAGTGTCCGTTCTCTATCCTTTGATGAAAGGGTTTTTGCATAAAACGGTGGGTTAGTCCTACCTCGCTCTAGATTATCGAATCGTTCGATTGTTTGACGGTGGAGGTCGACTAAGTTCGCTTGATTCTCCTTGAGATGTTGGCTAATGGCGCCCATTTGACCTACCAACCAGTTTAAAGTCCTTCCAAGTCGATCCGAGTCCATGCTCTGATACCAAACTGATGTAGAACGGGTCACGCTTTGCTATGGAAGATGGACAAACTCCAGATGTCTCACAAAATCTGAAACTTTCTTCAGGTTTTTATTCAAAACCTGAGATATAAATCTCAAATTCAAGTAGTAGGAATTGTGAATTGGAATCAAGAGTTACAGTGGCAATTACACGTGAAATGGGAGAGAGGGAGAGAAGGGGGAGGCGGCGGGTAGCTGAGAGGGGAATTTAAAATCCCAAATTAATTTCCCTAGATTTAGGAAAACAATTGGCTGGATATGGCAGAGGAGAATTTTGGGTAGGAGGGATTTGAGGGAATTTGAATTATTTCCTAAATCTTTGATGGAAGACTTGAGAATTAATTCAACTTAAAATCTCATGGGAGAGAGGGGGCCGGCTGGAATGAGGGGGTGAGGGGAGGAGTTAGGGAAGGATTTGGAATTCCTTAATTAATTCCTTAGATGAGGGAATTAACTGAGGAGTTACCAGAGATATAAATTAAGGCAAATTGATTTGGAAATTGGAATTAGGAAAGCATGGAATTAAATCCAATTTGAATTGAAAGTTCAAATTGATCCTTTTGAATATTTTGGCTGGAGCAAATAGGGAGAAAAGGAAATAAATATGAGTTAATGCCAAGGTGGAGGTGAGGTGGGCCGGCGACATGCAAGGGAGAATAGGGGTTTTAATGCATTAGATTGTGAATACTTAATTTGGGTTTGAGGTTTATGAAAGAAATAATTAAATCCTATTTGAATTTGAAATTCAAATAGAAGTCATTTAAAACTTTCCAAAAATGGATGATAAATTAGGAAAGAATTCAAATTTCAAATTAGTGGAATTTGAATTTTTGAAAACTACCCAAAATTAAATCACTCAATTAAATTTGAATTACGTCATGAATGAAATTCAATACTTTCCTAAAATAGCTTTCTAATTTAGGAAACTTATTTGAAATTCAAAATTTGAATTTCAAAGTATGAAAATACTTTCCTAAATTATTTAAACTCTTTAGGTAAGCATTAAGGTGACATTGACTCCTCATTCATTGAGACAAACAAGGATGGCCGGCGGTGGAGGAGCTAATGGGGGAAGGTGGCCGGCGGCTAAGAGGAAAAATTTGTGGAGCTTGGTATGGAGGTTTGGCCGAGGGGTTGAGAGGGGAGGAGGATGAAAAACGATGGCTAGGAATAAAAGAGGGCACAAAACAAAAACAAAGAAATATAGAAGATAAACGAAAGAGAGAAATTAAGAACCGCGAGCCTTGGACTCTTCTTAAGACTGACGGGTGATCCGTTGCCCTTCTCCAAGGGACTTCAAATTATGAACCCGGACCCATCTTGCGGCTGTTGAAACTCCGATTCCTTCCCATAGGAATCTCACTCTCGTCCTCTCTCAAAAGAACACAAGTGTGGAACACCAATTTTTAATATCAAATCTTCATCCCATTACAATAGCTTAAGGCCCTATATATAGGCCACAACATGAGAAAAATAAAAAATTACAAAATTGTCCCCTGGGCCACAACATTCAAATAAACTAACATAGGGGTAAAACATGACATAATATAAAATAAGAGCTAAAATTTGTAAAATAACTCATAAATGACAATTTAAATTTGAGCCGTCGATTTACGACGCCTCCTGTGATAGATGCGCCAGATCTTCGTGCCGATGTCCGCATCATTATGCCAAATATTTGCATTGGTTTTTTGAATCCTCCTTCATTCATTTGTAGTTAAGTGCTATTTGAGATGTTAAATTTATTTTGCACAAAATGTTATACAAACTGATGAGGACATCGTCAGCATTTTCGACGCCGGAGATCGACGGCCACGAGCATGACTTGTATTTTGTCATTTTATGTAGTAGCGTATTTTATTTTGATGTTTTTCCGCTTTTGCCCTTATGAGCATTTAGTCGCTTATGTAGCCCGGAAGGGCATTTGTGTCATTTCTTATTTTTTTTTCATTTTGGCCTATTTATATGAGGCCTCATGCATTGTAATTTCAGTTTTTAATGAATGAAAAATATTTGCCACTTATGATCTCTTTGTGAGTTCATCCTTCTCGATCTCTTAGTGAGTTCGTAGGAGAAACTAGATCTCTTTGTGAGTTCTAGATCTTCTTGTATACCATTTTTCTTCCTTTATTTTTTTTTTTGTGATCGATTCGTGGTCGTGGAGATCCGGTTGAGGCATTTGTGAGAACTTGGAGTTCAATCCTTGAATCCCAATTTTTCCCTACCTCTTCCCCTCCCTTTCTCATTGCCGCTGCCCCTTCTGGATTACCCAGCCGCCGACCTGCAGCCCCTATCCGCCAGCCAGCAGCCACCGGCCAGCCCAACCCGTCTGCCAGCCGCCGCCGGCCAGGCCCCTTCCCCAACCCGCCGGTCTCCTCCCCCCTACAGCCGCCTCCTTTCCCCTCCTCAAATTTCAAAATTTGAAATTTGAATGATTTATGAGCCATTATTTTTTTCCTAATTTAGCTCCTTAATTTTAGGCAATCAATTTAATTGAATTTCAATTTCAAATTTGAAATTCAAATTGACCCAATTGATTGCCCTCATATTAGGAAGTTATTTCTCATTGAGAAATCTGAGATTTTATTTCAGATTTTGTGAAATATGTGATTAAGTTTGTGGTCCCCATTGCATTAAAGCCCAAGCCCCTCTCTCCTAGTCATGTGGCTGGCCCCCTTAATGGCCCCCCCTCTCTCCCTCCAATTACAATAATTACTTCCCATTAACTCCCTAACCCTCACACAAAACTGCTGCCCCTTCCTTTGGAAACCGTTTGAATTTGTTTTCAAATCAACTTCCCCTCTCCACGTTTCTTCATAATTGCAATTTTCAGAAATCTGAAAATTTTTCCTTCAGTTTTCTCTCCTACCCGAGCTCCTCTCTGTCATGGGTTTGATTTTCCTCACCAATTCTGCATGATGGTAATTTGCTGTCCAGCCGATTTCTGCAGGTCCACACTAGCTGGACAGCTCCAGAAGGCAACCCACTGCTGTCCAGACCTCTCCTGTCTGCTGTTTGGCATTTCACGCACTTGAAATCTGCTGTTTAGGAGGTCGGGAACATGCTTTCTTGCTGTCCAGCCTGCTAGAATGTCTTCAAACAATGTCCGGACATTCCAAGCCGCCGAATACACCTTCAAGAAATCGCTGTCAAGAATTCCATACTCCGGCCACCTATCCAAGAACGACGATCCAAGGTTCCTTCTTCCTCGGAGCGACCTCGATTCTAAGGTGGAGACTCTGCTTCCGCTAAAACCTAGATTAGTTGAGCGTATGAGCTCCAAAGGTGAAAGTTCTTATTATTAAATTGCGGATTCTTGTTTACCGTCGTAGTGTTATAATTGATCTTTGTGTTTTCTGAAATTGTTTGGTTAACCGACCAAGCTCTTCTTTGCCTAAGCAAGTTAAAACTAAGAATTCTAAGGATCAATAATTGTTATAATTAATAAATTTATTTTGGGATTATTTTGTTAAAAATATTATTCTCTTTAATTTCCTTAAAATAACTCCTGAATGAGTTTGTTTCACATCACAAACCTTCTATATAAACTGTGAATTTTACATCCATCGTGCTCGAACCACCCAAGGGCCATTTAATTGCTTGCAAATCGAAATTATGTTTTACATGGTTTTGATTCTGTTTTCACTCTTTTTTAGTGTGATCATGAATTCCTCTCGTTTGAGGGATTTTAAAAGTGATTGTAGTGTTGAAAATTCATATTGATTTTTAACTACACCATATCTGCTCATCATCATCACTCTTATTTTATGGTTGTTTAAAGATCTTTAGAAAAGCAGATATGGTGTACGCCAAAGATAATATGGTTTCAGATGCGTAAAAATTTGTGCAAAATCTACTTTACTCCGAAGGTAGCACTCAACTTGATTAAATGCAGGATGCATAGGTTGATGTAAATAGTTGGGATAAGTTTGATGATGATAACTGTCATTCTTTGCACACGATGAAAATGGAGAATTTATAGTGCTAGAAATTTTTTTTTTTTCAAAATCTCAATGGAGGCCTTTCATTGGGTCTCCTGTATAATTAGACCTACTGAATCATAATGAAGTGTTGTTTTTGTTCTCAAGAGTTTTGCGCACCTTTATTAGTCACATGGGAAAAGCTTTCATGCACATCTGCCCCATCTCTATTTTCCTTGTAGTTAGTCTGCTGATTTTCATTGGTTTACATTTATTGTTCTTGTTTTTGGTTTGATTCAGTTGAAACAGAGAAGTATTTCTCTGAGCTCAACGAAGTTCGAGCAGAATTAGAACCATGGGAAAGCAAACTGATCGAACACAAAGGAAAACTTGATGTTGCTCGCTCTGAGACCAAGTTGTTGAAGGAAAAGGTTACTTTGTATGATAATAAACTGCATATTTGTATCTCTTATTACAAATGCATCATATGAATATTTACTTTTTATGCTCATTTATACAGTTAAATAATATCAAATGGGATCACATCTCATCTTTTTGTAAAATAGTAAATCATCAAATTCTTTTTTTCCTTTGAAGTGTGGCCTTTTTCCTTAAAATTTTACTTGTATTTTAGATTTTTCTTTACTTAAGTGGTTACTGAATCGTAAGCATGCTTTAGTTTCCCAATTCCCCCCAAGCTGTCAAAAAGTGTGTTTTTCCAAAGCATGTCAAATGTTGCATCAACATTCCTCTTATGGCTTAGTGAGATTTTTAATCTTTCTCTAGCATGCTGCTGATCGGGCTGCTTATGAAGAAGCTCAACAACAATTGCGTGATATAAAGGATAAATTACATGCGAAGAATAAATATATAGTTGAAGTTCAAGCTAAAATAGAGGAAAATAAACTTGAAGCTTCAGAAGCCCGGAAATTAGAACAGGCATGCTACTTATCCTTCTATTATGCCATGAAAATGTTATTCGTGAATGCTCACTCATTGTGGTTTTTTCCTCAGGAATGCATTATGAAACAAGATTCACTTGTACCTCTCGAGCAGGCCGCTAGGCAGAAAGTTGCAGAATTTGAGTCAACGTTGCAATCTGAGCAGAGTCAGGGCTCTGTTTTGAAAGAAATATTGCGCGCTAAGAAATCAAAAGAAATAGAAGGAATTTATGGTCGACTTGGAGATCTTGGTGCAATTGATTGTAAGTTCTTGCAATTTAACTCTGCAATCATACATGTTTTTTTGCAGCAGATACTTGTGGTTTCTTTAGTCTAGAATTGTTTTTGTTGATTGATGATTCAGTACTATTTGTGGCTTGTGAAGAGAGATGAGAGATCCTTCTAATAGATTCTCCAACCAAAGCAGTACTTTAAGAGAATTCATTTTCATCAAATATTGGTGCCTTATCTTTTTCTTGTGTCTCTCAATTTTCCTTTGTGTTAACTATCAAGGCTGTCAGCTGGCCACTTTCACTCTCAATTGATAGTATTTCACTTAAGTCATAACCAATTGCATCTCCTGTAATTCTTTTTCTTTTGAACGCTTATTTCACCCTTTTCTACTTCTTAGGTTACTATATGGAATGAAAAGTAAAGAAATAGATTCTGGTGAGAAGATAGTCGGGAGTTGGGAAGGGAGTGGAAGTACTATTCCAAGGATGTGGCCGTGCACCCTAGTAAGTGGCCTGGTGTTTTTGTTGAAGAGAGAAAGATGGATATATGGGGATTAGTTGATATAGAATTAATTGTAATTACACTTGCCACACGAGAAGGGAGTTTGAGATTTTGAAATAGAAAGCTTTTTTTTTTTCTTAATTAGAAAGAGGATTACAAATTCCAACTTTGTTTAAGACTCTCATGGTGCGCTCTTCCTTTATATAAGAGTTTTTTGGTGACGGGGTTGGGGTCGGGTATAGGTATTACAAGTAGATGATATGACTCCTTTCATGAAAGATGTATGACTTTAATAAAAAAGTTTTTTTATCTCTGTAAAAATATGCATGAATGTAACTCTTTATGTAAGAGAGAGTGAGGGTTGAGGCAATGCTTAAAATTGCGTAAATAAGCCTCAAGGCGTTTTTTGTCCGTGAGGCGAGGCGTAAGCCTCAAGGCGGTGTGAGACGTAAGCCTCACAGACAAAGAATTGCGTAAACGAGAATTTAAGGGTTTTAGCAGGTAAATAACAGTAAGAGTCTATCATACAATAAAAACATCTAAATGACAAGTGAAATTAGTGGAAAATAAAAAATTGATGCAATAGAGCGAGTCATGCGGCTTGCGGCTTTTTTGTTCGTCCGGTTTCGGGTAGGCGAAAATGAGAGGGGAGGAAGATAGCTTTTTTCAATTAGAACTTAAGTATGTGGGTCCCAGTTACAAGAGGCGTGCGCCTCACACTGAATTTCACAATTTAGCCTCAGAGGCTCGCCTCACATGCACAGAGTCGTACGCCTTATGAAGAACCAAAAAAACTTAAGCAATGAGGGTGTATTTGGGACAGAATTGCGCAGGGGCGCGCCTCTAATTGCGCAATTTTAAACTATGGGTTGAGGAATGCCATATCATTAACTTTACAGTGTATTTATGAACAAGTCAAACTCTTTTTTTTTTTCTCTCTCTCCATGCCTTCTATTTTTGATTAGTGGAGCAATGACTTGAGATCATTCAATCTCAATATAATTGTTTGGAGGGCTGGATGAAAAAAGTGTTATTAATGTTCTATTTTTGTTTCAGTTCATATATGATAATCATTATTGTGTGGTTTTATATTCAATTGTTTACTTGTGGTGCTTCATTATGTAACTCAATAATATCTTGGATCCGGTCATTTCTTTACGTATAACGTTCATACACTTTAAGCTAGCAGAAGCACTAATATGCCTAATTTTTTCCTGTTTATCCTCCCTATTAATTAGTGTACACCATATTCATCATTCTTGATGCAGCGAAGTATGATATTGCAATATCAACAGCATGCCCTGCGCTTGATTATATTGTGGTTGAAACGACAGATGCTGCTCAAGCATGCGTGGAGTTGTTGAGGAAGAAGAAATCTGGGCATTGCTACATTTATGATATTGGTCAGTTTTCCTTCGCTTGGCAGTCCATTCCAGCATTTTCTGCCTTGTAATTATACTTATGTTGCATGTGTTTTTTTATGAATTTTTTTTGGTAATTATTCTTATCGAATGTATTGGATAAACAAATGCTAAAAGCTTGCTTTCATGAAGCTTAGCAATTCTATATTATGGACAAGATCTGAGCTGTTTGGTTTCCATCTTTATTAACTGTATAATGGAACCTTCAAGCTCTCACATGATATGGCTATGCAAAAATAAATCCCAACCGAATACAGCTAGCTTAACAATCTCTTGAAATCAGTTGAATATTATCTTTTTCCACAGGTAATGTTTATTACTTTATTGATGCAATATTTGGTGAAGTACTAAAAATGTAGGACAATGGATATAATTAAAGAAAAATACAAGGAGCATTTTATTGATGTTGAATAAGGAGGCTCTCTCTTAAACTCAATTTATCTTTTCCTAGAATAGTATCATAATATGTAAAGCATGGTTTTTCTTGCCATATATTCTTATTTTTAGTAGAATGTTTCTGTTAGACTAATCACTGGACCGGTCTAGTCAGTCCGTGATGGACCGACTATATTTGATTGGAGGCGGAACCCCTGTTCCACCCGAACAAGGTCTGCCCCCTCTGCGTGGGATCCAACAACCGGCAATTAAAAGAGAATTAATGAGGTTTATGAGGAAAATTTGAAAAGGAGGGGCTGTTTAGGGATTTCATTTATGTTTTTATGCCTTAAGTAGAATGTTTTCCCTAGTGTTAGGCATCGAGTGTTTGCTTAATTTAGTGTGTTCTTTGCTATTTTTGGGCTTTAGCAGCATCTAGAGATTTGGGAGAGCCGGATCTTGCTCTCAAATTGAAGATCTATTGTATCTTGTTTGTGTTCTTCTATCTTTCATCAATTCAAAGGTTTCTTAAGTGTTTGGCTACAAGTTTCTTCTCTATTACTGATGTAAAACGATCATGCAAAGATGAATTACTTGAAGAGTTTGCACACTTAAGTGTTAGAAGCCATAATAATCATATCTTTATAATGAATTTTCTAACAACAAAAGAAAACGCTAAGAGCAGTAAAATAAGCTTAGGCTGAATCATGCGCGTAAGAGTTAAGATCAGAAAATAATTAAGTTAATCTAACATTGCATACATGAATGATTCAACGTAAATCCCTAAATTAACAATGAGATTAGGCACTATGCACAAATCCCTCACTCAACTCTCTAGTTATCTCTCTGTTTAAAATTGCGCAATAAGAGGCGCGCCTCTGCGCAATTGGTCTCAAAACCGCATCGAAGCTTACGCAATTCCACCCCTGGCAGAGGCGTACGCCTCACATGGACTGAGGCGCACCTCAAAGGCGCAATTCTTAGTGAGGCGTACGCCTCATGGGAATGGGCCCACCCACTTAAAATGAATGTTTTGTTCTCCTTAAACCCGCACGGCAGCAGCTCCTCCCGAATTTTTCCTACCCGCACGACTCCAGTTCGTGAAACAGAGAGCTCCTGCACGGTCCTTACCCGCCGGCTTCCCTTACCGCCGCTTCTCCCGCCGGCGTCGCCTCTCTCCGGCGAAGTTGAAACTTCCGGCCGCCCTCTAGGAGTACTCCACATTGGATTTTAGGTATTTTTTTTTAGTTTAGGGTTAGATTTTTCAAGTGTAAGAAAATCTAGGCTTTATGTTTTTTTGATTTTTTTTTTTTTGTGTTTTTGGATTTTTGCTTTAGGAGGCAGGGTTTATGTTTTTTTGATTTTGTACTTTGGGACATGATTTTATTGCATCTATTTTGTCACTTTCCACTATTTTCATATATTATTTAGATGTTTTTATTGTAAGATAGAATATTGCTATTATTATCCTACTAAAACCCTTAATTTCTCATTTACGCAATTCTTTGTCCGTGAGGCTTATGCCTCAGACCGCCTCGCCTCACGAACGAAAACCGCCTCGAGGCTTAATTACGTAATTTTAAACCTTGAGTTATCTAAGCTTTAGCAGGGAAGAATTAGCATGATCTTTTTTGAATCAACATATAACCACAAGTGATAAGTAAACTAGGAAGATAAGAGAGTTTGGTGGAAGAGTTTACCTACATGCAGCAGAAGACACGAAGCTTTGGTATTGACGATGGTTGTTTCTGCAGTGGGATACCAATCGGGATCCTTTCACAAGCCTAAACAGCTCCTAGGAGGGATTGGGAGTCATCGGACAGCAGGGCGTGGACTCCACGAGGGCTGGACAGCAGTTGGGCTGGTTGGACCGCAATGGAAAAGTGCAGAACTTCCTGGACGGCGATCCCGGCAACTTGGACATCAATTTTCTCAATCTCTGGAGTTCTGGACAGCAATGTTGACAATGGAAAAGTTCTGGACAGATTATAGAATCCCTCCAGAAATCTGGACAACAAATTATAAGGCTTAGAGAAGCCTTGGACAACTGCTATAGGGTGTAAGGAGCTTCAAGACAGCAAATCGTGACCCCCAAGGGTGCTGGACAGCAAGGCATTTTGCTGGAATTTCGTGGACAGCTTGCAGGAATCTCTAGGGAAAGAGAAATCAGAGAGAATAGGGGCTAGGAGAGGGCGGTTAGGGCTGAGGTGGATTAGGGAATTGATAAGAGGATTAATTTGAGGAAGGAATTGTGTTAATTACATCCCTAATTCATGGGATGTAATTAATTAAAAGGGGAAGGTTAGGGGGGGGCCGGCCAAGGAGAGAGGAAGGGAGAGGGGTTGGGTATTAAGGAGGTGGACCCAAGTAATTAAGAGGATTGAATAGTTAAATCTGAAATTAATTTCAGATTTTAAACTATTTGGAGGTTTCTCTTAATTTATGGGATGATAATTTAAGAATAGTTTGAAATTCAAATTTGAATTTGAATTTAATTCTATTCTTAAATTAGGAGAGCCAAATTAGGAAAGCATTTATGGAAATTTTAAGGGGAGGGAGAAGTTGTGGGGGAGAGAGTTTTATGAGTTTTCAAAACAATACACATGAGTTAGGAAAGGCATCATGACATCCAAATTAATTTGAATTTCAAATAGACTTGAATTTATACAATTTTCTAATTAAAATTTGCAAATAAGGAAAGTTTTTGAAATTTGAATTTCAAATTTCAAATTGAGGAAAGTGAATAATAAATCCAATTTGATTTATTTTGAAATTGAATTCATGATTGATACTTTTCTGGATTCCCTATATGGAAAGAATTTGAAATTCGAATTTGAATTTCAAAAGAATTCAAATTTTCCCTCTCACGCTTGAGCTAAATTAGGAAGTCATTATGGTAATGAGGGGAAATTATGAGGGGGGCCGGCGGCAAAGGGGAAGGAGGAGATGGCGTCAGGTGAGGGGATGGGGAAGGGCTTGGGTTGTCGGTGGGAGCTTGAGGTGGTGGAGCTAAGGAGGACTTGGGGGGGAAGGGGATGGCCGGTGGTGGATGGAGAGGGGGAGAAAGGAGATGAACAAAAAATGCAAATAAGATAACAGTAAACTAATGAACTCACAATGAGATCGTAAGAACCGTGAACCTTGGACTATTCCAAAGATTGACGGGTATTGCAAATCGCCCTCCTCGGACTTCTCCTCTCATGAACTCACTAAGAGATCAAACAAGAACAAACTCTTCTTCATTCAATAATTCATCATCCCAAAATACAAAACAACTAGCCTATAAATAGGCCTCATGAAAAGAAAAGAAATAAAAGGCTAAAATGACCTTCGGGCTACAATACTACATGACCACCCGTAAGATTATAAAGGGGAAAACAATAATATGAAATATAAACTAGTACATATATAAAATAAATAACTCAAGATCGTAGCCGTTGATCTCCGTTGTCCTCATCAATTACTGTTTGCAATTTGCTGATATTCCAAATTCAGCCCAGTTTTCTTCTATTTCTACAAGTGTATCCTATCAGTTTCATGATTGCAGGTATAGTAGATTTTTTTTTTTTTGAACATTGAAGCACAATGACGAACATCTGTTATCACACTTTCTTTTGAAACTGTCAAAGCACTTTCCATGCATTTCTAAGTGTGAGCAATAACATTTTGTTTCTAACGCAGGAAAAACAAACTGGATATGCGCATAAACTACAGCAGAAAGTCAGAACACCTGAAGGAGTTCCACGCCTTTTTGATCTAGTTATAGTCAAGGAAAGTCGATTGAAGCTGGCTTTTTTTGCTGCCCTGGGAAACACAGTCGTGGCAAAAGACCTTGATCAGGTGTCGTTCTTGTTTAATATTTATCTGAAGCGTTTTATCTGAAATTCATTTTTGCGGCATATATAAATAATCTCTGTATTACATGTAACAGACGTACGAGTTTAGTGGGCTTTAAATTTGAATCATGCTAACACATAATTCTTTTTGCATATTTATTGTCTTTGAAAATCAGTAACTGAGAAGGATTCTCATCTTTCTCAAATTCCATGGAAAACCACATTGAATACCAAGAAGAGCGCTTTGATTCTAGCGTAGATCTGAGAAAATATTCTTATGACGGAGGGCTTTCAAATTTGTTTTTGGCCGTTCCTATTAAGGAGGCTTGTTACTGTCTCTTATTTTCTGTCATCTAGTTGAATTTTTTGTGGAAAATTTTAGTTGTTTATTAGCTTTGGATTTTTGTAACATTGAAGTCCATGAAATTTAATATAGAATGATATTTTTGCAATTTTTGGACTGAATGAACGAACGGTGGTTTCTGTATTTCAAATTTATGCATTTATTGAATGATGTGCTGCAAAAATTTAACTGTACCCATGACCACCAAAATATGTGACATTATTGTAGTAAAAAAAGTAATTTACAAGATGTGGTCTGAACACCATGCTTTTGATTTATCTTCTGTAAGTACCACAATTTAAACCCCTCAATTTAGATATTGATGTGGGGTCCGAAAATTCGGCCCCGGCCTCCTCATTACTTTTCAGGGGAGTTTTAACGGATTAAGTTCCGGGGTAAATTTTGCGAAGACATATTGGGATTGTAGATAAGACTACTCAGAGATTTCGTCCTCATTTTGCGAGGACTTTAGATTTGAGTTCTGGTTTCCTATTGGCACAAGCCCCTATAATTAATTACCCCTCCTGAGAACGAGAGAGAGAATTTTTTATTAAAGTTAGTCGTCAATCAGATACATAGAAAGTACGTTTTATCTGGTATATAGTAGCAGCATGGGCTTAGATATTGGAAGCTTGAAGATTTGATATTTAAAATTGGAGATTTCACCATCTTGCACTTAAAGTGGATGGCGGGGGAATAGATGATTAACTCGATCAAGATCCCAATTTAATGGTCGTTGATGAGCACATTATAATTATTTAGATCTTTCTAATTAAAAAAAAGATTGAAATCAGCTCTATTTTTCAAAAAATAAGTTCTTGGGGTATACCTCCTCTAATAAGGAATTATTCATCAAACTTCTTGTATACATAGTCAATAAAATAGGGCCATAGAAAGATAAAATAGACACCTAAAGATTGTTTAATCAATAATGATCACTAGTAACATTCTTGAACTTTATTGGGGGAGGCTATCCAAACTGTCACATATCTCATTAATCATAAGCCATCAATAATTGGTTATGCCGGTCCAGCATGGACCGGCTCAACCTGGACCGGCCCAGCCGGTCCGGGTTTTCTCCAGGCGGAGACGGGGCAGGGATTAGGCGGAAGTTTCAAGGGGGGCTGGGGTGGGGTCCACTTGAAATTCAAACATGGTTTAAGTGTTTTTGGAGGGAGAAGGAAGGGTAGAGAAGTCCTTTTGCTTTTATTTTGTATTAGATTATTTTAATAGGGAGTTATGAGGGGAATTAGGTGATCATCTTGTTTTTGAAAAGAGTTTGGTGTTCTAGGGTTTCTTGCTTGGGCTCTTGGCGTTGCCGGAGATTGTTGGAGAGTTGTTCTTCCTCTCGAATTGAAGAACATTGTATCTTGCTTTGGTTTTGTTTGTCTACTAGTGGAATACAATCGTTTCTATTGTTTTCCAAGAATTTCTCCCTATTTTTCTACTGTTTTTTTTTTTGCTGTTTTACTGCTGTGGACAGCAGTTTTCATCTTGGATCTTTTTGTTTTTGGTGAGAGACACTTGGAAATCCAAGGGGTTCCTATCAAATTGGTATCAGAGCGAAGATCCGGACGGTGGGGGGCTGTTTTCCACTGTTTCGCTGCAGATTTTTGCGTTTCGGAAGGGATCCGGAGACCATTTTTTGGTTCCCATGGCATCTAAACGTGTAGAAGTCTTGGAGACCGAAGTGGGTCAATTTAAGGCGGATCTGGAGGAGAAGATGGCGACGTTGAGTGAGAATATGGAAAGGAAATTCATGGCTTTGGAGGAGATGATGAAGAAATTGTTGGAAGAGCAAACTAGGGCTGTGCCAGCGGAGGAAAGAGGAGAAGGTAGTGGGAGCAAGGGTAAGGAGAAGGCAAATCCAGAAGAAGAAGAGGAGATGGAACTGCTTGGTAGCAACGGAAGAATGCTACATAGGGAATCCATCAGGAGGGAAGAGCATGATAGAAGGAGAGACTTCAGGGAAGACAGAGAGGAGGATTGGCGTCGTCGGAGGCCCGATCCAGTGGACCGACCATGGGGGATCCATAACCACCATGGCGGGCGGAGCGCGAGGGGAAGATGGCTATAGGCGGCCGAGGGAGGGAGGATGAGCCCCGATATGGAGAAAGAAGAACTTGGGAAGACCCCATTGCCTGGGACAGAGGAGGCCATGGGGGGAACAGAGCATATGGGATGGACACTAGGGCCAGGAAGCTGAAAATGCCTGTCTTCGAAGAGGGAAACGTGGATGGGTGGATCCACAAGGTGGAAAGGTATTTTGCAGTGAATGGCCTTATGGAGGAGGAGAGATTGATGGCTGCTAGCATGTGCTTGGAAGGGGCGGCTTTTGCCTGGTTCAAGTACATGGATAAGTGGGATCCGGTGAGAACTTGGAGGGATTTCAAGGAGGCCATCAGAGAGAGATTCAGGGGGGGCAGCCCATGGGAGATCTCCGAGCAGTTCTATGCCCTCACTCAGGAGGGAACAGTGGAGGAATACAGAAAGAAATTTGAGAGTCTTGTGGGAGACATGGAGGGCTTATCGAACAGCACTTTGGGTGGGAACTTCATGAAGGGGCTCAAGCCAGAAATTAGAGATGCTGTGAAGGTCATGAGACCGAGAGACCTGAGGGAGGCAATGGAGTTGGCTCAGCTGGCGGAGAACCAGAAGACCAACGCTCGAAGTTGGAGGAACAACAACCACTCAGGAGGTCCCACCAGGACCACTACCACTTACTTGACTCCAAAAGGGCCAAGCCCTAGTATCCCTAGAGAGAGTGGAAAGGAGAAGAGCGGGGTGACTAGAACTGCAGGAAGCTTCAAGAAATTGACTGAGGAGGAGATGCAGGAGAAGAGGGCCAAGGGCCTTTGTTTCAGATGTGAGGAGAAGTTTGTTCCAGGGCACAGATGCAAGGATCGCGCTCTTCGGGCTCTCACCGTCTATATAGACGAGGCGCCTGAGGAGGGTGATGATTCTGAGGAGGAGCAGAGTGCCCCCAATTGGAGGTGGCCGAGGTATCCCTCAATTCAGTGATGGGATTTACTCCTAGTCATACCATGAAGGTGAAGGGGAAGATCCATGGGAGGGAGGTAGTAGTACTGATCGATAGTGGGGCAACCCACAATTTCATATCCACTCAGGTGGCGGAGGAGCTGGGGATGGAGCCTACTGAGACAGGCAGTTATGGGGTGATGATGGGGACAGGAAAGATTGAGTCTAGCACGGGATCTGCAAAGGGGTGGAGATGAGCCTACAGGAGATCAGGGTGGTGGAGGATTTCCTACCCCTGAGATTGGGTAGCACGGATGTCATTTTGGGCATGAAATGGCTACAGACCTTGGGTGAAACCAAGGTGAACTGGGGAACCATGGTGATGGAACTGATGGTAGAAGGCAAGAGAGAGAAGCTGAAGGGGGAACCAGGATTGTCCAGAGCTGGAGTGTCACTCCGATCGATGGTGAAGATTATCCATGAGGAAGGAGGGGGTTTCCTGGTGGAGTTGCAAAGCTTGGAGGATCAGCCGGAGGGGGACGATAAACCCATCCCGGCGTTGGTTCAGCCTTTCCTGCAGGAGTTCGAGGATGTGTTCCAACCTCCGGTGGGACTCCCACCTGACAGAGAGCGTGAGCATCAGATCATTCTGAAAGAGGGAGTCTCCCCTATCAGTGTGAGATCTTACAGATACCCTCAGGTGCAAAAGGATGAGATTGAGAAATTGGTGGGGGAAATGCTAGGAGGGATCATTCAGCCCAGTGTGAGCCCTTTCTTTAGCCCAGTTCTGCTGGTGAAAAAGAAGGATGGGAGTTGGAGGTTCTGTGTTGACTACAGAGCTCTCAACAAAGAGATAGTGCCTGATAAGTTTTCCATCCCTGTGATTGACGAGTTGATGGATGAGTTGCATGGAGCTGCTTTGTTCACCAAGATTGATCTGAAGTCAGGCTATCATCAGATCAGGATGAGGAAGGAAGATGTGCAGAAGACAGCCTTCAGGACTCATGAAGGCCACTACGAGTTTCTGGTGATGCCTTTTGGCCTCACCAATGCACCAGCTACATTCCAGGCATTGATGAACCGGATCTTCAGGCCACACCTTCGTAGGTTTGTGTTGGTATTTTTTGATGACATTCTCATCTATAGCAGGACTGAGGAGGAACACCTGGAGCACCTGAGAGTGGTGTTGGGGGTGCTGAGGGAGCATCAGCTGAAGGCAGTAGTTTTCATCTTGGATCTTTTTGTTTTTGGTGAGAGACACTTGGAAATCCAAGGGGTTCCTATCATAATTCTAAATTTCAAACCTATGTATCACACTCTCACCTCAGAGTATCCCAAACGTAGACTTATTCCTCCAATGGATTTCGACTACTTTACTTTTGTGTACATTCCCTCTTAGCTATAAAACGTATTTTTTCTCTTCACTGACAAGGTTACAAATATTATTTCTCAACAACAACAACAATGACAACAACATCAAGCTTTTTTCTCACACGTGGAGTTGTGAAGTTATTTTCTCAGTGCAAAAAATATTGCACCACCATAGATGTAGCCTTCTTTGAAAAATAATCATTCTTTTCTAAAACTTACATTTAGGAGGAGAATATCAACTCTCTTTATGAATGAGTTTTTTGCAGTAATAATAGTCCTATTTTATTATTTTTTCTATTAACTCTTCGAAATCTACTTGAATCACATCCCATCTAAAATTCTCAACTTCGAATACCTCGAAGGTTTCAAATATCACATACAAGGAGCTTAGGACAAAATTGGTTTGGTATTCCAAATGACAGGAAAATTTAATTGACTTGATAGAACAAAGCATTTATCTTGAACCAAATCCAATGTATAACGTAAAACCTTACAATTCGTCAGAAGGATAATGATGCAGGACACATATGAAAATATGATTTTGATATGGATTTTTTGCACACTTGATGATTAAAAGCAAGTTAACTAAAGCTTGATGTTGATTTAGACAATGAAATAAAACACAAGAGTGATAACAAAAGCTTAGGCCAAGTCACTTGCAAAAAGTAAAAAACTATATAACAATCAATTACTCTTGATATTACAAATGAAATGGGTTTCAACAAGAAATCCCTAATCTAACAATAAGAGTAGTGCTATGCAAGATCTCTCACACAACTCCTAATAAATACTAGGCTTTAGCGGGAAGAATCAACACAACTTTTCAGGAGTCAATTAATAACTACAATTGAGAGTGACTAAAAGATAAAAAAGAATAGAAGGAAATTTCACCCAAATAAACACGACAAACAAGGCTCCGGTGTGTTCTTTATGTTCTTGAGAGGAAGTAGACAACAACCTTTGATTCTTCTCGATGTCTTTGGACAACAATCTGATTTTAAAACCAGCGGAACAACAATAGGAGATGGTTACGAATGCTGGACAGCAACTTTGACACTTGGGAAATTCTGGACAGCAATCTCCAACACTTGTATAAACCTTGGGCAACTGTTATTAGGCTGTTGGAGGCTTTTGAACAGCAATTTCAGACCTCCCAGGGTGCAGGACAGCAGTTGGTAACGGCATGGACAGCAAGATGAAAATTTGGAATTTCCTAGGCAATGTGCAGATTGTGCCCAGAAATCTGGACAGCACTCAGAAATCCAGTAGAGGAAGAAAACCAAGTGGTGGAAGGCTTGGGGAAAACAACTAGGGCTGAGGAGAGTTACGGGATTGATTGGGGAATTAATTTTAGGGAAATTAATGGGATTGGAGAGAGGTAGGGGGGCGGCTAGATGATTGGAGCTTGATTGGATTCAAATTAGGGAAGGGTTTTAATGGGAAAGGGGAGGAAAAGGGGGAGGCCCAGTCTTGCATGAGAAAAATTAATTGGGATTTGAATTCTTTCCAATCATAGGTGATTAAATTTGGAAAGAGATTTAAAGGGAAACCTCTAATTAAATTCAGATTTGGGATAATAGGAAAGTTTCCAAATTGAATCCTTCTTAATTTAGGAAAGGATTCAAATTCAAAATAAATTTGAATTTGGAGTCTGAAAACTTTCCAAATTTAAGAGGATCTAAATTAGGTAAGCTTTCAATTCTTTCCTTAGAGGAGTCTTGGAGAGAAAAGGAAGGTGGATGGGAAAGGGGCCGGCGGCATGGGGGTGCAAGGAGAGTTTATGGAAGCATTTAATACCTTCTTGATTTAAGGATTTAAATTTGGGAAGAAATAACTCATCCCAATTTAATTTAAAATTCAAATAGGAAGGGATTTGGAAACTTTCCTAAAATAGGATTTATATTTTAGGTAATAATTTCAAATTCAAATAGGTTTGAATTTGTAATTATTTGAGTTACCTAAAATATGTAGAGCTAATTTAGGAAAGTTGTAATGGCAATTGATGAGGGAGGAGAAAGCAAAGTGTGGTGGCTGACGGTTTGGAATAGGGTTTGGTTAGGGTTTGTGGGTTGAATGGTTTGGTGGTGGGAGTTGGCCAGCGACAAGGTGGATTGTGGTTAGGGAATCCGGCGGCTAGGAGGTTGGGGTTTGGATGGGGATGTTGGTGGCTTAATGGGGAAGGAGGAAGGGAAAGGAAAAGGAATGAAAGAAAGGTAAAGGAAGAAGAACCACGAACCCCCGGCCGTCTCCAAGGTTGGTGGGTGATCCGATTTCCCTCCCTAGGAATTTCTCCAAAGCTCTCTCCAATGAACACGTGCAGGAATTTTCTTAGATTTCATTCATTGATTCTCAAAGAAGAAGAGGGGGGCTTTTAAATAGCCCATACAATGAGAAAATAAAAAGTACTACGATGTGATACAGGACTATATGTGAAACAAAAAACTTGCACAAAATAGTTAAAGAGCAATTTTGGATTTTCGTTATTAGCAACTAAAACAACAAAATAAAACTAATAAGTGGTCACTTTCGTTTAGGCTAAGCCATGCAAGAGACTAAGCGAAATCAAAACATTTAGGAAAATCAAAGCGTTGCATGCGAAGTAGTTTCCAACATAACCGTGGCCTAACAATGAGATCCAAAAGCAAAGAAGTAACAATCCTACGCTTACTAATGGATGACGATAATTAAACACAATCACTTGCTTGAACAATCTCTCTACGAAGTAAGTAGAATGTGAAAGTACACGAGTCAAGGAAGAAGGTCACCTTCGCGGAGAAACGTCTTGATACACCACGTACCTTCGGATATGTGCTCCTCCATAGCCTTGGTCAAAACGAATAGTATGTGGTCGACGGACTTTCTATGGATCCTTCAATGCTTGGATTCACGTCGAAGAACGACAATTTGAGAAGATCCACGAAACCTTGGCCGTAGTAGGCGAAGCCGGAATCAAACTCCGGATCGGTCATACATCATAATCATGCAAGGGGAGAACTCGAGAGAAAAGAAGAAAGAGGGAGATGGAGGTGAGGTGGGAGGCTGGCGGTGTAGGGAGGTGGGGAAGGGCTAGGGTTTGAAAAGCTTGGTTGGATGGAGGTGTAAGGATTCTAATTTCAAAATCTGAAAATTAAGTTCAGATTTTTAGTAAAAACGGAGGGAATTAATTTGAATTTGGATTTCAAATTAATTACAATTATTGGTCTTGATTGAGCATTAATGGAGGGGGCCCAAGTAGGGGTGTAAACGAGTCGAGTCGAGTCGAGTTTTGGCCCTTATCGAGCTCGGCTCGTTAGATAGATAGCGAGCTCGAACTCGAGCTCTCGAGTGTCAGCTCGAACTCGAGCTCTCACTGTTAACGAGCTCGAGCCGGCTCGCGAGCCGGCTCGCCAGCCATGGGTGGGAATTTTTAAATTTAGGCGGGATTTTTCAAAAATTTTAAAATTAGGCAGGATTTTTAAACTTTAAGCGGGATTTTTAAACTTTAAGCGGGATTTTTAAAACTTAAACAAAAATTTTTATAAAAAAATATGAAATATTTCACTTTTAAATAAAATTTAGGTGATTATTATTATAATTTTTTAATATTTAAATTTAATAAATAAAATAAAATTATTTTTTAAAAAAATATTAATATTTAATCGAGCCGGCTCGCGAGCTCACGAGCCAAGCCGGCTCGAGCTCGAGCTCGAGCTCGTTTACTAAACGAGCTCGAACTCGAGCTCGAGCTCGACTCGTGAGCTCGATAAGCTCGGCTCGCGAGCTCATAAACAAGTCGAGCTCGAGCCGGCTCGCGAGCCGGCTCGGCTCACTTACACCCCTAGGCCCAAGCAAGGGGGTGCCGGCAGCATGGAGAGAGAGGGAGAGAGGGTTTTGTGGAGAAGTTTAAATCCCCTTCCTAATTGGTCTCTTTAATTTAGGAGAAGAAAAATTTCGCCCAAATTAAATTTGAAATTAATCATGAATGAGATTCAATACTTTCCTAAAATAGTTCTCTAATTTAGGAAACTATTTGAAATTCAAATGATGAAAATAATTTCCCAAATTATTTAAACTCTTTAGGTAAGCATTAAGGAAGCATTAACTCCTCATTCATGGAGGCAAACAAGGGTGGCCGGCGGTGTGTTTGGCTTGGGTGGGGCGGGTGGAGGAGCTAATGAAGAAAAGGGATCGTGTTGGTGGTTAGGTCGACGGTGGGTTTGGGGAGATGGGGTTATGGAGTGAGATCGGCGGTGGAGATGGTTGGTGATGGTAGTGAGGAGAAGGGAGAGGAAAAGGGAGGAGAACTAAGAGCCACCGGTGGTGACTATTGGGTACGACGGGTGGCCTCTCCTAGGTTCCACCAAACTCTCAAACTTCTCTCAAGCTCTCACATAAGCTTCAAGAACACAAATGCAGAAAAATTCTTCATAATAATTCATTAACCTCCAAAAGAACAAGATGAAAGGTTTTAAATAGCCTTTACAATGACTTAAAAGGACTCAAATATCCTCAAGGGGCTACATGACTCAATCCCTCAAGCGTGGGTAAAAAGGGAAAATGCTAAAATAAAAACAAATACATCAATAAGTAGACAATAATAAAATCAAAAGTACATCAGATAAATTGTGGCCGTTGATCTACGGCCACGTCGACGGTAGACTTTCCAACTGATGTCCCCATCACAATGGCCTTAGGGCTTACACATACTTAAGCCCTTAAGTAATGGCAAAAAAGGAAAAGCATAATAAACTTCTTAAAATAAAAATACATCAATCATAAATATGAAAAAATCATAAGTAGCATGATGTAATCGTGGTCGTTGATTGACGACTACATCTCTAGTAGATTTTCCATGTCTTGATGCCCTCATGATAAGATGATATTGATTATGATGATGATCTAAACATTTTGTTGCTACTCTTGAGAAAAGTATAAGCACTTGCTCCAAAATACACGACTAGTTATTATATTTCGCACGATGAATTATTTCCTAAGCTTTTTGCATTTACTAGAAATCTTTCAATTTTGGAAATTCTAAACATTATTCAAAAAGCTTTTCAGTAGAAATGCAATTCATGACTAAATTTAGGCCTTCGAAATAAATGGTACTAGAATCTTTCACAAAGTTGTTTGATGCAAATGAATTTTTAATTTGAAATACAAGTTGTATGGAAATGTTTACCAAGAAAAGCAAGACTTGTGGCAAAATGTTTCACATAAATCTATGACACTTTTTATCAATAAACATGTATGTCGCTGCTATGATAAGAACTACTAGGGTAAATTTCTCTATTGCTATAAATTTAGATTGGTCACTCTGATTAGATGTAATAAAACACATTCCTAAATGGGGATCCAAAAGATGAAGTTTATACAACAATGCCTCCTAGATTTGAGTGTAAGAGCAATACAAACCAACTCTCTATACTTAAAGAGTCCTTGTATGGTTTGAAATAATCATCAAGGACTTGTTGACAGATTCATCATGATTATTAAAAGACATGGCTATTCTCATGGATAATCTATCCACACTTTACACAACATAAAATCATCTGAAGGTAAACTTTCTTTTTTGATTGTGTACATAGACGATATCATATTGATGTGGGACTACAAAGAAAAAAATGAAGTGTATCATTACTAAAGAATTTGAAATCACGGATCTTGCTTTATTAAAGTACTTTCTTGGAATAGAGATATCAATGGAAAGCAAAGGAATATCCATCTTGCAATAGAAATACACATTGAATTTATTGAAGGGAACTGTTATGCTTGGTTGTAAACTTGCAAAGACAATAGATCCATTAAATAAAATTGGGATAGTGTAAGTTCTAATCCCGATTGACAAGGAGAGGTACAAACGGCTGGTAGGAAAATTTATCCACATATCTCTTACTAAGATCTGATATTTTCTCTTTTGTCGTGTTAATCAGTTTATGAATAATCCCTCAAAGGAGCACTTGGATGTCATATTCAGAATACTAAGTTATTTCAAAAAGGCATATGGGAAAGGGTTATTTTTAGAAAAGGGGATTAGCACAAGTATCAAAATCATTAATAATTTTGACTGGGATAGATTTTTAATTGATCAAAAATCCAAGTCTAGTTATTGTTCTTTTATACTAAAAAAAATTTAGTTACATGGAGATACAGAAAAGAAAGCTTGTGGCAACTAGGAGCAACGTTGAAGTAGAATTCTGGGTCTTGACCCTGAGATTTTTGATGGTGTGTAACTTAAACATCATCTAGAAGATTTAATCTTTTCCTCTACGGAACCTTATGATAATGGGTGTACCAACGGAGTAGTTTTTAGCATTTTTAAGAACTCTATTCATCATGATTGTACTAAGCATATTGGAATTGATAGACACTTTATAAATCATAAAGTTGATGAATGAGTAATTTAAATGAGTTACTCCGATAAATATTGTGACTGTTCATATCCTTGTTAAAGCTCTTGATCAATCATAATTTAACAACCTTCTTTAAAGCTACAAATGATCACTATATGTTCACAGCTTGAATGGGGTTTGTAAATCCTGATTCTAGGCTGCCTTGGCAATGTGCATCATTTGTGGCCTTCCAGTTGGCTCCGCTAGCCTTGCAAGCACCTGCTTCATTGTATATAATGCACGTCAGCCATATGATCAGTTACCTTGGCAATCCGCCACTCTCTTACCCTTCGTTAGCAATCCACCAATCACTATTTTCTTTTGCAGGATGACTTTTCGAATCCTGAAATGATTGTAATTAATTAGGTTAATTGCTTTCTTATTTTTTTTGTGGGCCATATTTCTCTCATAAAAAAAATTGTAGTATTGCATCTATTCTACCTATTAAAATTGCAATCTGCTCATATTTTTCAACAAGAATCATTCACCATAAAAGATAAAACACTAAAGGTGACCTTCATAGGTTCATGAGGTGGCTCTCGCAATGCAGCACGTTGTCTCAAGCACATTGAAGAGGTGACTTCTACAGTGTAGCATTTTGTTTTATATGGTACTTAGCTCCTGTCCTCTGGTTGATGCATGGCTATCATGCCATTTGTCATAGTTTAAACTCTTATCTGTTGGTTTTATGCTTTTTGCCTAACATGCCTCGTTGTTGTATTCTCTCTATGATACTTTCTTGGATGTAACCCATTATAGTAGTGCTCCGGCATGAAGATATTAAAGAATTTTATGATACACTAATCATTATATTAAAAAGAGCCTTAATGTTTAAGAATTTTGCTTTAATATAGTTGAGGGATCTTACAGTGAGAAAACTGGGACATTTCATCTTGCAGGAGATGAACTTAATTGCTTGATTTAGAATATATGCATTACCTCTGCATAGGCTTATCTATTGCAGAAAACCAACCTTTCATGCTACAGTAGCTTTTTGCGGTTTATCGTAGAAAGATGTAAAAATATGAAATTCTTGGTTTTATGTGATTCACTTTTAAATCCTCTGAAATATTCTAAGTTGTTGAAGAATCTTTCATTTCTTTCAGGCTGCTAGGATTGCATATGGTGAGGATAGAGAATTTCGCCGTGTTGTGTCCCTTGAGGGAGCGTTATTTGAGAAGTCTGGTACAATGAGTGGCGGCGGAAGCAAGCCGCGTGGTGGCAAGATGGGAACATCAGTCAAAATGAGTGTTTCTGGCGACGCTATTGTTGCTGCCAAGAAAGAACATTCTGAGTTAGAGGATCAGCTAAAAATATTGCGTCAAATGATCAATGATGCTGCCAAACGTTATCAGGCCTGTGAAAAAACTGAATCTCATCTTGAACTGGAACTGGCAAAGAGTCAAAAAGAGGTAGCAGGTCTATATTTAATGTTTACTTGGTGGCGCTTTCACGTTAATGATGTGTTGGTTTTCCTTTCAAACAGGTGGATAGTCATGCTACTCAACATAGTTACATAGAAAAGCAGCTTGATGCCTTGAAGGCTGCTGCGGAACCAAAAAATGATGACCTGAGTAGGCTCAAGGAGTTAGAAGATATTATATCTGCTGAGGATAAGGAAGTGAACAAGCTTTCCAGATGCTCTAATAAACTTAAAGATAGAGTAAGTAATACTACGTGAATCATCATCTTCTATTCTTCTTGTTGTTCCTTGAAAATTCAGGATTTGCAATTTTGAGTCTTTTTTAACTTTTTCTTCATCATCACTATCAGCCCTCTACCTCAAGTATAACAGATAGTCTCTCATGAATCCACCGATCATTGTTGGAAGGGTCAAAATTTGTTGTCTATTGTTAGTTCTTCTCATTCTAATTTATAAAGTTGTAGGTTTGTCCTCTTTCTTTGTAAAGGACTGTTATTCCATTCTTGATTGTTTTTAAAACTGCTTTATGTGCCTTTTGTTTTGATCAGACTCAAAACAAAATAATGGCCTCCATATCTATAAGTCCTTTACATATGTACTTATATTTCTCTGCTTATGTGCTCAAAGGCTACGGAACTTCAGAATAAAATAGAAAATGCTGGTGGTGAAACACTAAAAAATCAGAAGATGAAGGTCTCAAAAATCCAATCTGTAAGTGAATATTTATGCTGCTAACCAGGTTTTTTTCCTTACGCTTTTTCTAATGTTTCAAATATTATTGTTAGGACATTGACAAAGCTGGCAGTGAGGTTAACCGGTTGAAGGTTAAGATAGCTGCTGGTGAGAAAATGACAAAGAAGTTGACTAAATCAATTGAAGAGTTGAAGAAAGATAAAGAAAATCTGATTGATGAGAAGGAAAAAATGGAAGCTGCTTTTAAGTTAATAGAGCAAAAGGCATTTGAGGTTCAAGAAAATTATAAGAAAACTCAAGCGGTACTTCATACTTCTTTTTTTGCTTTTTGCTTGATATCAGGCAGCATGCTGGTTACTATTATTGATTCTTGGATATCTTTCAGCTCATTGACAAGCACAAGGATGTTTTGAATGAAACAAAGGCGGAATATAATAAATTAAAGAAAGGCTTAGATGAACTACGTGCAGCTGAGGTTTTTTCCCTTTGTTTCAGTGCAACATTTTGTTGTTTCTTAGCGGTTGAATCAGTGTTGGTTCTCATTGTCAACAGGTTGACAATGATTATAAATTGCAAGACATAAAAAAGGTGTTGAAAGACTGGGAGATGAAGGTAAAAGGTTTCAAGAAAAGGCTTGATGATATTGAGAAAGATTTAGGAAAACAATTGGATCAGTGAGCCGCATAATTTTTTTTGTTCAGTGCTTATATAACTTATGGTTACAGCCTTCTGGAAATTTGAATGATCCGCATCTCACAGGATGCAAAGCGATGCTATTGATCCGGAAAAGCTGCAAGAAGTTCTCACAGATGGTTCAATGAGTGATGTTTGTGATCTCAAAAGAGCAGCAGAAATGGTGGCATTGCTAGAAGCTCAGTTGAAGGACATGAACTCCAACTTGGATTCAATTTCCGAGTATGCATAGAAAATGGAATGCAAAGTCAACAAATTAATTTTCCTTTTTAAATATCTTCACTTCGCTGTTATGCTTTGCAGATACCGGCAGAAGGCACTATTGTATAATGAACGTGTGGAAGAGCTTAATGCTGCAACACAGGAGCGGGATGATCTTAAGAGACACTATGATGGGTTGAAGAAGAAAAGGTTAGTAGAATTATAGTATGGATTTCCGAGTAATTTTGTAAAATTTGATGAGCTTTCTTTTATATGACTATAGTAACAGAACATGCTCTTGAGTTTTTTTTTTCACAGGCTGGATGAATTTATGACAGGATTCAACATTATATCCCTGAAGCTGAAAGAAATGTACCAGGTTTTGCCATTGGAATATTGTGAAAGCTATTTGTTGATCTTCAATTTATTTATCCAGATTTCTGTTTTTATCTCCAATTTAATCGTTTAAACGCGTGTCACTGTTCAATAAAGCTCCAAATCGATAATGAAACTTTCCCTGCAGATGATCACTCTCGGAGGTGATGCTGAACTAGAGCTTGTTGATTCTCTGGATCCTTTCTCAGAGGGTGTTGTTTTCAGCGTGAGGCCCCCAAAGAAGAGCTGGAAGAACATTGCCAATCTATCTGGGGGTGAGAAGGTAAGTTTAGGTTTATGTGCATAACACACTAATAATGTTATTCTCATTTTTGGCGGTATATACAATGTGTCTGTCTTAAGGGAGTTTTTTTTTTTAATATTTGTTTTCTGAATTTTTCTTGCTTTTTTCGCGGTACTTTCGGCTAAACTTTTTTAGTTTTTTAAAACTATAAAATTCATTTTTTTCCTCTTTAAGCTGATTTGCATAATTTTCTAATATCATTGCAAGATATGCACTGCACTAAAGAACCAGAGTTGCATAATCTTTTGGAAAAGTCGCCAGTGAGTACTATTTGTGGTGTCAAAATGGATTTTCACCGGGTTAGGATCAGGTCATACTTAGAATTATCTTGGGACTAAACGGGTTGACCCAAACTCGACCCGGTTTTATAAATGGTTGAAAATTCAGAGCCAGACCCAACTCGCCGGTTGCTGGGTTGACCCGACCCAACCCGCGAACTCGGACATGATAGGCTCGCTGAGGTGTGAACCCTGATTGCTGGCTGCGGAGTTAGGACGTGAGGCAAGCGGTCAAGCAAACCACTAGATGGTCCTCTGGTGTGGGTTCCCTACAGGTGGTTCCTTTTGGACTAACCACCAAATCCCCTTTCTGGAACTTGGTGCAGATCATGGGAAAGTCGATTCGGCGGTTGTGGCTGAGCCGGATTGTTGGTATTGGGGAGAGGATTCCGGAGAGGCGAGAGATGGAATAGGTGACGGTTGGAATATGGCGGCCGAGGACCATGGAGTTGATGATGGGGTCCATCAGAGTTTAGTGGGCACAAACGAAGAGGACGCCAATCTCGTCGGATGCAGAGGGGAAGGAGGGAAGGGGTGGGGGGCCGCGGATGATGACCTTGCCGTCGAATGGGCAGATCATGTAAGGGATCAGGGATGACGAGGTCGACCGTGATGCGGATGAAGGCAGGGAGTCTGGAAGCGATGCAAGCGTGGGAGTGGCGGGACAGTTCTTGGTGGTGCATTGCGGAGTTCGGAGTTCGACGTGAGGCGAGCGAGGTAGACGAGCTTTCCAGGTCAACCCAGATTGACTTTGGGTTTTTGGGTCAACCCGAACCTAACCTAGTTTTATAAATTGGTTGAAAAACGAAACTCGAACCCAACCTGTCTGACAAACGGGATGACCCGAACCTAGAATTTTTTGGATCGGGTCAAATATTGACACGCCTAGATCATATATAATTAAAAATTAGATAAATCTATTTTTTTATTTTTTTATTATTGAATAGATAAACTAATTAAATATTATTAGCTAAAAATTGAATATTATTTATATTATAAAAAATTAATTAAAATATGTTAAATATAATTAATTGATTTAGTTATTTAAATGATTTAATAAAATAAATTTGTTTTGAAAACTGGCACCAGTTAACTGGTCAAACTTTTGGTTCAATGCTGTTCAGGTTGGTTCGTTGTGAAATCGGGTTGGTTGATAGACCGGACTCTAGTTCAACCTGTTGAACTAGCTGCTCCGGTCCTGTTTTTAAAATGTTGGAAATCTGGGACTTTATTTGAAGCTTTTATGCTATAAGCGGAAAAACCAAGCCTGATATAGAAGGGGTGCACTGGCGCCCATGCTTATCTACATAGAAGTGTAAATAGCCATATATGTTTCATTGTACTATGATGATAAGGTGTTTGCGAGGATTCCAAGTCAGAGCAAGATTTGAAACGTTAATGTTTTTTCTTTTCCAGTTGATTTTGCGACTCTTCTTGAACTGGTTCTTTTCTGGTTTAATTCAGGTTTCTATGGCTAAAGATCTTCTCTTTAAAGCATCACTATGAATAAAATGTTCTACGATTTAGTAAATTTTCTTTCTCCAAAAATTGAGGATGCCTGAAAATTGTTGTGAAGCTTCTGGTCTAAATGTTTCTGGTTTTTTTAGTCAGGTAATATGAATTAGAACATTTTTCTTCGCTTTGATAGTATTAGAAAGAATAAGTGATTAAAAGTTATATTCTGTAATTAGTTTTATTAGACTACCGTACTGTACTTTCTTTAAGCATTTCTGTATATTTACTTCTTTACCAATAGACCAAAGGTCTATTTATATATCCATCCTGTACTCTGTAAGTAGTAAGGGAGATAATATTTTCTTTCTGTTATTCTGCAATGTCGTGCTTTCTCTTTCACAATTCTGCTCGTTTCTCTCTTCTTCTCTGATCTCAACCTTTCTCAAGAAAGCTGCTCAAGATTCAACGTTTTCATCATGGTATCAGAGCAGGAGTAAAGAAAAGCTCTGAAACATCAATGGCGGAATCAACAACATCAGGAGTGATGAACCAGTCCGAACAAACAGAAGAGAACACAGCAAGTATCTCATCGGCGCTCAAGTTCGTGGTATCTAACCTCAAGAACATTGTGCCGATCCAACTATCTACGGATAACTATTCAGTATGGAGATCGCAAGTGGTGAAACTCGTCAGAGCAAATGGATTCGAAAATTTCTTGGATTCTACCGTCCCTCCTCCACCCCGTCTGCTCGCAAACTCAAATGATTCGGCTGTTTCTTTGGTTAATCCTGAATACAAGAAATGGATCTTGACGGATCAAAATCTTGCTGCTGCGATCTGTGCTACGATTTCTCAGTCGGTTCTACCCTACATCATTAATCTTGACTCCACAGCGGCAATCTGGGATACGCTCGAACGACGCTTTCAAGCTTCAAACCGATCTCGTGTAATCCAGCTCAAGAATGAGCTCCACAATATTTCTATGAAATCTGATACTATGACGCAATACCTCTCTAACATCAAAACGCTAGTCGATCAAGTGGCTGGAGCCGGCTCCTCTGTTGACACTGAAGATATCGTGTTATATACCTTAAATGGGCTGCCGCCGGCGTACCAGGCATTTAAAACGGCTATTAGGACAATGCTTCAACCCATAAGTCTCGATAACCTTTATTCACTTCTCTTAAGTGAAGAAGTTAATATGAAATCTGAAGCCGCTAAAGCCGCCTCCTCCATCGACCACACCACTGCTCTGTTTTCCTACAGAGGCAAGAACATGAAGAATCGAGGCAAACCTGCTCAAAATCGATCCAACAACAATCGCTCGTCTTCTGTCTCTACCACTATATGTCAAATCTGCAATAAAAAGGGACACGCTGCGGCTGAATGTTGGCATCGTCTGAACATTCAATACACTCCTCGACCCGCGTCTACGCCTACCCGTGCGCTTGCGACCGCCGCCGACATCAACTCTACGAACTGGTATCTTGACTCCGGCGCGTCTTCTCACATGACTAACTCCCTTGACAATCTCAGTATTTCCTCTTCTTACAATGGTTCGGACGGAGTTACCGTGGGTGACGGCAGATCTGTGCAGATTGCACACTCAGGTGCTGGTATTTTACCAACACCTAATCGTAAGCTGCAGCTCTCATCTCTTTTACATATTCCTGATTTGCATTTCAATTTATTATCTATTTCTCAACTTACAAAAGACAATGATATTTCAATTTCTTTTGATCCTTATGGTTTCACCTTCAAGGATTTGAAGACCAATCAAGTAATTCTTCAAGGGCCGTGTAGTGAAGGCTTGTACCCGCTTTGTCAACCAACACCACCGATCTACAACAAGGCGCTTGCTACCACTCAAATCCCTACTACTACATGGCACGCAAGATTGGGTCATCCGCACTCAAGAATTCTTGAAACAATAGCTAAAACAAATCCATTTCTACAAATTTCTGTTACTAGTCTTAATTGTCATTCTTGTAAAGCCTCCAAAGGGCATCAACTTGTTTTTGATAGTTCTACAAACTATAGCAATAATTTTCTTGAACTCATTCATTCTGATGTTTGGGGTCCTGCCCCTGTTCTTTCGAATCAAGGTTTTCAATACTACGTGCTTTTCGTTGATGATTTTTCGCGGTTTTCCTGGATTTTTCCTATGACACATAAATCCGAGGTTCTTAATATATTTATTAATTTCAAGAACCAAGTTGAAAAACTTACGGCTCATTCCATTAAATGCATACGTACTGACGGTGGGACTGAATACTTAAATCACGGCTTCCGCAAATTTACTCAAACTCATGGCATAACACACCAGATTTCCTGTCCATACACACCACAGCAAAACGGCTTGGCCGAGCGCAAGCATCGGCACATTATTGAAACTACCAGAACTCTTTTACTTCAAGCCTCTGTTCCTTATAAATTCTGGCTGGATGCGGCTATGACAGCTACCTATCTAATTAATAGAATGCCTTCTCATACTACTCATAATCGGTCTCCCTATGAAATTTTGTTTAACCGTAAGCCTGATTATTCTCTCTTGCGCACATTTGGTTGCACGTGTTTTCCTTTACAACCATCTTATTCCCGTCACAAACTTCAACCGAAGTCTCCTCCCTGTGTTTTTCTCGGTTACTCCGATATTTATAAAGGCTATAAATGTCTTCATCTTGAATCAAACAAAGTCTGTATGTCCCGTAATGTTACATTTGATGAATCTTCCTTCCCGTTTCATAATAGCTCCTCTCCGAAACAGCCTACCTCTACTACTGTTCCACCACCATTCTTTCTTACTCCCGAGTCTACGTCTTACTTGGATTCTGGCACTTGCTCACATTCGATGAATTCTCTTCCTATTATCAATTCTCCACTTCCTACTCAACCCACCGAACCGCAATCTCTTTCTATTCCCAGTTCGTCCCAATCAGTTGATATCACTGTTAGTCAGACTAACAACATCTCTCAACTCAACTCTCATCCTATGCTTACCAGATTGAAGACTGGCTCTCTGAAACCCAAGCAACGTTTAAATCTGCTTCACAAACAAATCATCCAAGACCATGTATCTGATCCAACTTCTTACAACGAAGCATGTAAACATATTGAATGGAGAAAGGCTATGGCTCTTGAGTTCTTTGCCTTACAACGCCAAGGCACATGGACGCTTGTGCAACCACCTCCAAATGCGTCTATACTTGGTTGTAAATGGACTTATCGAACGAAACGTCACACGGATGGTTCTGTTGCAACGCACAAAGCCCGCTTGGTTGCATTGGGTAACCATCAAGAATATGGAATTGATTATCTTGAAACCTTCAGCCCGGTAGCTAAACTTCCCACAATACGTATTCTACTAACGATTGCTTTGTACTATGACTGGCAGGTACAACAACTCGATGTAGCAAACGCGTTCCTTCACGGTAAGCTAGAGGAGACGGTTTACATGACACAACCTAAAGGCTTTGAAGACTCAATTAAACCCACTCATGTTTGCCGCCTCCATAAAGCCATATACGGTCTCAAACAAGCTCCACGCCAATGGTACAATACATTCACATCTTATTTAGTTTCACTTGGTTTTTCTCATAGTAAATCTGATCCATCGCTGCTTATTCAAACTAAATCCACTGACCGTATTTTTCTGCTTATGTATGTTGATGACATTCTCGTCACGGGAAACAATCCGCAAGCAATCTCCAAACTTCTGCACCAACTCAGTGACCGTTTCTCTATGAAACATTTAGGAGAAGCCAATTCCTACTTAGGCATACAAATTCAGAAATCTGCAAACGGCTACTTCCTATCTCAGAAATCCTATGCTATCTCCATTTTAAATCAAGCTAATCTTCTCAATTGCAAACCGTTGTCCAACCCATCCTGTACCAAAACTCCAGTTAGTCTACCGAAGAATGATGCTTTGTCAGATCCATGTCTTTATCGCAAATTAACAGGTGCGTTACAATATCTAACCTTAACTAGACCTGACATTGCATATGCCGTGAATTTTCTATCTCAGCACATGCACCAACCGCAAGACGTTCACGCCTATATGCTTAAACGGCTATTGCGGTACATAAGTGGAACACTCATCTATGGCATCCCAATCACCAAAAGCAAGCTTAATCTTCAATCCTTCTCGGACGCGGATTGGGCCGGAGATCCAGTTTCAAGAAAATCTACCTCGGGATATTGTTCCTTTCTAGGAACTACTCTTATTTCGTGGACTGTCAAAAAGCAACATACAGTTGCAAGATCTTCCACGGAGTCAGAATATCGGGCCTTGGCATCTCTCACGGCTGATGTTATATGGCTTAGGCGGGTACTGGCAGATTTCGGAGCTCCTTCTACATCTCCAACTGATATCCATTGCGACAACACATCGGCTATCGCACTTGCAAATAATCCAGTCTTTCATGCGAGGACAAAGCACATTGAAATTGATCACAGATTCATTCGTGATCACATTCATAACAACAATATTCGCTTACTTCCCATTAGCACGGTAGATCAAACGGCTGATATTCTCACAAAACCGCTCTCTACACCTCGGTTTCATTCTCTTAGGACCAAACTAACTGTCATTCCTGACCCGTCAGTTTGCCGGGGAGTATTAGAAAGAATAAGTGATTAAAAGTTATATTCTGTAATTAGTTTTATTAGACTACCGTACTGTACTTTCTTTAAGCATTTCTGTATATTTACTTCTTTACCAATAGACCAAAGGTCTATTTATATATCCATCCTGTACTCTGTAAGTAGTAAGGGAGATAATATTTTCTTTCTGTTATTCTGCAATGTCGTGCTTTCTCTTTCACAATTCTGCTCGTTTCTCTCTTCTTCTCTGATCTCAACCTTTCTCAAGAAAGCTGCTCAAGATTCAACGTTTTCATCAGATAGGATAAAAATTATGAAGTGATATTCGTCTTTTGAAGATATTTAGACTTTTTTTTTACTTCTGTTGAAAGTTTTTTTTTATTAGGAAGGCTAAGGCTACAAAGGTCCATTGCCGGGAGTTTTTATGAACGTCGTGCTTCCATCATTATGGCACTATGGCACTATCCGCAGGCGTTTACTTTTTTGCAATTTGGCCTCTGGAGTTCAAATGATCCATCAAATATTAAAATGTCTTATCAATAACTGACATGATCACAGACTGGCTGTCACTAGCTTAATACCAACTGTTATCCACTGAGGCTTAGGGTGGTTGGTGGGCGAGCACGGTTGAGGACCCCCATCCCGGGTTCGAATCCCCTCTACTACGGCCTCGTCTCTTCAGTGGGGCAAAACAAATGTGAGCCCGATGCCGGTGGGTGGCCTCGCTAGCTTCCGCCGAGAAACTAGTTATGCCGCCAAGCGCTCCTTTTAGAGTGGCAGCGGATAGATACCTCCATTCAAAAAAAAAAAAAACCCCAATTTTTGTTTACTTTTTAAGCTTTCTCGTAACGTTTTAATACTTAACTGTCTTGAAGATTCTACAGGCACTGCTGAAACTCTTGTCAATTAATTCTGATCGTATGGTTATTGTAATAACTTAAAAACTTTTACTCATCTTTCAGACTCTCAGCTCATTAGCACTTGTGTTTGCTCTCCATCACTACAAGCCAACTCCACTCTATGTTATGGATGAAATAGATGCCGCCTTAGGTGCTTTTTCTACTCTTTTCATTTCCTGCTCATTATCTTTATGATATCTAATCTTATAGATGTTCAATTCCTTCCAGACTTCAAAAATGTTTCAATTGTCGGCCACTATGTAAAAGATCGCACTAAGGATGCTCAATTTATAATCATAAGGTATGCTTTTCTTTTGAATGGCTTTCATTTTATAATCATAAGATTCGTTTGGGACAGCTTTCTTACGGTTTCTTAAAGCGGCTTTCTAATACAATTTTTATACTAGAAAGCCGCTTTAAGCAGCAATAAGAAAACCGCATCAAATGAAGCCATCGTATGCAACCTGATTTTTTTTTTTTTTTTTTTTTTTTAATCTGACGGTCAGCTTGAGGAACAACATGTTTGAGCTTGCGGATAGACTTGTTGGCATTTACAAGACTGACAACTGTACTAAAAGCATCACAATAAATCCTAAGAGCTTTGCTGATCCAGGAGAGGCCTTTTAAGACTTTTCCATGTATTCATTTAGAGGGTCTGGAAAGCTGAATTTCCTTGTTTAAATTATGTATTTACTCATGTGAAGTTTTTATCATATTTTTTTGATGAAGTTTAGGGTTTTTTTGTTGCAAAAAAAAAAAAAAAAAACTGCTATTATGCATGTAATTATTTATTTTGGCCTTCAAAAGTTGCACTATTAAACTCTAGTTGATTTGGTTTTAAAAAGAAGCCTTCCATTGGTGTGCAACGGCATTATTAATCAAGTAATGCTTCATTTAAACAAAAATTAAAATTAAATGTTTGAATTTTTTTTTTTGGAATATGGTCCCCTGAGCTTTTAAATCAGAATGTTAAAATCTTGTTCAAGCTTGTTTATTATGATTTTTAATGAGTTTTAGCCATGATTGAGAATGTCTAATTATGTATCTTATGTAAATGATTTAGGCTTCTTTTGGGACGGTTTTTTTATTGTTTTTTAAAATGAAATTCCGTTTTAGAAGCAATAAAAAAGTCGTTCCAAATGAAGCCTTATGCTTACATGAATTTATGAATTTAATAAGAAATTGCATATTTGATTAAGTGCTATGAGTCATCATAGATTTTAGGTGTTATTAGACCTTAATTCACCTTCAAACTCCACACATTTATGTGTACATAAATTTTGTAGCAAGTCTTTTAGAAGTGTTGCCAAGAAAATCCTTCACTATATTTGTGAGGCTTGTTATCATGGGTTATTTCTCCATTAATATCCTCAATTTTGAAATAGAATTTTTTTTTTTTTGCGTCTTCTACTTATATATATTTTTTATTTTATTTAATAGAAGAAGAAAATGATCGTTATATAAATTGTATATTATGTATTTCATATATTTTTAATTAATATTATATATATGACAATATGTCTGTGTTTCAGTATTTGCATTAATTGATGCTTTCAAAGCACATAAACAACATGTCAGGATAGGTTTAAGAGCCATTGAATTTATATTGAGATCAATGCAATTTATGATATCATATATAAGTATTAATATTATCACAATTTTCAAAGCTTTTAAGATTATTCTAATACAAATTATTGATGATTATTCTTACCCATTTTTTATATCGCTTGATGAGTTTTTAAGGGATTTATTTTGGGTAGAAAGTCCTTGAAGCTTGTTGTGTGTGTGTGTGTGTTTTTTTTTTTTTTTTTTTTTTTTTTTTGAGTTGTTTATATTTAGGACTACTTTAGAATTTGAGATACTCTAAATAATAAAATAATATCAATTGAAGGAAGGTTTATTGATCCACAACAAACCTCTATATTAATCAAACAAGGAGAACATTTTAATTTAAATATGTATTATACAAGAATATTGTTAAGTTTGATTCAATTATTAGATATTTAATAAGTTCATTAATTTGCACTAATAATTAGTTTTCTTTCTTGTTTTAAAGCTAACAAAATTTCTCACTCATGCCTTTTGTATAGCTCTTGTGTTGCACTTCTAGGTTTTGTTCTTATTTTGCTTCTTATAGTAACAGGTCAGGTTGAACTTGATATAGTGGGGGGTGGATCAAGCATGAGAGAGGGAGAGAGGGCGTGCGAGCGAGAGAGTTGGTGATCTCGTGATTCATGGGGAAGGAGATGAGGAGACGAGCAACAAGGGCTTCATCATCTTGCAATTTTAGTTAATAGTTAGAGGGACGAGAATGACCGGAAAACTCTTAGTTGTGTTTGACCTAGGTAAACCAAGAAGAATCATCATAAACTTTTTCTTGCATGATTCTTTCACGTGATCAAAGATTGAAGGTTTTGTTGGTGAGGGGTTTCTTTCTTCTATCTGTTTCTGCAAAATATGATTCAACGATTTCATTAATTATATCTTTAGATGAAAAAAATTATTTTAATTATGAAGATTGGCCTAGATCTAAAGCATATAAGAGCTTTGTAATTTGATTGTGCATCTTAATAGAAGTCTCGCATTCTCTTTCTCTCTGAAGATGCAGACACAAATGTTTCAAATCACGTAAATATTTGTTTTCATTATCTTTGGCAAGTAAGCTTTTGATCCTTTGCATTCATCTAGTTTATATTAAAGTTTCTAGGATTCTTAGTTAAATATTTATAATCTTAATTATTGTTTTGAACGGACTAACTTGCTCTTACTGCAGTTTTTCAAGCTATTCTTCTCTAGTTAATCAAATACCTTATTACTATTAGACTTGATTGTTTGCTACTTTTAATATTGCAATTAAATAATTAATTAAATTATTTAATTAGCTAAATCAAGATCACATTAAGGCAAATTTTAAATTGTTCTAATTGTAAAAAAGTTTATTCGACAACTTTGAATTTATTCCTAATTTCATATAATTGTTTGCCCATAGTCAAGGAATATAAAATATTATTAATTTTTTTACGCAACCTAAAACTTTATTTGGAAAGCTTAATTTTAATCATTTGGAAAAGATTATGTACTAGTTGGGTTTGCATTCATAACAAACACATTTCTCTTTAGCTTAAATTTAATTCACTCAATTTTTTATTTTAATTTGTTTGTCAAACTTTAGTTGATAAATTATACTTCAATTTTAATCATTTTATTCTTTTTTAATGGCTTCATTCTTTTCTTTTAAAAATGACAGTTCTTTTGTGTTTTTTTTTAATAAATTTATTTTATAATATTTTGTTATAAATATATCTATTGTATTTATTAATTTATTTTCTTTAAAATTAATATCTATATAAAAATTTATGTTACATTAATCTCAAAAAAATCAATAAGTTTTAAGCTAATTTTAATAAAATTTATATCATAATATCTCAACACAATTCTTAAACACAGATTAATTAATATAATATTTATATCAAATGTCGGGTTAAATATCTCCTTAATCATAATACTAATAGAACAAAGTAATAAACAATAAAATAAAATACATTATTTTTAAAAATAAATTCCTGAAAACTAACAGTCAGCTAAATCAGACGTGGAAGAAACTCTTTCTCTTTGTTTTTTTTTTTTTTTTTTTTTTCCACAAACAAAAAAAAAAGTCCATAAAAAAATCACACGTTGATTTTTAATTAAATAATTAAAAAAGACAAAAAGGTACAGAATACAGATTAATCATCTGCAGCCTGGCAGTCCAGATCTGCTCCAGGCTGTAGGTGAAGGTCCCACCGTCCGATACCTCATCCGACGGCTAGTTTTCCTCCTTTTGAGCTGTCACGGGTCCCACCACTTTATCACTATATTCTCTTGTTTTCCCATTATATGTAACCGATTAATTACTCCTTAAGTGAGGAGTTGAGCTGCAGCTTTCATATACTTAAGTTGACAATCAGTTGATTAAGCATTAATAACCATTAATTAATTAGTCATTAGCCTCAACGATTGTTTAATATTATATTATTATAAATCCCTTATAAATTTACATTAAAATAAAGTTAGATCTATTAATTTTGTCACAATTATTGTGATTAAAATTAATTTTAAATTAAATAAAAAAACATTTAAGTAAGGATATTTATGAATATTATATTCAAATAAATGTTAAGATCAAATAAAGTAAAATGTTAAATATTACACATCATCATAAGTGTCCCCATATATAACATTTTAAAAATTTGCAAAAAAAAAGTTTGAAAATTTGCAGATTTGCTAATTTGTAAACGGATGAAGCCAAGAGATTAATATTTTTAATAATAGCCGTCCTTTTATTGAATATGTAGGTTGAAGATGAGCTTTCGACGTGTGACAAAGCCAGTTATATAAAATAAAAAATAAAAAAAATTATTATTCTCGACATTCCAATAATTATTTGTGCTTAATCTTAAAAAAATATTAAGTTAAATAAAATCATTATAAAAATATTCATTTATTAAAAATTTTAAAAGACTAAAGAGAAAATATATTAAATAAAACAGAACAGATAATTTTTTTATTGATTAAGGGAAATAAAGTGAAGCAGATTGAAGGCGGCAAGAAAGAAGAAAATGGTGAAGGAGATTAATTTTTAATTAGTGAACCTAATTGCGGTTGCTTTGCAGGTGGCGTCGATAACCTCTGCAATTAACTTTGTGGTTATGTCCATGGAAAGCTTAATGGAAGGTGGAGGGTGGCTTTCCCTGTAATGTAACTTACAGGCTACCTCTCAACTACCAAAGCTGCATGCCAAAATGATCCAAAAAGCTTTCAAAATCTCTGAGTCATGCATTATAGTTAAAATGTAAAGAGAATATTCTAATAAATTTAAGATAATGACAAATTTGTAAGCATGCATTAATTTAGTTCAATTGTGGAATTCCAAATAGGGGAGCATCCATAGATTTTGTAGAAATCTAGAGCAGAAAGATCACTCGGAGTAATAAAGGTTGTTTGGATCATCAAAGAGTTTTTACATACCACTAGGGGTGCAAATAAGTCAAGTCGAGTTCGATTCAGGCCTAATTTGAGCTCGATTCGCGATCCAGATCCTGAGCTCAGAAGGCGAGCTCGAGCTTGGCTTGTTCTGTTGAAAAAAGCTTGTCGAACGTTTTGTTCGCATCCCCTTACAGCCGTGTCCGTCATTCCGCCCCCGCCGCGTCCGACATCCTGCTCTCTCGTCCTGCGTTCCGCCCGCGTCTGTTATTCTGACCGTGTCTAACATTCCACTCGCATCCACATCCATGAATTTTATTCTGACCACAGTTTTTGCTTTTTCGTTGCTTTTAGAAGTTTTTGCACTATCAAACTACTTTCTACGTCGGCTTTCAAAAAAATTACTTTCTCCATACTAAAATTTTATAATCACTTTTACAAAAAATTTCAGCCATAGAACTCTAAACTTGTATTTCAAGAGCACTACGTCATGGCAAGCATATCATAGGTCTCTCCACCCTTCATAAAGTGTTTGATTCTACTCTTTCACGAATAAAATCAATCACAAAATAATCTGACACATTAAATAACTTAATGAGCTATTAAATTCTCATTCAATAATTGTGCTCCTCGTGGCCATTCTCATGCAAGCAAAGCTGGTCAAGCAGTACATGGCCATTTAAATCATTGTATAAAATCAGAACAAAAACAGTCCACACGACACAAAATTCTCTAGCATCTTCTCTTCTCATTACAAGTCTCACAATTATTGATGAGCTGCCATACCATTATTTATTTTTTATTTTTTATTTTTTGAAAAAAGTGGGACCAGTTTCATTAAAAAAAAAATACTTTTATTTTTCATTCAAGTCCTAAAAGAACAAGCTGGAAAATGGCATCTAATTATTTGGTTTGGTCTTCTCCCCATGATAGTGTCGGTGTAGCCGACAGATCGAGCACCACTGGAGAAGATTGAAATATCTCCAAAAAATAAAAATCAAAATAAGTAAATTATATTAGGTCGATTGTTAGGAAGTCTCCATCATAGATGATTATGAGTTCCATCAATGACATATAGATGTTGGCTCTGTAAACAAAACTCTCAATGACGAAAAATTATTATGTACGCCGTATGTATATTATGTACAATTTGTACACATGCTATATATAAACTGTACACAGCGTACAAGCGACGTATCCTATTTTGATGGGAGTCCGGACGCCGTCCAGACTCCGCACGTAATAATTTTTCCTCAATGACAGGATGTTAGAACTATGGTTTGTATAAAGAAAGTGTCAACACCATGTAAATTTTTAGGATTAAAAATTTATATTGGACGGCTGCGATAATGACAATGATGATGTTGAAGATTATTTTTCTTTGAGATTAAAAATATATTATAATTTTTATCTTTTTATGATAAAGAATAGATTATGATCGGTATTTCAAAATCTGATATGCTATGAATACGATATTTTTATTATGCATTATTGGCATGAATTTCTTTCTTTCTTTTTAATTTTCAAGAGAAATATAACTAAAACACTATTTCTCAATCAAATAATTTTAAGCCTATCTATTAGCTTGGTAGGAATGACGTCCATATCACTACTTGTTGGGTTCAATGTTGTGCTCAAACCTCTTTTTCTCCTTCAAACAAACAAAATTTAAAGGCATTTGAACTTTACTCAAGAAATATGTCAAAAGCACCACCACACCAACCATAAACTATCATAAACTATCAACTAACTTAAAAGTTTAAATTTTTTAGAAGATTAATATGTATTACATTAATTCATTTTATAAAATTATGTCATTTGTTTCATTTATGTAGTAAAAAATAAAATAGCATAAATGACGGGTTCAGTAAATACTATTCCTGAGACAGGAATAGCAGTAAGGCATTTTTTTTTTTTTACTTCTCTCTTTTAACTGTTAGTAAATACTATTTTACCCAATTATCATGTGTTTTTTTATCAGGTACTCTCCAAACTAGCATGAAAATAGAAAAAAATAATTGTACACCCTTATCTGTAGATTCTAGTAACTCACATGGACCAGCTTAGCTTGCATCCAAGGAGCTTGACTAAGAGGCGGGGGCGGAACCCCCGTAGGGTCATGAGGGGCAATTGCCCCTCTAAAATTTTTTTTTTAAAAAATTCTTTTATATAGACTTCTTTAGGTATTTTAGTCTTTATTATAAGGGTTTTTAGTCAATTGCCCCTCCTAAAACTTTTAAAATAATATGATCTTTAGTAAATTGCCCCCCAAGAAATAGTAAATAGGATTCATTATTTTATTTATTAATTTGAATTTCAAAATTATACTTACAACCAAAATTTATTCTGGGGTTGCTGCCCCAAGAAATCCCTGCAGCCCCTTGACCCTGAGACCTGACCGGGCAAATCGAACCCCGCCATGGGGCGCTATTCTGGGGGCACTGCCCCTAGAAACCCTCGCAGGGGCGAACCCCGCCAAGGGGCGCTGCCCCCTTGCACCTATGATAGTTACTTATAAGTTTGCCTCCCCTAAAAATTAAGGTTGGTTCCACCCCTGCTAAGAGGTAAACTTTTCCAAGGCATGTTATACTTATAGTGGGACTCGCTCCAACAAGATCAAACGAGGGTAGGCACTCACCCTACCAAAGCTTGCCCAAATAAAGCCTGATTATGTGGAGCTCAAATAAGAGATGCACTCATCTATGACATGACCCAATCATGGGGCACAGCCTAGTAAGATTCAATGAAGATATGCATTTGCCCTAATAAAACTAGTCCCAGAGAAGCTCAACTAATAAACCAAAAATCCATATAGGCTTGACTGGAGTAGGAAATTACCTTAGTAGATCTCGATCTAATGAGATAATCACTTCATGAGAACTCATCCTAAAGGAAGACTTGCCAAGCCAAGGAGACTTGCATCTCTCAAAAAACCCATCATCCAATGTCCACATACTAACCCCGCAATAACCACCTCATTAACTATGTTAGAGCCTCAAACTCGAAGGAACTCATCAAAGACATCTATCTAATATATTCACCTAGAGAACTCACTCAAGACACTCATCTGAGAGGACTCGCTCAAAAATAATTTTCAAAGAGTATTTACCAAAAATATCGACAGAAGGCAATTATAGTCACATTATTATATAATAAAAATAATTCATGTATACATATTTAATAGTACTTTACATTTATTTTAATATAAATTCAACATTTTAAAATTTATCATGATAAAAAAATTCAAAATAAATAATTTGTTCAAATTTTTTTCCCATCAGCGGTCAGTGACTCAATGCAGTAAATGCACTCAGTGGTCTAAGCGGTAAATATATATATAAGTGGAGCTCCTCGTGGGGGAATCCTGTAATTATGGTTAACGGTAAACTTTTACGAGCCCAAATGATTTATGAATCGGTGAATCGTCTTTACTTAGGGTCTTCATCATTATTTTTTTAATTTATCTTTATTAGATAATAAGTTTGTAGCCTTTAATAAATGATTCGCTTCCAAAAGCAGTTAGACCATTTGAGGGAACAGGCAAAAAGTTTTTCTTCATATACAATTTTGGAATGTTAAGAATAAATAGATTAATGGTCAGTGAATTTTTCTTAAACAAATCAAATTAGAATTTAAAAAACTTTCAAATTCTAATTTAAAAGATTTATCTAATTTAGAATTTAAATTAGATAAATCTTTTAAATTAGAATTTGAAAGTTTTTTAAATTCTAATTTGAATTGTTTATGAAAAATTAAATTGTTGATGCTTTATATTAGTCATATAATGTGCATGAAATTGGTGTGAGAAAGGAGATATTTTGATTATGTTTGGGTATCTTTTTATTGATTTTTAAACCAGCTTTTTAGTATAAAAATTATTAGTTTAAAAAAATTTATTGAAAAAAAAATATTTTAAGAATCAATAAGAAAGTCGTCCCAAACAAAGACTTTATTTGGCTTAGATTTTTTTAATTCTTATATATATATTTATTTTATTTGAAAAAATATAGCTTTAGTTTAAATTTTTTTTAATATCGTGATTTTTTTAATTGGAGAGGCATTTTATGACCATAACATATGTATATGATGGGAGAAATAATGTCAAATGGGATTGATTATAGCAATTATTAATCATTTAAATTATTATTTTATTATTTAAATATGATAACATTTAATCAATGAATTTGATTTTGATAAGAAAAATTGTAATATTTTTATTATTTAAATGTCCGATCACAATCGTTGGACTGCTGCTACCTGGCCACCACCATCGAGCAACTAGTGTCTAACTTCCATTGTTCTATCAATATTGTCCAACCATTGCAGTCAGGCAATTATCATCAGACCACAATCATTTGTGAGCCACCTTTCAATCGCATATATCCGTACATCTATCAACCCTCATCACTTCAATAATATTTTTCATTGCTCTGACAAAGAAGCCAAGCCAACAACTCATATTATTGTAATTTTATATGGGAAAACTTTATAACAAATACTCGAACAGTTGAAATTTCAACTCGATCAAGCCCCGTGATTTTTCACCTTTCTGATTTTTTCATTTAAAAATTGATGGGCCTCCTATATTCTTTTATTTTATCTGTGTGTATCGGATATTCATACAAATCTAGGATGTTAAACTCTTCATCTACCACCGCAGACATTCTAATATGCAATAGTTTGTCAAAGTCTTGTGCAAAGCAATTCGCAATTACAAGCTATATGAATGTATATTCGATGTCCAATAAGTGTAATAGTCATAACAACAAAGTTTCACCCTCCGACTCTCATAATTCCATGGACTATTATTTTACCTATTTCCTCTCTAACAGGCGTTACCTTACTGGCCAAGCCGCACAGGTACATTAGGTTTGCCCCTTGTTGCGGGCTAAGACATTCACATCGATAGAGTTAGAAAATTTTCGTCTCAGCATCGTACGAATGTATAACATCCTGAAAAACCCTGAAAAAGGGAAAAATTATGGGGTCACGTCAAGTTGAAAGAATTCCACTAGTGTTTGCTTACATTACAGGTGGCTGACTCATTCTTGAAATTGAGGACAATCATATTACAATAATCAACTTCCGGGTTTAAGTTCAATTACAAACGAAGATCGGAAATCCGACGACGTTTGGTAGTCGGGCAGAAATGTGGCTTCAATTGACGGTCGGACAGAAATTTAGAGTTAGTCATTTGTCGGGCAAAACTCTGGCGTCAGTCAGCTGTCGGGCAGAGCTCCGGCGTCAGTCGGCTGCCGGGTGGAAGTCTGGTGGTAGTCGAGGAGTCTGGTAGCAAGTGACCTCTCTTCATTCTCTTCATTTTCTTCATTCTCTTCTTGCTTCGTCCCACTCATGATAAATGAGGGGTCTATTTATAGTTTTTGGAGAGTGGCATGGCCGACAAATAGGGGGAAAATCAAAGGTAAATTTGGAGTTGTTTGAATGGACGACCGATGTTAAATCCCTTGATCGTGAACTATCTATTAGGCATGATATCATAATTTGATGTTCTTGGGCTCGTTGGATTTGTCTCGTCGAGCCGCTCGATTCGACTATAAGCATGTCAAGTTATGAAACTATTTGGTAATTCAAATTATGGATTGAACCTTCCAAACGCACTTCGGCTATTTGATTTGGTCTCATTTGGGCTCGGATTGAGCCGAATTTGGTGTCTTTGGGTTCGTATTTTTGAGACGTTCAGTTCGACTATAAGTTTGTTGAAATCAGGGTTCAAATGGTCTCTGATTTAATTTTTTAAGCTTATACTTGATTTTTTTTTTCTTTGAGATTCGTGCCCAATCAAGATATTTTTTTTTATGATATATCACCCATGAAGATCACATTCACAAGATAGAAAAGTCATAAACAAAATCCTTCAACTTGTGTGAGGGAATTGATAGCTAACACCGAAATAATATAACCCCCATATAAACAACAACTCAAGGTGGTTTAGTTCTCGAACACTCATGCTGAGCTTTCTCGCTATCTTGTTAGGTTTTCCACCATAGCATGACATCAATATCCTTGACACTTCTAATTTTATCTATCCATCACATGCAACCGAACTAGTTGTAATCCTCTAAACATCATTGGAGAATTGGCTCAACTCCTGATTTGTTGATGCTCCTTGTACTATTTAACAAGAGAAATTACAATGCCTAATGAAAGTGAGATTTTTCTTGAGAGTGAAAATCAACTCCTTATTCATTTTAGCGTTGAGGATTTTTTGCCTTTGGCTAAAGTCATCCTTCAACATTTCAATCTAATGGGATTCAAGCAAATTTAACGAGCCTTATATACACTCTTTTGCTAGGTCTTTCCTATCATCTTCAAATGATTGGCTCACATTTGGCCTACTCTTTTCCAAGAGGGATCATCCACATGCTCACCTAATTATCATGCTATTTAAATTACTTATAAAATCAAAGAATTATTGAGAACTTCTTTCACCTCTCAAGAATTCTCAAAATGAGGGAGAGTTGTTTAAAGAGTATTTATGGACATTCTCCTTTGAAACTCATCAAATCTCAGAGGTAGATCTTGAGCAACTAAGATCGCTCTTCCTTGTAGAGCTTTATCTCGGGCCATTCTATTCATCTCTAATGTGAGACAAGATCTACTCATATGATGACCTAATATACTATATAAAGGCACTCATCTTTGCTGATGAGGTCAACAACACTCGTTGAAAATAGATCAAGTAACCCATGCATGGGCAAGTGTTAAAATGATACAGGGATGCTAGTTAGCCTTCCAAGTGAAAGAAACACGAGCAACAAGAGTGCTATGATCTGTCCCTCCATTGGTCAACACACCAATAACATAAGTCGCAATTTAAAAATGAGCACACACTATTCAACATATCGTGTGTTGATATTTTGATGGTCATCAAAGATGAGAAGACTTTTGAATGATCCAAATTATTTGAAAATAAACTTAGAAAATCAAGAGTAATATTATCATTCTATTGAAGTAAAGACATACCATCAAAGCATGCAAATAATTCAATGGAAAACATCATTTGTAACCAACAATATAAATAAATGAAATTATTTTAACTCTGCAAAGCTCAATAGTTTTTCTTTTCTCGGATTTATGTAAGTTTCGAATCCAAGACCTCTTCGTTGAAAGTCAAAGCTCACAACCAACAGATTAAAATGAACTTCATGAATAACACTTATTACATATAGAATAATCAAATGGTATTTTAAACTCACAAGTAGTGACATTTATTTTTAATTAATTGATGGAGACTCAATTTTAAAATAATAAAATTTGATGTAACGCTGATGAAGACGAGCTTTAAATATTGAAACTGACATTCATAAAAATGAAAATGTCTTTCAACTACAAGTTTTTAAAGGTAGCTCAATATGTATATGTTATTATTATTATTATTATTTTGAAATTACTTACCAAAATAAATAAATTGTGACGAGCTACATTTTAATTTCATATTTTCATGTACAGTAACTAAAAATTAATGTAGAGAAAAGATTTTTTTTAACAAATAAGAGAAATTTTTAAATTGATTAGTGATGCGTCATAAAAAATCTTCTTGATTAACCACGAAATATCGAAGCATATCTAAATTAGAAAATTCAAAAATTAAAATTGAGACCATCTAAACTCTGATTTCAGCAAAGTTACTTATTTTTATTATTTTTTTAATTTACTTAGCAAAATAAATAAATAGTGATGAGCTACATCTTAATTTCATTTTTTTTTGTGCAGTAGCTAAAAATTAATGTAGAGAAAAGTTTTTTTTTAACTAATAAAACAAATTTTTAAATTGATTAGTGATACGTCACACAAAATTGTATTGATTAAGCACGAAATCTCAAAGCATATCTACATTTAAAAGTTCAAAAATTAAATTTGGTATCCTCTAAATTCCGATTTCAACAAAGTTACAGCTCAATCCGAGCCCAAATGGGCGTAAATCAAGGAACCGTTGTATATTTGGAAGCATCAAAACTCTTTTCTTATATATGATTTAGGGCATTTTAAACTTTTATGTTTTTGTTTTTTTAAAACTCTTTTCTTATATATGGTTCAAAATTATTTTTTCAAAAATATTTTTTTTTTTTAAACAAAATTTAAAAAAGCAATGAAAATGTTATCTTTCAAATACACATAATTTTCTTGAAAAATAAATTTCTTATCACCTAACACCGGTTCCTAGTCCCAGATGAAAAAAAAAAATAGAGTTGATTTATAGTCAACAAATAGCTTAAAATTTATCAAATAATTTTGACTTAAAATATGAATTTCTTAATACATTATTATTATTGTACATAAGAAAAATACACATGAATTTTAAGAAAATAATAATAATAATAAAACAAACCCAAAAAATCCTAAAAAGAAAAACTCGGAGTTATCATTTAGAAATTTTAAGAAAACAAAGCTAACCTTAATCATAAACATTTTCACTACAGTCCTTCCGTCAAACCGCTGCGGTCTCTTTACGCCTACCTCACGAGCCACGTGCTCCTCCCTACCGCCGTGGGGTAACATCTTATTTTGCCGTGCTCCGCGGAAATTTTACCGCGGTAATGAAAACGGCGCGGTGTCGGCTACGAGTTTAAAGTTGAAAACTTGAATCTTCGAACGATGGTCACCGACGAAAAACCGGTCCTCACCGTGACCGCAGAAGGATGCATGAAGTTGATTCGTAGTGGTGGGTGCAGTGTGGGTGTGTTTGTTGCTGGTCCCGTTAGTGGAGAAGCGAGAAAATTAATGACAGAAATGCCCGCGCGCGGGCTTAGAAACGCGTGGGCCCCATGCAAGGAGACTGGAGACGTCACCACTGAAACCCACGTGCGAATCCTTGCCTCGCAATGCTCTGCTGTTGTATTTAATTTAGTTAGAAGCATTTATCAGAAAATTTATTTATTTTTTACTAATAGGTACTTACAAGAAATAAATCCCATCAGAAATAAGGAGCCGATGATACAGCATCGATCAATTTTGTCAAATAATAATTTAATTTGGCGTTGAAACTGAATTTTTTTAACCTATATTTTATTCACGTACAGTTAATATTATAAAATTTATATTATTTTAAAATAAATTATGGAATAATTTTATTAAAAACTAAATATAAAATAAGTAAATTTTTTAATAAATATATAATTTTACATGCAAAATTGAAGAGTTTATGTTATATTTTTAATATCAAAAGTTAAATTTAAAAATAAAATTTAAAAACAAAATAAGATTAGGGTTTAAATAGTGAGATATAAGGCATTATTTATCAGTGATATATGTTATAAAGTTAATCAAAAAGCACATACTTTTTATTTAAATGGTTGAATGAACTCCAATTTTAGTGCAGTTATGCTCGAAACAAGCATCATTTTAAAACAAATTTGAAACATCTATAATAGGAACGTAAGATTTGTATTCATCAATACTATTAAGTTCACAATATCAAGAGCTTCGAGTTGATATTTTTTGCTCTATAATAAAAGTAGCAGGTAAAACGATGCTCCTCCAAAAAGGAGAAAGACCAAGCCATCATCTTTTAATGATAAACATCTAACATTGCTGAGAACTGAAGTTGAAACTCGTTAGCTTATAAAATCAGATGTCCATCAAAGATGTTCATTATCATCATTCATCAATCCGACTTATAATCAACATTCAACACATTATCCATCATTTATGAAAAGCGTCCGTTAACTCTCATACTTTTTATTTTCCAATTAAGAAGAGGTCTGTCGTTAAAATTTTGACCTATTTCAAAGTTAATAGGCCCATAAATTTTCTATTTTCCAAATTTTTACATATATATTTTTTTTAAATTTTATGCGTAATTTTATCTCTATTTATTTATTCACATGCACCTGATATTTTCATGCAAATTATCACTTAAATTCAAATCTATATTAACATAAAAAATTTAAGTAAATTTTTAGTACATAAAAATTAGCATTCTAATAACTGCAAAATCAATGGTTAATCCTTTCTCCAATAATTTGCACCATTCCCTCCCACGCGCAATCTCCACCTTTTCCCTCATTAAATAATCATTAAAATACTTAATCTTCGTATAATCACTTGCTTAGCATAAGAGAGGGTCTTAATCAGCGTATTAGAAGTGTCGGCGGGAGCTGTTGATCGAGACATGCAAGAAGTGGAAGGTACAAAGAAAAAAAATGGAGAATATATACAATGATAGATAGAGATAGAAAGAGAAAGCCAGAGAGAAGAGAGAGAAAGAGAGAGGGGCCAGTTAGGACAATGCTGTTTGGGTTCTCATATTATGAGGAGCCAACAAAGAGATGCCTCAACCATTTCATTAATTTATTTTTCTGAGCTTAACCTCTCACCCACCTTCCTTTTTTTTTAATTGCTTTATCTCTCGTCTTTTTTTGTTGCTTTATTGCTTTTAATGCCTATTTATTTTTCACTATTTTAACGTTTTATTATTTAGAGAAATTTGATTTTTTGTTTTATTGAAAGGTGAACTCTGCTTTTGTTTATCTTTTTCTCCTGCTTTATTTTTTATTTTTGCAAAAGTTGTTGGAAAACTTTAGCCATTTTTGAAAGTAGATAAAAGATATTTGTGATTAAAATGTAGATAGTTTCATTATTTGCTTGTTTATGTAGTAATAGTAATTATAATAGTAAGTTAATTATTTTTTTTATTTTTTTTTGAGATAAGATTGTAATTATTAAGGAATTAATAACTCATTTAATTTTTAGTAGAATTAGTAACGGGTGAATGACTATGATATCTAAAGACTCGAATAATTTTATAAACGAGTATTTTATGAGCTGTATAATTATTGTCAGTCATACTGAAGATATCACGATTGATGATGTACACTTTTTAATGATCAAAGACTGGACGATTAATTGATATTTTGCATAAAATAATAGATTACATACTCTAAATTATTTAAGAGTGAGATATTTAGATAATCTAGAGGGTGAATATTTCTAAGAGCTTCTGCAGCCAAACTTCAAACGGATGTATAGCGTCGCTCGATGGAGGATGTGGGTGAACAATGCGACACAAATATTGGCGTCGCACTGTTCACCCGCTATTATTATTATTACTATTTTTAATTCAAAAAACATGTTCAAATAAAGTATGAGAAATAATATATCATGAATATTCTTTTTTTTTTTGTGTTAGAAAACATAGTTCGATTGGAAACAAGTTATTGCATTTTGATGTATTGTTGTATTTTAGAGTGAAAATTGAGTTTTTCGGTTGTAGATGCCCTAAAGGACAAGAAATTCTTGAATTTAATTTAATCTTAGAATTATAAACATGAACGAATGTTATATATCTTATGGATAAATTAATTTTAAGCATATTTTAATATCTCTTCCGCTTTCAACCCTATATATCATTTGTGAGTTTACTAAAAATTAATGACTGCGAGCTGGTTGGACTTACACATCTTAACGTTATTGACATAAGGTTGATTTGAAATATGACTCGTATGCTTATTTATGAAATTTAACGAATACAATTTTACTAATATAATCTAATGCTATGGTACCATCTCATATATATATATATATATATATATATATATATATATATATATATATATATATATATATATATATATATATATAAATTCAAGAAAAGATAAAATTCTTGGAATAATGGAGAGACTTCTAACAAATTAGGCAACAAGGTATCAATAACATAATGTCTTTATTTTAATATATGGGATTGACAATATAAATCTTTTTTTTCTATTTTGTATGTTATTGAATTTAATAATAATTTTTTATTTATTTATTAGAATTCTCTGTAAAAATATTAGGTTTTTGATGTGACCATCTTAAATTATTAGGGTTGGTAAAGTCTTAATAATTTTGCAAAATATTTAAAATTGTCACAATTCACACAATATTAAAAATTATCAGTTTTGTGTGCAATAATCCAAAATTCATTATTAGGATTTTAAAAATATAACGGGTATAGCTACTCTTGTATGTTAAAAAAGTATTAATGCGAGGAGTATTTCAGTAAAAAAAAAAAATCTAAAAAATATATTTATTTCCTTCACCGTGAAGCGGTAGGCAACAAGCAAGGAATAATAAGAAGAGGTTGAGGGGGGGACAGGGGTTCCTGCCATATCAGTGAGGGCTTTCCCCATCCTCGCTTCCCTCATTCTCAGATGAGGAAGCTTTAAGATATGATCAAGTTGCAGCTTTGATCGCTCAAAAGGGACTCCCATTCTTCATCAAAGCGTCGAAAACCCGGATTTTTCGAGCTAGGTTTCAGTTGTATTCTGTAGATCGGGGGGAAATTTCTTTTTTTTAGGGGATATCATCGAAGAAATCTCTCAAGGAGAAGATGGAGGCCAGTGCTGGTCTCGTCGCCGGCTCTCACAATAGAAATGAGCTCGTTGTCATCCGCCGTGAGGGCGAGCCGGGAGTAAGTAACCCTAAGCGGCATTTCACGGCTAAACCGAATGGTTACTCAGATTTTCCTTTTCCGACGTTGACTAAACTTGTTTTTGCTTCTTGCGGTCTTCTTGCAGCCGAGGCCTTTGCAGCACCTAAGTGGTCAGATCTGCCATATTTGCGGGGACGATGTTGGGCTTACCGCTGATGGGGAGCTCTTTGTGGCCTGCAATGAATGCGCCTTCCCGATTTGCCGCACTTGCTATGAGTATGAGCGCAGAGAAGGAAACCAGGTCTGTCCTCAGTGCAAAACCAGGTTCAAGCGCCTCAAGGGTAGGGTTTCTTGCCATTCTCACCTCTCTTACTTGTAGCTGAGTCAAAATGGGACTTTTTAATTTTATGATAAACGAGCAGGTTGTGCTCGAGTTGCCGGAGATGAGGAAGAGGATGATGTAGACGATCTTGAGAATGAATTCAATTTTGTGGGAAGGAATAAGGTGGATGGGCAATATCTTGCCGAGTCAATGCTGCAGGGGCACATGAGCTATGGACGAGGAGATGTGGAATTTCCTCAAGTGTTTCATGCAATGCCTACGGTTCCTTTACTCACCAATGGCCAAATGGTACTTTGCCTTGACTTTCTCCTATCATGTTCTGTAATCACTGCAATCTATTTTTAAGTTGCCATATGGGTTATGATAAGGGGAAATTCAAATTGCACACAAGCTGTGCTGAAAAAAGAAAAAATAAAAAAAAAAAAAGGAAAAAAAAAAAGAAAAAAGAAAAATCTGATCTTGCTGGAATTGCCTTAACTTATTTTTCTCACTGGTTGCATATGTTCGACTACAGGTTGATGATATCCCTCCAGAACAGCATGCTCTTGTCCCCTCTTTCATGGGTGGTGGAGGGAAGAGGATCCACCCGCTCCCGTTTTCAGATCCCAGTCTTCCTGGTATATTGACCTGCACTTTCATTAGATAATTAAATTGTTAAAACTTCCCAAATATTTTCCTTTCAGACCTTTCTGTCTCCCAGGTTGAAATAACAATTAAACTTTCTACTTTGTTGAGAAGATTTGGGTAACATTTCTCCCTTGCAGTTCAACCCAGATCTATGGATCCTTCCAAGGATCTTGCTGCTTATGGTTATGGAAGTGTGGCATGGAAAGAGAGAATGGAGCATTGGAAACAGAAGCAAGAGAAATTGCATATGTCTAGAACTGAAAATGGTGGCAAGGATTGGGATAATGATGGTGATGGACCAGACTTGCCATTGTAAGGCCCTGCACTTTTTTATCTTCAGAAAGTTTGACTAGTTTTGCTTGAATGGCAGTACTTATTAATGACTAATGTTAATTTGTTACCACCACTTCTATCATTGCTATTTGTTGCAGTATATTTTTGTTGGAGAATTGGACACCAATACAATTCTTTAAAGGCTTCATTATAGGAGTCTTCTATATGTTAATTAGGGCACATTGCAGAATTACCTTTGGGATGAAAATTTTTTGATTCATTTGCCTCTGCGGTATGGTCCGATAGTATGTGCATGTTCCTTGCACATTGAAGAGTGTTAATCTTTTGAAGACTTTTTGCTAGATGTCTCTGTTATTATTTTGTATTGATTCTTGCTATCAACTTGCCTATTATTTCATTATAAATTACTTGACCATATGAGTTAAAAATGCTGCATTGAAATGTTATTGCGTGCCGTAAGATCTGGCATTTGAATGAAATTGTTGTGTAAAATCTCTAAGATTGCTATGCTAGGTGTTATCATGGTGTGTATCTTGGCTAGAAAGATATACCAAGATGGAAATTTTGCGATATTTATCATGGTTTTCAATGAGATTTATAAAAAAAAAAGTGATGCAATGCTCATTGTTTGTTTCCTCCTTTGGGAAGTTATAATTGTCGTTTGATATGTAAATTTACTCGTGTTATTAATTGTCTCAACCTCTTTATTTTCTACTTCCTAATCTAATAATTTCTTAACTCATCTTATGACAGAATGGATGAAGCTAGACAACCACTATCAAGAAAGCTGCCCATTTCTTCTAGCCAAATCAACCCGTACAGAATGATCATCATAATTCGGCTTGTAATTGTTGGATTTTTCTTTCATTACCGGGTCACGCATCCCGTGCCTGATGCATTTGCTTTGTGGCTCATATCTGTAATATGTGAAATTTGGTTTGCTGTTTCTTGGATTCTTGATCAATTTCCAAAATGGCTTCCAATTGAGAGGGAGACTTACCTTGACAGATTGTCATTAAGGTTAATAAAACTAGCCTCTATTGAACTCAATTACTCAGCATACAATTGAATTGTCCAGCCAACTGAACCTTTCCTACGTTTACTATATTTTCAGGTATGAGAAAGAAGGTCAAACTTCTCAGCTAGCCCCTATTGACATATTTGTGAGTACAGTTGATCCTATGAAGGAACCTCCTTTGGTAACAGCAAACACGGTTCTTTCGATTCTCGCTGTTGATTACCCGGTCGACAAAGTTTCTTGCTTTGTTTCTGATGATGGTGCGGCAATGCTCACATTTGAAGCATTGTCAGAGACATCCGAGTTTGCAAAAAAATGGGTTCCGTTTTGCAAGAAGTTCAATATTGAGCCGAGGGCGCCAGAGTGGTATTTCCAACAAAAGATTGATTATTTAAAAGATAAAGTCTTACCATCATTTGTAAAGGAACGGAGAGCAATGAAGGTGATAGAATGGTTCTCATTGGTTCTGCAATTATACTGGCATATTTTTTTTTCTTTTACTTAATCTGAAACTTAAATATGATGCTTTCTTCAGAGAGAATATGAAGAATTCAAAGTCCGGATCAATGCTTTGGTTGCCAAAGCTCAAAAAGTTCCTGAGGAAGGGTGGACAATGCAGGATGGTACCCTATGGCCTGGAAATAATGTTCGTGATCACCCTGGAATGATTCAGGTCTGAGTTTATGATCTTCTGTGCTTTTTTATTTTTTATTTTAAGTCCAATAGTTTGATTCCCTCTTTTCTACTTTTCCAATGAAATCTCATTGTCCTGTGAACTCTTAGGTCTTTTTGGGCCAAAGTGGTGGGCATGATATGGATGGAAATGAGCTACCACGTTTAGTTTATGTTTCAAGAGAGAAGAGGCCCGGTTTCAATCACCACAAAAAAGCCGGTGCTATGAATGCTCTGGTAAAGAATTACATGCTGTTCTTTGCTAATAAAACAGCGGATCTCTGCTGCAGCAATATAACTATTGCGTGTTGGTTTTTATCAGGTTAGAGTTTCAGCTGTACTTACAAATGCTCCATATATGTTGAACTTGGATTGTGATCACTACTTCAACAATAGCAAAGCAATAAGGGAGGCGATGTGCTTTATGATGGATCCACTGGTTGGAAAGAGAGTTTGTTATGTGCAATTTCCTCAGAGGTTTGATGGCATTGATCGCCATGATCGATATGCTAATAGAAATATTGTGTTCTTTGATGTAAGTTTGTAATGTTCCATGGCAAAAATATATTTTCTCATACACTGCAAACTGGATCCATGAGATTCTGACTCCAACTCTTCTGTTGTAGATCAACATGAAAGGTCTTGATGGGATTCAAGGGCCAATTTATGTCGGGACTGGATGTGTATTCCGGAGGCAAGCACTTTATGGTTTTGATGCTCCCAAAATAAAGAAGCCACCTACAAGGACATGCAACTGCTTGCCCAAGTGGTGTTGCTGTTGCTGCTGCTGTTCTGGGAGGACAAAGAAGAAGAAGAATGTCAAAACAAAGAGCGAAAAGAAAATAAAAAATTCTAGAAAGGGAGAGAATGGGGCACCTGCTTTTGCTTTGGAGGGTATAGAAGAGGGAATTGATGGTAAATCTCTCTATCTACATTTTGGTATGATAATTTGAACTTTAAGGACTCTTCATGTAGAATTCCTAGTAATCTTTTGCTGGCTTTAAATAAGCTTCTATCTTCTCTTTTTGCACATATCTCTAATGTTTGATTCTCTTTTCTGCTATGAGTGATCTGGCCAAAGCATAAATCATCATAAAAGACTGTCAGAATGAGTTCATACTCGTTACTTAGTGAGCTTAAGTGTAGTTGGTATTAAAGAAGTCTAGGTTTTCCAGCTACAAATTCATGCAGAAAAGTGGTTGTTTAGGCGTTTGAATTATCCATTTTGATACTAAACAATCTTGCTTAATAGCTTTGCATCAAAAGTTTCCTGTGTTTTTCTGTGTTCATTGTCCTCTTTCAGCTATGGCACACTTGAATGAATGAGGAAGGTTGACATGTGTTTTTTTCCTTCTCAATTGAGCTTAATCTTTTTACACCCATACAGGGATTGAGGGTGAAAAATCAACCAGTATGTCATTAAAGTTAGAAAAGAAGTTTGGCCAATCTCCGGTTTTTGTTGCTTCTACCCTATTAGAGAATGGTGGAACACTGAAAAGTGCATCTCCAGCATCTTTGTTAAAGGAAGCCATTCATGTTATTAGCTGTGGATATGAGGACAAAACAGACTGGGGAAAAGAGGTGCAGATTCACATCTTGTTTCTATGCAGAACACGTTTCCTTATTTTGCCTTGTGAAGATAAACTTTTCTCTATTCTTTTAGGTTGGTTGGATCTATGGTTCTGTCACAGAAGATATTTTGACAGGATTTAAGATGCATTGTCACGGGTGGCGTTCAATCTATTGCATACCTCCTAGACCTGCATTCAAAGGCTCTGCACCCCTCAATCTATCTGATCGTCTCCACCAAGTGCTGAGGTGGGCTCTTGGTTCTGTAGAAATTTTCTTGAGCAGACATTGTCCATTATGGTATGGTTATGGAGGAGGGCTCAAGTGGCTGGAGCGGTTTTCGTACATTAATGCGACGGTTTATCCGTTTACATCAATTCCTCTTTTGGCCTACTGTTCCTTGCCTGCTGTGTGCTTGCTCACTGGGAAATTTATTACTCCAGAGGTATGTGATATCAACAATACTTTGAAAATCCATGGTTTTAATCATGTAGATTGTTACTTAGTCACTCTCTTGGTTGCAGCTGAGCAATGTTGCTAGCTTGTGGTTTATCTCTCTCTTCATCAGCATTTTTGCGACTAGTATTCTTGAGATGAGATGGAGTGGCATAGGCATTGATGACTGGTGGAGAAATGAGCAATTCTGGGTCATTGGGGGTGTTTCTTCACATCTATTTGCAGTTTTTCAGGGCCTTCTGAAGGTTCTAGCTGGTATAGATACAAACTTCACCGTGACATCAAAGGCCGGCGATGACGAGGAGTTTTCGGAGCTCTACACATTCAAGTGGACCACACTGCTTATCCCTCCAACGACACTGCTTGTGATAAACATGATTGGTGTGGTTGCTGGGGTCTCCAATGCCATCAACAATGGATATGAGTCTTGGGGACCCCTCTTTGGCCGTCTCTTCTTCGCATTCTGGGTGATTGTTCATCTCTATCCTTTCTTGAAAGGTTTGGTTGGTCGACAAAATAGAACACCGACCATCATTATCGTGTGGTCCATTCTTCTGGCTTCAATCTTCTCGCTGCTGTGGGTGAGGATTGATCCATTCCTGCCAAAGTCTGATGGCCCGGTTCTGGAGGAGTGTGGGTTAGACTGCAACTGAGCATGGATAGTCTACATTTGGCTTAGTTGCAGTTGAGACACAAATTGGAAGAAGGTACTACACTAGTCATTGAAATTTCTTCCCCTCATGAAATTATGTGTTATGCTGTAGATAGAAAACACAGGCAGTGTTGCAATTTTTGTCTTTAGTCTTTTGTTCTTTACGGGCGAACCCGACTCATTGATCCGGTTAACTGGAACAAGAGCTTGGGCTTACCCGCCCTGTGTAGTTTGTTCACTGGAAGTTAGGTGGCTACTGCAGTGGTGCATCGTTTGATTCTTTATTAGTTTGGAGGAGAGACTGAGAGAAACTAAATGAGGTGGTCAACATTGTTCATGTACTACTGCAGTTGATCATCTCTACATTGAATTCTTTGAAATAAAGGCAGGAGGACCTGATACGACCTGCTATATTTATTCACCTAGACATATAATGCTGAGGACTTGAATGCCCATGCTCATTTTTTATCCTTTCAGTGATGCATTAAGCAGCAAATTGTGTTAGAAAGTAGGAAAAGCGGGGAAAATGGAGGAGAAAACTGAATTAAGTCCTGTATCTTGTCTTCCTCCAATGTAATAATAGTGCTGCTTTGTATTTGTTTCAGAAGAAAACCATGCTCCTGTATGATGTTTATTATGTTCATTTCTTGCTTAATATATGTTTACAAGTTGTCCACTGTGTGCTTTCTGGCTTCTGCTGCTAGCTTTTGGACTGGATTTCTCGAGTTTTTCCTCTCTATTTCCTGAGTTTTCTTCAACTTTTTAATGCCTTTGAGATTAAGGCTTCGTTTGGGACAGTTATCGTACAGCTTTTTAAAACAATTAAAAAATATTATACTAAAAGCTGTTTTAGAAAGCAAGAGGAAAGCTGTCCCAAACAAGAGAGATTATTACGTGCGGTATTCGAACCGTTCGGAGGTGAATCCGGACGCGTCACATCATCCGGATGTACTAGGCCCTGGATGATGTGGTGCGTCCGAATTCACATCCGGACGAATCCGGATGCTGCACGTAATAATTTTTCCCCAAACACCAACAGCATAGCGCATGTATTTGTATCATGTGTTTGCTGCATGATTCTCTCTGCTCCATACAGCTGAGCTGTGGGACCTCTTCTCTCTCTCTCTATATATATATATATCTTTTTTAATTTTATTTAAATATTTATGGTGTTTTGCACAATATTCATGTTGTCTCTGGTCTCTTTTAAATGCCGTGGGATACAACTCTGTAATGAAAATGGTGAATGGGACCAGTTTGAAATTTTGCTATCTTTATTTTTAATGCGAACAGTTGGGTATGTGTTCTTGTGAGCCTGTGTAGGGCCCACTCAACCACTTGCCAGCCTAGCCCAGCACCCATTGATGACTCCTTTGGCCCAGTTTCCATTTGACATTATAGGTCGGATTTCATCATTATTCAGGTTTTGTCAATATTATTTTATCAGAAATTCAGAATGTATAAATTTGCTTAATCAAATCTTGATCTTGTAAGAGGAATGTCTTTTAATTCCATTCAGAAGTAGTTGTAGTCAAAAGTCTGATTAATCTTTGATCTACTAATTGAGTGATTATATGAGCTTAATTGTCCATTAATGAGAAGACAGGCAGCTCCAGGCTGTTCTTGGTCTCTCATCCATTATGAGCTTTGAAAAAGAGCCACGTTGATTGATGCTGATGGAAATGGAATACAACTGGACTTGCAGTCCCATTTGATGATTTGGGGAAAAAAATATGATTTGGTGATTCATTTTACCCATCGATGCTTAGCGTGGTTGGTGGGCTAATACGATTGGGTATCCCAACTCGTGCTTTATTCCGTCGGGCGGCAGCGCCCCTTTTTGGGGGATCTAATAAGAATCGGCCACGAGTTCTAATGGGTGTGGGTAGCTCATATAGCCTGGCCAGAGTTTACGTATTATCAAGTGCTCTCGGCTAGGTGATTATTCATTCTGGACATTACAAAGTAATCAGTGAATTTTATTTAATGGTTGTATCAACAGTTTTCATGCCTTGTTTAAATTCATTAAATGAATGAGAAATTATTTTGTGCGGAGACCGGACGTAGAAAACTGTATGGTCTGAATGCATCACGTCAGTTGTACCGAGCTGCAATACCGAGCGGTATCGAGCACAAAGGTGACGATGCGCATTCTGATTGGTATTCGGATGGCATTCGGCGTTCGCATGGGCGGATTCACCCATGCTCAAATTTTTTTTTTTTTTAATATTTAAAAGGGAGATTTTGAAATATTTTGGGCATTTTGCCCCCCCCCCCCCCCCCCCCCCCCCCCCCCGTCAAAAATCTTTTTTGCCTTACTTTTATCAATCCTAAGAATTTTTGCCCATCACTCAAAAAAAATTTTTTTTGCCCACCCTAAAAAAGAAGCTGGATCCGCCCCTGAGCGTTCGCATATAATAATTAATCTAAATGAAGGGCTCTATCTATTGCTTTGCAAGTTCAGCACAACACATGCATGGAAGGAATCCCAATACATGGTGCTTCTTCAAATGGTGATTATATTAGCTTTCCAACTATATTAGAGCCTACATATCTTCTCTATAAAATCTTGAAAGTTGGAAGCTTTTGAATGAGAGCTGTGTAAAAGAGGTTGTGCAAACAAATATTGTTTTTCTGAGCATTAATTTTGGACCAAAGGAGTGGAAGTTGTCCAAGCATGCTTAAAGGAAAATAAAATTGTTCATGCTATTATTCACCAAAAAGAGGTCATCTACATAAATAAGATTTGAGAGATTTATTTCATCAACAATGATCCCCTTAAAGATGGCGAATTATTACGTCCGGTGACCGGACGTCCGGATATCCAATCCAAATACTCCATGTCATCCAAATACATTGAGACCTAGTGTATTTTGGTGACGTGGTGCGTCTGGATTGGTGTCCGGACGAATCCGGACACCGGACGTAATAATTTGCCCTTAAAGAGGCCAATAACAGTCATATTATCAAAAATAATAGATAGAGGATCCATAGTAATGCAAATAAGAAAGACAAGAGAGGGTTTACTTATTTGAAATCATTAAAGGAGAAAAAAAAAATCAATGTTGATCCTAGTAATAATATAATAATAGCAAAACTTTAGAAATGTGAGTTTTTATGTAAAAAGAGAGGGTGGATCGAAGCCTTTGGTCTTGAAACCTCAATGTGAGGAAATCTCCATTAACGTAATTAAAAAAAAAAAATTTGATGTCATGTTTAGAAAGTCAGTGACTATTAATATTTACTTTGTTGAAATCTATTAAAATTTATTGAGAAAAAAAGAGCAAGAAAGAATATTAAGCTTTTTGATGTGCTCATTATTTCTTCTATATTTCCTCTTTAGAGTAGAGAAAAGATAATCCTTCTCATTGGTGAGCAACTTGGTTTTTTCTCCCTAAGTAATCTAAGAAATAAATTAAGAAAATTGGTTAGGAGGCCATTAATAAACTTTGTTTTAGAGCTCAAGAAGTGATCTAGAGGATAAGAGTTTAAGAGTAATGAACTTTCAATTACTTAGTTTTAAGTTGATTGAGAGAATTAGATGTTTTGAAGGAAGAGTGCAACTTTTATATTACAAGACATTTTTGAGGAGCATGAGCTTGATAAAGCACAAAAGCAAATCCTCCAAGGTGCGACCAGAAACTTTAATGGTGGCAAATTAAGGTTCTAAAGGTACTGGGGCTATGGTTATGCATAGAGAGGATAAGTGGTGGATAACAACAATATGGTATGATCGTGACCTCTTTTAGGTATTTCTTTCCAACACTAATATTATGTTCTTATAAATCACTCACTGACATGTCAATTGGATTTGGATGGAGAAGAGAGAATAATATTCTTATAAATCGCTCTAGCGCTACAATGCACTCACACAAGCCATGACCTCAGACTACGATTACTCAAGTAGGCCACCTTACTTGGTTTAGAAAATTGAAAATAATATTTATCATAAGTATGAAATGGTAGGTAAAATGTGAATATATATATATATATATATATGTGAATATATATATATATATATATATATATATATATATATATATATATATATATATATATATATATATATATATATATATATATAGAGAGAGAGAGAGAGAGAGAGAGAGATGTATGGAAATGGGATGGAGATGGACCCATAGGCATTCTACAAAGAGAGAGAGAGAGAGAGATGTATGGAAATGGGATGGAGATGGACCCATAGGCATTCTACAAATATTAATTTGCCATATCAATAATGAATGCCATGAATCATTCACATATGATCAACACTCCCCATCTACTATAATATATCTATCACATAAAAAAACAAAAAAACTAAGGGCTAGCTAACTGTATATTTCCTGTGCATAATTTATAATGTTTTTTGTTGAAATTTTTTAATGTCGGTAGCCTATTAAATTTATGATCAACATGATAATTAATTATTATTTAATGTATTCAATATTTCATTAATTTATATAAAATAAAACTTTATCTGTACGAATTGAGTATTCTATTTTATTATAATAATGAATTGAAATAAAATAAATATATTTAAATATAAAAAGGACTATAATTCACAGTCTAAATAGCATGTTCTCATTTTTTTTTTCATCTTGAGAGCAAAAAGTATTCCCTCATTTGAACACTTTAGATATGAAATCTAAAAATTTTAATTATATATTTCAATTAACTCTAAATATACTTCAGATTAAATTCTTCTCAGTGAATTTAATTTTCATTTTTATTTATTTCCAACACTTATCGATACTGTAGAAGACAGGGAACAGAGGAAAGAAAGAGACGGAAGGGAAACAAGAAATATTAAATCTATTATCTCATCCTATTCTCAGATACATAGTTCATATATATAGATGATTTGTACATGAGGAGAGACCACGTGTCAGTCTCTGATTGGTACAGGATTGGTGTACTAATAGCCCCCGTCAAACCGGGCGTTCATCTTGAACGGTCAGTTTGGATCTTAATTCTTGAAACCTGGGAGTGGATAAGGGCTTTGTGAGAATGTCCGCAATCTGGAAATTTGTCCCGATCGGTAGTAGACGAATGGCTTTATTTTGAATGTGATCCCGAACGAATCTACGATCTATTTCGATGTGCTTCGTTCTGGCATGGTAAACCGGATTGTGATCGAGTGCTATAGCCGACATATTATCACAGAAAAGATCCATGGGTTGATCGTGCTGAATGAGGAAGTCGTTTAGTAGTCTCTTGAGCCAGATGGAGTCCGCAACAGCCACCACGAGAGCTCTGTACTCCGACTCCGTGGATGATCGAGAAACCGTGGCCTGCTTTTTAACGGCCCAAGATATGAGAGTGTCACCTAAGAAGGTGCAGTGACCAGTTGTGGACTTCCTCGTGGTAGCGTCACTGGCCCAGTCGACATCTGAATATGTCGTGAGTTTTAGCTGATTTTTTAGAATAGGCAGTCCGAAGTCCACCGTTCCTCTGATATACCGTAGCAGACGTTTAAGGAGGTATACGTGCTGAGAAGAAGGATCATGCATATGTTGAGATAGCACGTTGACTGCGTAAGTAATGTCCGGACGCGTGAGAGTGAGATACTGTAGTGAGCCGGTGATTCTGCGATAGGTGCTGGGTTCCGAGAGAATGGTGTCCTCTGCTACTTCAGGCGGAAGTTTTGTACACGACGGGTTGGCTAAAGGATTGCAATGTGTTAGATTAGCAGAAGTCAAGATAGATGTAGCATAGGAGGCTTGAGAGAGAAAGAACTTATCTTTGAATTGTTGAATTTTAATACCCAGAAAATGATGAACCGTGCCCAGATTTTGCATATTGAACTGAGCATGAAGCTTGGAGAGAATGTTGTTGATGACTTCTTGATTGTTGCCGGTCACAAGAATGTCGTCGACGTAGACGAGGAGGAAGATTTGGGACTGATTGTGTTGAAACGTGAGAAGCGACGGATACGCTTGACTGTGTTGGAAGCCGAGTGTGAGAAGATGATTCATAAATGTATTGTACCATTTCGGGGCGCCTGTTTGAGCCCGTAGATTGATTTTTGCAGCTTGCATACGTAGTTAGGATTAGTGTTATCGATGAATCCTCGCGGTTGAGCCATGTAGACCGTGTCTGTGAGTTGGCCGTGGAGGAAGGCGTTCGATACGTCTAATTGCTGCACTGTCCAACCTTGCGAAAGAGCTATGGTAAGTAGCATACGAATGGTTGGAAATTTTGCGACCGGACTGAATGTTTTGCCATATAGTCGATGCCGTATTCTTGCTTATTCCCTTGAGCTACGAGGCGCGCCTTGTACCTGGCCACCGAGCCATCCGAATTGAACTTCTTACGAAACGTCCATTTGCAACCTAAGATAGAGACTTTCTGAGGAGGTGGCACGAGACACCATGTGCCCTGTTTTTGAAGAGCAATGAATTCTTCGGCCATTGCCTGTCTCCACTCCGCATGACGGTTGGCTTCAGCAAAACTGGTGGGGTCTGGATCCGCATTGGATGAATCTGTGGCTAGGAGATTGAGACGCTTGGATGGTTTTAAGGACCCTGTTTGCAGCCTGGTAACCATTGGATGCTTGGTTGGTATGATCTGCCGAGGCTGAGGGGTGTCCGAGATAGGAAGTACCTCCAAAGTGGTGTGGCTGGGAGATGGGATCAATGAGGGCTCGTGGTGTTGCGATTTTGAGGATTGTGCAGTATGGGTTGGAATGAAGAGTTGTATGTCTGATGCCTTGGAGACCGGTAGAAGCAGAGAGGGAGGAATGTCCCTAGAATGTATCTGCGGAGGAGAGCTACTTTGATGAAAACGAAATGAGTTTTCAATGAAAGTAACATGACGAGAGATAAAAGTTTGTGAGTTTCCCTGTTTAAGCATTTGTAGCCTTTGTAGATATCGGAGTAACCCATGAAGACAAATGAGCTGGACTTGGGTTGGAGTTTGTTCCGAGCATGGCTGGGCAGAAGAGGAAAACACTCGCAGCCAAAGGTCCTAAGATGATCGTAGTCCGGATTTTTGCGAAACAGAAGTTGCAGCGGCGATTTGTATTGAGTGTTGGGAGATGGCATGCGGTTGATGAGGTATACCGCCGTTAAGCATGCTTCAGACCAGTGTTCTAACGGAACAGATGCCCTATGAAGAAGAGATCTCGTTGTTTCCACAATGTGACGATTTTTGCGTTCCGATACCCCGTTTTGTTCCGGTGTGTAAGGACAGGAGGATTGAAGCTGGATTCCTTTGGATTGGAGAAAAGTATGCATCTGTTGATTGAAAAATTCCTTGCCGCCATCTGTTCTAAGAACTTTGATTTTGCGATTAGTTTGATTTTCAATGTATGTAGTAAATTGCATGAAAATAGAAACAACATTTGTTTTATTCGTAATCGGAAAGAGCCACGTATAACGTGAAAAATCATCCACAAAAATAACAAAAAAACGATGTCCCTGAGTGTACAAGTTCAAGAGGGAATTGTTTCCTATTTGTAGAGGATACAAATGGTAATTTGTGACTTTTACATTGAATACAAGTATTGCAAGGAAAATAAGAGGAATGCTGAATGTGAAGTGTAGGATTTGAGTGAGCTATGTTGTTCAATATGCGGATGTGAGGATGTCCGAGACGGTCATGCCAGCTGACAACCGAATTCTTGGAAGCTTGAAATGCTGATGAGCTTGACGGGATCTTGTTTGCTGGGCTGACTTTGTACAACCCTGCATTACATGGACCGCGAAGAAGCTCCTGATTTGTCGTCAGATCCTTAAAAACAAAACCCATTGGATCAAAAGTAACCGAGATATTGTTATCTTTAACTAAATGAGATATAGAGATAAGATTATGCGAAATGTTAGGGACGTGAAGTAGATTTGTTAGATGAAGCTTACGATTTGGGGTTGGAAGTATTCCCGTGCCCGAGTGAGCAATGGGAATGTTTCTTCCGTCCCCAATGAAGACGCCGTCGGTTCCTTGATATGCTGTCGATTGGTTGAGATTGTCAGCCGCATTGGTCATGTGGGAGGAGGCTCCAGAGTCCAAGTACCAATCGTAAGATGGAGTCTCGGAGTTAGCCATGAGAGCATTATTCTGTTTCGGATTGCTCGTTTGAGGAGTGTAGTTAGCGTTCATGTGATGCCAGCATACATCTGCTGAGTGGCCTTTCTTGGTGCAGATCTGGCAGATTATCGGCTGCTGTTTCTATTGTCCGGATCGACCGTTCGAATTTTGAAATTGGTTGGAACGGCCTCTGGTGCGACGACCTCTACCTTTGTTGGCATACAGGGCCGCTTGCTGGCTGATTTCGACTGAGTTGCGCGCAGCATCAGCATTGATATGAATTTCTTCACTGATAAGCATGGCATACAGATTCTCAAGACGAATTTGAGTGGGTGAATTCCGAATGTATGTTTTGAACGATTGATACGTCGCCGGCAAACCGTTCAAGATGTACAAAACTATGTCTTTGGAGTCGATGGTAGATCCAGCAGACGCGATTTGATCGACGAGCTTCTTGATTTCGGTCAGATACTGGATCATAGACTGATTTTTCATGGATATGTGATGAAGCTCATTCTTGAGCTGAATTACTTTGGATCTACTGGTGGCTTGAATCTGGCTTTCAAGAACTTGCCAAATCTCATGTGTGGTGTCGAGATGAAGAATATACGGGAGCACCGTCGGCGAGATTGTCGAGCACAGAGCGGTTTGAAGGTTCTGATCAATGAACCGCCAGTTCTTGATCAGCGAAGCATCTGCGGGATCAGTAGAATCCAGAGGGAGAGTCGAAGGAGCAAGAAAGTGATCGAAATCATTTGCGCGAAGAAGCTTGGAGATCTGATGGCGCCACAGAGGATAGTTCTCCGAGGATAATTGATTCGGGACGAGCGTTTTGAGATTAGAGACGACGAATTTGAGCGACTGAGAAATTTGAGAGGTTTCAGCCGGCGGGAGTTGGGATTGGGCGGTTGCAGACGATGCGGTCGGAGAGTTGGCCATTGTCCCGATCAAGAAAGTAGAAGAAGACGGCCTGATACCATGTAGAAGACAGGGAACAGAGGAAAGAAAGAGACGGAAGGGAAACAGGAAATATTAAATCTATTATCTCATCATATTCTCAGATACATAGTTCATATATATAGATGATTTGTACATGAGGAGAGACCACGTGTCAGTCTCTGATTGGTACAGGATTGGTGTACTAATAGATACGAACATTGCCTTTATTGAATCATGAATTATACAGTCTCATCTTGATCTGTTTGTTGGGAGCTTAGACTACCTAGTAAGAGGTCTTGAGTTCGAAACTTTGATATGTAATGTGTGTGTGAATTTACATTTAAGGCTTAATTGGAATAGCTTTTTACCTTTTTTTTTTTTTTTTTTTTGACTATTTTCAAGAAATTTTTAAGCTAAATAATTATTTTAAAAAAACAACAAAAAAATTATCCCTAACGAAACTGATTTAGATCAAAAGCTCAAAAAAATGATGAATTGAATAAGGAGAAATTATTCTGCGCGGAGTCCGGACGGCTAGGAAGTTTCCATCCAGACTGTTAGTGTACACAGCGTGTACAGTTCAATTATAATTTGTACACAGTTTATTTTTATTTATATACGATGTACAATCACAATTCCGATAGAAATTTTTCGTCCGAACTCCGCACAGAATAATTTCTCATGAATGAGACAGATGAATACAAAAACCAGTGAACAGCCGCCTCCTGTTTCCACTATTTCTCAGTTAAAAAACATGATGGATTTAATTTGATTCCATATTGGCGTGCTGTTTGCTTTTAGAAAATTCTGCTTTATTAAAATCACGATACCAGACGGGATTTGTTGGTCGGCGTGCTCTAACAAATTAATTTTTATGAAACGTATTAGTAACTAATAATTCTCTATTATTTTTATGCGACGGCCATCACTTTGCACGTTACCCAATAATGGATGTTCTCGCATAGTATGTTTCTGTTGTTTCCTGTTTGGATATATGTGGTGAAGAATCAGTGTGTGCATATCATACAATATGAATTTGTTGGCAGCCAATACTGTAAAGAGCTTTGTATGAGCAAAATTCAATAAAAGAAATAAAATCCAAATTATAAAAAATTTAATACAAATAATTCTTTTTATCATTGCTTCATTCTGGAGAGAACAACCTTTTAAGTTGCACAATTTTAGGCTTCATTTTGGAGATTAATTATTTTGTGCGGACACCGAATACCTTTCGAAGACCAATCAATGTGCCACATCATTCCTTCGCTAGATACTGCTGGCATGGCTGCGCTTGATTCGCCTGACCTCTACACAGAATAATTTATCCATTTTGGATGGCTTTCTTCCCGATTCTTTTAATAAATTTTAATATAAAAATTAAAAATTTTGTACTAAAAGTTTATTTTAACTAGTAAAATAATCATTCCAAATAAAATCTTAATTTGTCTGATTTTTTTTATAATGTTATTTTATCAAAATTATTGTACGAAAATAGTTTCCAAATATGCGTCCAGTTGCTGACGCATGTAGCGAGTAGAAGTGTACAAAGCATTAGGGATGCAAGCGAACTAAACGTTCAACGAGCTACTCGTTGCTCGGTTTGATTAAGAGCTTTGATGATTTTAGCATATTGAGCTTTGTTGAGTCCACATGAATTCTATGCCTTTTGTTCCTGCAGCTGAAATAATAGTATAGAGGGGAATATTCAGCTTCTGAATGAAAGCTGTTCTGCTAACCGAGTGCGTAGAAAAATTATTACGTGCAGCGTTCAGATTCGTCCGGAGACCAATAAAAATGTGCCACGTCACCTCAAAAAATGTATCGCGCTCGATACCGAGTGCGTAACTAAACGGGAGAACCGTCCAGTGTCCGCACAGAATAATAGCTCCTGAGGGCTAATAACCAGCTGTTAATATGCAGGTTATGTAAAAAAAAAAAAAAAAGGAAAAATCAGAAGAGATGCAGTACCAACTCGTCCGACTGATAAAGTGTCTTCGAACGTTGATCGCGAAATTTTAAATTTGATCCTCATTTACACCATAATAACTCTCATCCTGCTAACTTTAGAATTGAGAATTAATGAATATAGTCGTTCAAAACTATACATTTGGCCATTTAAATACCTTAAAGCCACCATGATAGTCAATCAAAACAGTAAGCAGTATCATGCATTGAATGCTATATACATTTTGCAATCAACAGCTCATCAAACTTATTTAGGTTCAACTCAGTAACTGTGCTTTCTTTTCATAGAAGATAGACTGAGAAGCTCTTTTATTGCCATTGCTCTGAAAGAGTGATGAAAAGAACAAATGAATAACAGATTCAGAGAGCTACTTTTTTATTCTTCAGCAATATTAACTTGGCTTAGGTTTTGTTTGGGACGGTTTTCTTACTGCTTCTTAAAATAGCTTTTTAGTATAAAAATTAAAATTTTTTATACTTTAAAGTTGCTTTGAGAAGCAGTAAGAATGCCGTCCCAAATGAAGTCTTAGTTACCTGCACGTGACCTTTATGCATTCTCTGTCCAGCAGACCAATCAAGGGTCCTCTATTTTGGCCATCGACCATCTGTGACACAACAGGAAGCTGATTCAACCCATGCAAATCCATGATCATTTCAGCATTACCGAGGGTCATGTTTGGTGATGCAGTCCATACACGGTACTTCTTCTCTTCAGTTTGGAAGATTTCAGATATCTGAATTTTGTCAACCTGTAAGAAAAATGATGCATTTAGTACAGCTAGGTTGGAAAAAAAAAGTACAGATATGATGACTGTTTTTAGGATGTCTGCCCATCTGGCTAGGCAATCAGTCGATGTTGATCCGGTTATTAGTAATTTTAACAGATTGATCTTCAGGGTGATTTAGGTTTTGTTTGGGACGGCTTTTTTATTGCTTCGCAAAGTAATTTTTTAGTATAAAAATTAAAAAAATTGTACTAAAAAGATACTTAAGAAGCAGTAAGAAAGTCGTCTCAAACGAAGCCTTATTGAGAAAGCATATAGAGGAAAGTTTTTAGACAATAACAGCTAATTGCAGACGATCATTTTTAATTGGAGAATAGGGAGGCTATGTTCTTATAGATATCCGACTAATATAGTTGTTGGAACGGAATGCTTGCCATCAAATATGGGACTGATCATCTATTGAAAGAATTAATTACTGCAAGTGCTGGAATTATTATGAAAACCAACCAACAATGTCTATTCCATTCCGGGAATGGCTCCTTACAGAAAGAACTCAAATTAATTTATGGATCATAAAATTATTGATTAAGGAAATCTTTCATTCAAATGGACATCATTTTTTTAGTTTGTGTTTCATTGTATATATGATTTTTTTTTTGTTGTCTTCTCTATACAGCTTGTATAAGAACACACTTTGCTCTTAATTAGAACAAATTGAGATCAACAGAATTCTCTAATATTTTCTCACATGCTATTAGAGCCCTTGGATGTGTATTTTTGGGTATCTTCTGCAGCCTTCATTGCTACAAGCTTCTCTCTAACTCCAACATTCATCGCTGTTAGCTCTTCAATTCTTCGATTCTAGCTTCCACAACCATCATTGTTGTGTTTCTCCAGCAGTTGCAACCCCCTTATATTCTCCTATTCTTCAACTGTGATCTTTCTAGCTAGCAACCGTAACCCTCCTAAATTCACCTCTACTCTAACCGTGTTCTTCCTAGCCAGCATTCGCAATCTTGTGATCTCTACAACAGCTGCAATCATCCAAACAGCCGCATCTACCATGTTACTGAGCCCTCATGTCTAAGACGTAGAAGTCAACTCCACTCCAACCAGTTTCTAGGAGGTAATCTCTTGGAAATAATACCTGATTAACTATATGTGGATCTACAAAACATAAATGCCAAATGTAGATTCAATTGGAAAAACTACTTAAAGATCAGTTAAATTTTCTCTCCAAGGGATGGAAAACTGAATTAGCTGCTTGGGACCAATCCAAAGAAATGAGACTGAGGATTTGATGCTTACGATAAGAATGCATCATAATATCATAACTATATAAATCATTGACTCTAGAAATTATTGACACATGTATGTTTTTATTAATATAATTGCAATATAAAAGTGTATATTAATATAATTGTAATATGAAATAGTGATCAAGAAAAAGAGTCATTGAAACAATGTTTGATTAGAGAGATTCAGATAAAGCAAGTTGAAGTATTTCCTATAAATTGTACTATTTCACAACAACAATATGCCATTGATGAACTAAAGGAAACATAAAAGCTAACTTGTAAACCTGCACCTACATGAATTGGTCCGAATCATAAATTGAGAGAAAAAAAGAAGGCCTACTGTGAACAGAGATATATGTACACGAGGTTAGTGGAAAAACTTATTTATCATACATATATAAGACAAAATATAGCTTATGTTATGAATGTGGTAAGTCAAATTATGCACGATCCAAGAGAGGGACACCTAAAGTTATATATCGAATTCTTCACTCCTTAAAAGCTAAAATATTAGAAGGGCAATTTTGTTTAAAAGAAATATAAAGTTAAAACTTGAAGCTATACAAAAGCAGATTGTTAGACCGGTTCATTATTGGACCGGTCCAGCCGGTCCGACTAGACAAATTTGCGAACAGTTTCGCCTCTTGTACGCACTGTTCGCACCGACCACGCCCAAGCGGAGCAATTTAGGAAGGATTTTTTAGGGATTTAGGAGGGAAATTTGAATGTAGGGACTATTTAGAGATTTCCTTTTGATTTGCATGCATTAAATACTTTGTTTCCCTAGGGCTAGGGCATCTTGAATTTGACTGAAATTTGAGATCTCTTAGATTTAGGTTTTCTTTTTGGCTCTAGCAGCATCTAGAGATTTGGGAGAGATCGATCCTCCTCTCGAATAGAGGATCAATTGTATCTTGCTATTTTCCGTTTCCTTTTCATCATATAATACAAATTATCTACTGTTTTCCTATTTTTGTGTGAATTTTGGTGGAGAGTTATAGTTGTTTTCCAAAGATTGATAGGAAATACTTGAGATCTACAAGTGTTTCTTATCACAGACAATGCAAGTTCACTTGCAAACATGAGATCCACCTATTGATACTACATTTTTCTTGGAGAAGCAAAAAATAAAATATAATAGCAAGACATAGTGCAGAAGCATAGTTCAAAGCAATGACAATTTGAATTATTGTGGCTCAAAATTCTCTTTAAGAATCTAAAGATAAAGTTGGGCGTACTTTCCCATCTTTCTTTTAAAATCTTAGGCCTCCTTAATTTCTTTTTAAGACAGCAAAAAAGCTTCGATTCTTCATAGAGTTGAGAGGAAAGAGGAAGACAACAGAGTTATAATCAACCTGTGCTTTCAAAGCGTTAAGCGTAATGCGATTTTATAAGGATAGCTATTTCTTTAATGCACAAGGTATGTGTGTCTGTGTATATATATATATATATATATATATATATATATATATATATATATATATATATATATATATATATATATATATATATATATATATATATAGGTTATTCAATCAAACAATCTTAAACTACAACAGGATAATAGTTTTTCAAGTATAATTATTGCTGACCTCTAACTGCTGCACTTACCCACATCGGCCTGTCTCCACGATCTTCTCCACATTCCCAAGACAACTGCCACCTCCATTCATGAAAAAGGAACGAAGAATGAACAAATGGATTTTACGCTCACTTACGATTTTGTCTCCAAGCTCTGGCGATTCTGTTCGAACCTTGGCAAGCACGCCCGAGCCGTTGACCCTAGCCCTCACCTATGAACCCGGCTCCCTCCAACCTTCCGTCTTCCGCCCTCTGCTCTACATCACGCTGGCCACCCCTTCATCGTCTCCACACAAGCACCCCGACGATAAGCCACACTGCCAACTCCAGCCTTCGATCCAGGCTTGTGACCAAGCTAGACCCGCCGCCTCTGCCATCTGCTCTAAATCTTGTCGGCCGCATCTTCACCGACACCAAGCCCGCTGACCCGACGATTGCTTCCTTGTCCATGCCTGAGCACAACTAGCCACCTTGTCCAACACTCATCGGCTCGTGCCCTAGCTTGACTTGCTCCCGTCCGTGGCTCCGCATACGGCCCTAGCCCGACATTGGGCTCCTCTCTTAAAATAAATAAAATTAAATTAAAAAAAAAAAAAGTGAGAGGATTTTCAATAAGTACCACAACAGGAGAAATTTGAAGGAAATCCCGGTGTTGATTCAGCCCCCTGAAGCCCTTGGAAGTCAATCTGATCTGGCAGAGTGGATTGAAGACATGAAGACATTTTTGCAGTCGATTCGCTCCCCCAAATTCCTTGCCGTTGATTTGATCCGGTCGAGTCGAACCAAAATGGCAAGCCCTCCCCAACCTCCCATAGCAAGGAGGGGACACTGGAAAGCTGCCGAATTTTCAAGAGAAATAAAATGCTTTTTAAATAAAATTAAATCGCTTGAAGACATTTATGTGGTCGATTCGCTCACCCAATGGAATGTAAGTATACCCCTCTCGTTATTGAGAGGGGTAATTAACTATAGAGGCTTGCACCTATAGGAAACCAAAACTCAGATTATAAAGTCCTTGTAAAATGAGGGCGAAATCTCTGGGTAGTGTCTTATCTAAAACCCAATTTGCCTTCTAAAATTCATCCGGAAACTAAGCTCGTTAAAACTCTCCGCTATCATGACAAACAAGAAAAGAGATCGGTGCGGATAGGCCGAGAAAGCTGGAATTTTTTGAGCCCACAATTATATATTAAATATTAATAATTTTTCAACTATTTGAATGATTTAACAAAGATAACAAATAATAAAGTTATGAAAGAAATATTAAATATCAAGAATAGTCATAAGATGAGCGGCAAGCTAGAAACAAAAATGAGCGGTGGAAGTAAGGGTGTGAATATGAAGCGTTCTTGAGATAAAGCATTTGAGTGAGAAGTTGTCAGCATCAACAACAAGAAAGAATGAGAGCTGTATGAGTAAACTAATGAGCAAGAGAGAGTGATGAGAAGAGCAGCAAAGAAAAGTATAAGTCCATCAGAAGAGAATGGAGAATCAATGAGTAACGAATCAATGTTATGAGAAACATTGAGAAGAAGCTAACAACCGTGCCTACTTACCGCGACAGTGCTAAACTGAACCAAAAATTTTGAACTAGGTTTTCTTATGATATGGAGCCAAGTTCATAGTACTACAACACGATACTGCAAAGCAACGTGATGCACACATTTTGTTGTAATCATGCGCTTCACAAACAATCGATGTGCAAGTTCAGCACAGCACTTTATTACTAAAGCGCTCTTTTAATAACAATTCCATCACCACTACAACAATAGTTTGTTAGACCGGTCCATTGGATCGGTCCAGCCGGTCCACGCGGGTCCGGCCCAGATGGAGAACGGGCGGAACATCTCCGCCTCTTTCGTTAGCCGCACGCACGCGAATCCCTGAGAGCTCATTTAGGAAAGTTTTTGAATGGATTCTAGGAGGGAAATGGAATGTAGGGATTGTTTAGGGATTTCCTTTTGATTTGTATGAATTAAATAGTTTGTTTTCCTAGGGTTTGGGTATCTTGAATTTGGCTGAAATTTGAGATCTCTTAGATTTAAGTTTTCTTTCGGCTGTAGCGGTGTCTAGAGATTTGGGAGAGATCGATCCTCCTCTCGAATAGAGGATCAATTGTATCTTGCTATTTTATGTTTTCCTTTTATCAAATAATACAAATTATCTATTGTTTTCGTGGTTTGTGTGGACTTTTGTGAAGGATTCTCGTTGTTTTCTGAAGATTGATAAAAAATACTTGAGATCTACAAGTGTTTCCTATCAAATTGGTATCAGAGCAAGTCTTGGGGCCAGTGGAGGGCTGTTTTCGGCAAATTCCAGCAGCAGTTTTTTGCCCGGAAAAGGAGGAAGTTGCTGTTTTTTTTACTCCAAAATCCAGATTTTGTGAATCGACAAACTCCGGATTGTAATGGCAGTCAAGAAAGTTGATGCTTTGGAGGAGAGACTCGAAGGAGAGATGAATCACATCAAAAAAACCGTGATTGATGCTGGAGCTTCAAGCACAAACGGCAGCATTCGAAGCGAAGGGCCCAGAAGCGAAGAACACCAATTCTGAAATCCGTAAAGAGGAAGAAGAGGTGGAAATCGTGGAAGGGGGAAGAAGAAGACCCTATGTGGAGCCTTTCCATAGGTAGGAAAGAGGAGATCGACATAGGGAAAGGTATGGCTATGGGGGAGCGAAGCAAAGAGGGGCTGATTGGGAACGACATGAGGGGTTTTACGGCCGTCGGGGTGCTGATTTTGAAGGGAGAAGAAGGGATATCGAAGGGGGATTGGGCTATGGCAAAGCAAGGGAAGATCAGGAAACATGGGGTGGACCTAGCACTTGGGAGAGGGGAAATTATGGGAGAATCATGGGAAATGGTGGCGACCAGAAGGTGATGAAGTTGAAGATGCCCATATTCAAAAGAGAAGATGCGTATGGATGAATTTACAAGGTTGAGCGATACTTCGCTGTCAATGGGCTAACGGAGGAGGAGAAGCTGACAGCAGCGGGCTTGTGCTTCGAAGGAAAAGCCCTGTCATGGTTTCAATGGAGAGACCGGAGGAGGCCTATCAGGAACTGGAGGGAATTCAAAGACTGCATAATAGAACGTTTCCAAACTAACCGGAAGGAGATTTCTATGAGCAGTTCTTTGCTCTGGTGCAGGAGGGATCAGTAGCAGACTACAGTGAGCGGTTCGAGCACATGGCTAGTAGGGTGGAGCGATTATCATATATCATATTGGAGGGAAACTTCAAGAAGGGGTTGAAGGCAGAGATCCGAGTGGCAGTAAAAGTTCTGATGCCTAGTGACTTGGAGGAGGCAATGAAGTTGGCACAGCTGGTAGAAAATCAGAATAATCTGAAGAAGGGAGCCAGGAGCAGCAGCTCAGGAGGCTCTTACAAGACTACGACCGCTCTTTTAGCACCCAAGGGGTCTGCATTAGGCAACATTAATGAGACCACCAGGGAGAAGCCAATAGAAGGGAGTGGGGAAAATTTCAAGAGGCTGACAGAGAAAGAGATACAGGAGAAGAGGGCCAAAGGGTTGTGTTTCAGGTGCGAGGAGAAGTATACGCCAGGGCATCGGTGCAAGGACCGAACTCTTCTGGTTCTCACCGTCTGCGATGATGAGGAAACTGAGGAGGGAGGTGAGGAGGAGATCGAGGAGGAGATGGAGGAGAAGCTACACTTGGATCTGGCTGAGGTTTCTCTGAACTCAGTGGTAGGATTCACTACGAATCATACCATGAAGGTGAAGGGGGAGATAAAGGGCATGGAGGTGGTGGTGCTAATTGATAGTGGGGCTACCCATAATTTCATTTCCACTCAGGTCGTCGACCAACTTGGAGTGAAATTGGTGGACACCGATTGTTATGGAGTGATGATGGGTACAGGGAAGATGGAGAAAGGCCAGGGAATCTGTAAAGGAGTTGTGTTGACCATCCAGGAGATTCAAGCAAGGGAGGACTTTCTCCCACTAGAGTTAGGAAGCACTGATGTCATCCTGGGGATGAAGTGGTTGCAAACCTTAGGGGAAACCAAGGACAATTAGGGAGCACTCAAGATTGAATTAATGGTGGATGGGAGAAAGGTAGTTATAAGGGGAGATGCAGGGCTATCCAAAGCCATGACATCACTTAAGACCTGGTTAGGGACATACAAGAGGTGGGAGAAGTTTATCTGGTGGGATTACACAGGTTGGATGCAATCAGATTGGAGGAGGGAGGAGATGTTTCTCTTTCCGTGCAGCCCTTGGTTAAGCAATACAATAAGATTTTTCAGTAACCTCAAGGATGGCCACCTCCGCGGGACAAGGTGGATCTTTGGGAGGGGAGTATTGTTAGACCAGTCCAGCCGGTCCACGCGGGACCATCCCAGGCGGAGAACGGGCGGAATATCTCCGCCTCTTCCGTCAGCTGCACGCACGCGAATCCCTGAGAGCTCATTTAGGAAGATTTTTGAATGAATTCTTGGAGGGAAATGTAATGTAGGGATTGTAGGATTTCCTTTTGATTTGTATGCATTAAATAGTTTGTTTTCCTAGGGTTTGGGTATCTTGAATTTGGCTGAAATTTGAGATCTCTTAGATTTAAGTTTTCTTTGGACTCTAGCGGCGTCTAGAGATTGGGAGAGATCGATCCTCCTCTCGAATAGAGGATCAAATGTATCTTGCTATTTTCCATTTTCCTTTCATCAAATAATACAAATTATCTATTGTTTCCGTGGTTTGTGCGGACTTTTGTGAAGGATTCTCGCTGTTTTCTAAAGATTGATAAAAAATACTTGAGATCTACAAGTGTTTCCTATCATAGTTTTAATCGGCTCCTACACCACCTACATTTCGCATATGAAGTAGCAAGACAGGAGGAAGGGTGGTGGTTTCTGACAAAAAAAAAAGTTATATGCTCAACAATTGCACCTATTTGAAACGTTTGAAAGGACTAGAGTGCAAAACAAATTTAAATAAGGGAATAGAGGGCCGGATTATGAATAAGACCTAAATATAGAGATGTAATGACAATGCACCATCACATGTTAGGTGATAACTCATTTTGATGATTGACCATAACAACCTCCATTTTTTAGCAAAATGCTCAAGCAATTCACATAAACTAGTAATATATCATGTATATTACAAATGCATCATGTGCAGGCATTGCCACCTCTTTCTTTGTATGACTAACAGTATAGCTATTGAATACTCAAAACTTCACTGCTTAAGAAAAAAAAAACATAAAATTGTCTAACACCAGCATTCTAAAATAACATTACATAGGATATTCATTTTTTCAAAAAACTAAAGCCACGCTAATGATTTGGATAGTTACCCCCACTCTCTCAAGAGATGTACAGTATAGAATGAAATCCAGCAGGCATGCCTGCATGCAGGAAAATTTAAAAGATGTCCTTTAAATTCTGCAGAGTGCAGGCCAGTAATATATTAGCATTTTGATTTTGATTAGTCAAACTCATATATTGCTAAATGGTCAATAGATCAAATGTTTTCCTGCATGTTGCATAGCAATGCTTACCTAAAGAGAAACCTCAACATAATCCACAAGAAGTAGAATTGGGCAAGCCACTTACTTCAGTTTTTCCATAAGCTTGTGCGAGTCTGCTATATTCTTGAATATCTTCAAGTGACAACTGTCCAAGAAGAAGATTGCTGTTATCCGTTACTGGTGCACACAGCTGCTTCTCTGTGAACATCAGTTCGATGGCCTCAGTTATTGTGGTGCTCATCTGGACGGTTATGTATCTAGTTCTCATAGCCTGTGCAACAGTAAGCCTCATGGCAAAGTCACTCATAAGAGTACCGCGATCATATACACAGAGTGAGCTCTCAAGCTCACATAAATCACCACTTCGTGGCAATTCAGTAGTAACTTGAGAATAATCAAATTCCTTGTCATTGTTTAGCGAGCCTTCAAGTCCATAACGACTGCTTTCCACCTGATCTAATTCATCTTCATGAATCCTTTTTCCATTTTGATTAGAGGAAATCCAAGATGATAAACCCACAGCTCCAAGCAGTGGCAGAACTATCCGATAGTCCTGGGTGAGCTCAAACAAAAGAAGAACTGATGTTAACGGCACCTGGCAAACACCTGAAAGGGTAGCTGCCATTCCAACCTGACGTAAAAGAAATGTATTAAGAGGCCATTTGTTTCTAAGTATCCAGATACATATGTATTCTAAATACAATGTAAATTAAATAAGTTGCATTTGAAATAATCAAGATTGTTTCATTGGTTGTAAAATAAATTCAAGAAACCAATTATTGGTGTTTAATTGGCTGTAAAATGAATCTAAAATTTTTGTATTAATATCCGAACATTGGGACAAGGTCGGTCGGGGGTTGGTGATGACACAGTGACGTCGGGTTGTTTTAGGGTAATGGGTTTTTGCTCCTAGAACGGTGGATGTGGGGATGGCAACAAAGGCGGATGCGAGCACAACAACAACAATGGATGTTGGGATAGTGGCGATGGTGGACCCAGGATGCTGGGGACTGTGTCGCATGGTCGGTGGGATCAGTGAATTTGGGGATAGCTTCGTAAAGAATGAAGTCACAAATAGTGCATTTGCAATTTTAAATTCATAAAAATGAACCTAGAGATTGAAGGCATTCTAAATTCTTTTTAAAAATATTTTGCATTTGTTTTACTTCATATCAAACACCTAAAAACTTAAAACCTATATATGCTTTTAACTTTACACTCATAATACCTCGATACAAACAACCTCTAAACAATAAATGGTGTTGGCTACAGGAATGTAAGGATCAACCTGTTAATTCATTAAATATCAAGTCCAATTGACAAGGAGGAAAACTCTGCCTTACTTTCCAATTTAATTTGTATGATGGTCCAATTGACAAATGGAAAACCAATAAATCACCACATGCTAAAGAATTTCGTGTAGTAGTGTTCAATTAATGTAAATAAGATTTAAATGTGAACAATTTACCAGACCATATGCCTGAGGAGATGCGACATCTAAGATAGGAAGGTGAAATAATGCATTGGGTCCAGAAAATGTAGAGCCCACAAACTTCCCGTATGCCATGCCTGTTGCTGCTCCAATAAAAAGAGATGGTGCATAATATCCGCCCACCAGTCCTGAAGCACGGCTTATGGATGTTGCTACTATTTTTACACCAACCAATTGAAACAAAACACCAGCAGGGAGACCCATTTACATAAGGTCGTGATTCCAGTAAAATGTCAACATTCTGAAATCCCCAGTAAAGGACTTCAGGGTATGCTAAGGCAATCAAGCCAACAGTTAAGCCACCCAATGCAGGAAACAGAGCCTTCTGTAATCCTATAGCATTCTGAAGATTGTCAGCAACCTTCAGAGCAAATGACGTGCACCTGGAGAGGGCCAATGACACCAACCCACACAGGATACCGAGCAAAAGATACAAAGGAAGTTCTGAAAATATATTTTGAATCTCATAAATAACCGCAGAATTTGTCTATCTCAGTAGCGCATGAAAACAATTGCCTCAAAAATAAAAGTGAACTTCTCTAAATTAATGATAATATAATCCTACTTAATGATGATAGCAGAATTGCTTCCAAAAGCGATTGAGTAACTTGAAGCTAATGAATAGATATATCAACTGAACGTTGATAGAGTTATTCCGTACAAATTAGAACAGTTCCAAGAATAAGCAATATTCATGAAACTATATGATTAGTCTCGAATCTAATTACATATCTGAAATATAATTTTTGTTAGCCTGTGAAAGAATACCATATATGCCACTTTAATCAGGAAATTGATTTCTAATTCAAGATAAAGCCACAATTTTCTTTAGCATATCAATTGTATAATTAAAAAGGAAGGAATATAAAAAAAAAAATAAAGGAATGTACCACTTGGAGAACGGAAATCATAATCTGGGACTGTGAAAGTTGGATCTGAACCAAGACCTACTTCTGAAATAATGGATGCTATAACAGAACTGAGTATGACCATTGAAGTTGAATTTGTCAAGGACGAGAATGAATCTGAAGGAGATGGCCAAAGGACCGACTCCACAGCAAAAAAGCATCCAGAAACAGCAGCATTAAACCCTATAAGACAGACAACATGATATTCACAGTAATGTGGTCTGATTATAAGATAGCAAACTTCTCAAAGAATGAATCAATTATTGAAACAACTAAAATATTATCTCCATATCTTAAGTGACCAATTCCTCAAAATATGATCTAGATTTTCCATCCTTACACTTTAGGACGGATGTATGGCTAGGGCAGCATAATAAGACTAGGCATGGTTAGCATAAATCTTTCTGCAATTAGTGATCTAAGTAAACCCTTAAAGTATAAGTCTCATGCATCCATCTTCCATAGAGAATGAAGAAATAGTCATCAGATTTTATAAAAATTGCAGCAACATTCAAGATCAATTCACCAATAAATGAAACACTTAACAAAAACTAGTATAATCATACGACCTGATGAGATTCCAGCCGCAGATCCAGCAGCAACAATTGACAAACTTTTTCCGCCGTTCCATTTGAATATATTGCTAACACCCTTTGCTATAGATGAGCCAATCTCAACACTGGGACCCTCAGGTCCCAATGAATTTCCAGTCCCAAGGGTGACAGAAGCTGCTATTGCCTTGACAAATGAGCCAAGAGCACCCCTTACATTAGAAGTCCCATTTCTCTCAGATCTCTCAGATGGATCTTCCAGATAAGCACGCAAGCTGTTCAACATGCCAACAATAACACCCCCACATGCAGGAACAAGTATAACTCTCAGCCAAACTGCCTCGACAGGCTCCTCTCTCAGCCAAGATGCACCTCGGGAGGGTATACCATCCCAGGAAAAATCACGAATTTTGTGAACCTAGAAACTTGATACAGAATGACCTTTATGAACCTCAACATGAAACTAGATAGAATAATCTTTATGGTTAGATATCTATTCAGAAAAGATACTTCATAAGAAGAATTCTGCGTGAAAATGAATGTCCTCTAGCTTTGCTTTGATTGAAAAAGAGCTCCTATCCTTGCAACCTATGCTAAAATGCATGAGAACTGTAGCTACCTATGACACATTTTCAAATCTATGACATGCTGTGCTGTTTTTTATAACAAAAGATATCAAATTATCACTGCAGAAATATTCCTACATTTAATTAATGATATGAAATCTTGATATGGAAAAAAAAAACTAGTGTTTCATTTCTATTGAATTAAAAAAGCATGCTTATTCATAAGAAATATATTTCCTATCCTTATATATACGTTAACTCAGCTCTTAATTTTCAATACTCAAATTACCGCAAAAGATATCCTGAAGGCTCGTGACATGCATGACTACTACAACAACAACAACAACAACATCAAGCCTTTATCCCACTACGTGGGGTCGGCTACATGAATCCCTTTTCTCCATTGTGTCCTATTAAAAGTCAAAATCTTGTTTAAATCTAATAAAGCAAGGTCATTCCTAATATTTTCTAACCAAGTCTTTTTAGGTCTACCCCTATCTTTCTTAACAAAAGTCAAATCTAATTCCTACAAAAGCAACAAAAAAATCTTCAAATTTATGGGTCTTTATGTCACTTTTTCGGTTGGGTTACATCAAGGATCAACCTTAAGCCCATATCTTTTTGCTTTAGTCATGGATGTTCTCACTAGACATTTGCAAGAGGATGTACCTTTGGTGTATGCTTTTTGCTGATGATATTCTTCTTGTTGATAAGACTAGAGAGGGAGTTGAAGGTAAACTTGAATTATGGAGGTCAACCTTAGAGTCTAAAGGTTTTCACTTGAGTAGATCTAAAACGGAAATATATGGAGTGTAATTTTAGTAGTAATAGACCTAGTGAGGGGATTGTGACTTTGGGCTACCAAGTCATTAATAAGAGTACACGTTTTAGATATTTTGGATCTATTGTTCAGAGTGATGGTGAAATAGATGGGGATATTATCAGCAAAATTCAAGTTGGATGGTTGAAGTGGAGGAATGCATCGGGCTTGTTATGTGATAAAAATGTACCCCTCAAACTTAAGGGAAAATTCTATAAGATGATAGTGAGGCCTGCAATGCTTTATGGTGCCGAATGTTGGCCATTAAAAGAAAAGCATAATACTAAGTTAAGTGTGGCAGAGATGAGGATGCTCAGGTGGATGAGTGGCTTTACCCTTAGAGATAGGATACGAAATGAGCATATACGTGAAAAGGTTGGAGTAGCTCCAGTAGAAGATAAGATTAGAGAGAGTCGCCTTAGATGGTTTGCTCACATAAAAAGGAGGCCTTCCGATGACCCGGCTAGGAGAGTAGAGGTATTAGATTTGACTTGTGTTAAGAGAGGTAGGGGTAGACCTAAAAAGACTTGGTTAGAAAATATTAGGAATGACCTTTCTTTATTAGATTTAAACGAGAATTTGATTTTAATAGGACACAATGGAGAAAAAGGATTCATGTAGCCGACCCCACGTAGTGGAATAAAGGCTTGATGTTGTTGTTGTTGTTGTTGTATCTTCCTATCAGGAAGCTCAAATCAGGAAATAACATTTAGAAACCATAGACAGAGACCATGCAGAAAAGAGTTCAAGAAAAAAAGAGGTAAACAAATATTACTTATCTTATGGTTTTCTTAAAGAGAAATTCATGTTATATCCCTCAACATACCTCAGCTGCATATGTTTGAAAAACCATACAGATATAATAGCATCTGTTCGGAATTTTACCCAAATATCACTGCACTCATAGAATGCAATCAGAACTCAACAAACTTCGCTATTTAATTAATATCTTTAATGCGAAATCACTGCATCTCCACACTCTTCAATTATTTGACATAATGGCATATTATACAATTGACATCCAGAAGAAATAAATGGAGAATAAAGAAGTGAAGGGAGTAATAGTGACCGTTGTTTGCCTTCTATTATCAAGGTTATCACAAAGTTAATTGGCTAATGAAGAAGAGAAGGATGAAAGATGCCTAGATTGACATGTTAAGCAATTAAACAAAATTTACATAAGATGGACCCAACAAAAAGAGTAATATTAGAAGACATAACCATGTTTTAGCAATTATTGATGAAAAATTCAAATAATCAAACATATGTCACGCAGTGAAGCATTGAATGTAACTATGTAAGCATTCTACACCTAAAGACATACAAGAAATAGTTTATTTAAATTTTATGAGATTTTTTATTATTGCCAGATCTAAAAATGAATCTAATTAAAAAAAGACTTCTATATTTCAAACTTATCATAATGATAAATTATGTAAACTTATCATTGACAACATAAGTTGTATGAAGGTTTTGGTTGCTTCATTTATTTACTGCATGAAATAAAAAAAAGAATACAATCCACGATCATATAAAGAAGTATTGGACTATTGGAAGATAAGACTTGAATTTCTATCATACTCTTAAAATTTGTTGTGATATTTTGCTAATGGATGTAGAAAATATTATTTGAGGTTGTTAGAACCAATTTGGTCGGTTCAATTGAACCGGCCCTAATACTCTAACAAACGAACGAATAGAACCAGGCGAGCACAACGAACGTAGCCGAGAAGACTACACGTGAGCACAGAAGCATCTGACAGGTTGGACCGCGAAATCGAGTGAGGAAACGTCTATGGGCGAGAAAAGTAGCGACTCCTTGTGAGGGATAGTTACGATTCATTCACTCCATTGAAGGCAAACGAATGTGAGAGGATGTTGAACGAGAGAAAGAAAGAGAGTACAAGAGGGAGATTTTAATCAAACCAAAGAAGAAGGAGGTTGTCGAGGGATAGTAACCAGGTGACAAGGGAGAAGAGGCGATGCTTGCGTGCGTAGGGTGGAACGAAAGACGGTAAAGGTGAATATTTAAGATAATTATAAAATTTATTTTATAGCCTTTTAGTTAATAATAATAATAATAATAATAATAATAATAATAATAATAATAATAATAATAATAATAATAATAAACCTAAAGGTTCTATCTAATACTTAATTATTAAATTGAAATTATTGAATTTTTTAAAGAATAAATTAGTAAATGTTAGAAAAAATTATTTTGAAAATTATGATAATATTAAATTTTAATATTATAAATAAAAGATATAGAGTATATATTAAATATGAAAAGTTTATAAATAATAATTATTTAAATTATTATTTTATTAATATTTAAATGAAAAAGCGAGAAGAACAAATTTTATTACTAATAAATTAAATATCATAACTATTTAGGTAGACTATAACTAATTATAGAGATGAGAGCAATTCTAATCAATAATATTTAAAATAATTATAAATAACAAGTTAGAGAAATTAAGGAGCAAATGATAAATTAAATTTAATGATAGGATCTCCTTTTATAGATGTTAAGTCTATTAACCTAGAAGTACAGAGTAAAAGTGAAGCAGCGCACAAGACTTGTCTTTTTAATTACAGTAATGATTTTTGCTTCTCCTATATCTGATGCATCAAATATTGTTATTATTAATGTTCTATGAATTAATGCTATATGAATTTTTTTTACTAAAGATAATTGATCGTGTTGAACTAGAAGACTTGACTTTAATATTATAGAGATATCATCCATCTCATCTCATGATATTTATTATATAGATCAATATGAAATGATTTGAAGAAGATAAATGATATGATTAAAATATAGTACTTGCATATGCATGTTGACTGATAGAGCACAACCCCTTATGATACTGGCTGGGGACGCAATATACTCTTGCACGTAAATGAAAAAAGAAAAGGAAATGAAAAAAAAGTATCTTCATTGGTACTAAATTAGACGGTGATTCATGTGACACTTGTATTATTTATTTATAAGAAAGGAGAAAGATATAGATAAAAATAATATATATGAATAATATTGAAAGTCTTGAAATGCAATGAATCTAAATGGAATTACTTTATGATATGAATTGAAATGCTCATGCATATTGTTCCAATTATCTTGTGTTACTATAATTTAGAAGCATATTTTACTCATTGTGTTGGTTTTATTCACTGAGCTGTGACTTATTTTTAGTAACTCTAACATTTTCAGGTATAAATTAATATAATCAACTTGAGTAGAATAGATGAAAATATATACCATAGACGTGATATGCCGAATGAATATATTTAATTCATTTTATATCAATTTATAGTTTTTTTAGGTTTTAGTGGCTCTTTTAGTTTATTGAGATAGTTTTAGATTAATTAAAAATTTTAATTAATCATCCGACCGTCTGTTCCCGTCTCGTTAATTCGAGCATCCGGGCCGGGTTGTGACAGAGGTTATACAAGGTTATATGATTTAAATGCTATTTATTTAAAAAAAAAATAATGTAGTGCTCAATTTTTTTTTTAATTCCTCGCTAAAACAAACAATGCATTTCCTGAATAATCTTCAATACCAACACTTGAAGCATCACAAAAAATATGAATGCTTTATCAAAGAAGATTGCATAACATGTGCATTGTTTAGTCTCTCTTAAATATATTTATAAGCACAATCAATTGCCAACAAAATCTCCTCTTGTGATTGTTGAAAACAAGAGCCAATGATAGTATTGAAACCTTGATAAATATTTTATAAAATGGAGCACCTATTCAGATTCCATAAAAATGAGGCACTATGTACCAAAGTGTCTGATACAGTAAAGGAGAAAAATCAAATCATACATTAATAGGTTCACAATATCGAAGCATCTGGCATAGTAATAGTTCGATGATAGAGTTGATGTTGGCTTGTATTAAGGGAGCGAGCATAGTAGTTGGGACTTATCATCTTCATTGCAACCCATGTCATGTAGGGGTGTAAGAGGTCCCATGGATCACTACATAATGAACTTGGTGGAGGATAGATAGGGAGATAGGATTTTTGCATCACATAATCTATCATTGAAGACTGCTAGGGAGGCATAAACATGAGTATGTATGGATATAGCGAGATTTTTTTAGGAGAATGATATCTCTTTTAATGTTGCAACCTCCTCTGCTTATTACAATTTGATCTATTTGATTGAAGTCATTGGGCGAAGGTTGAAACCTCCATCAATAAATGATTTGAAGACATGGGTTTTGAAGGATAAGTTGACAAATACTAAGAAAATATTGAGAAAATCAAGAGGACTTGGAGGTAGATAAGTGTAACTATCATGTCTGATGAATAGTTAGATATAAAGAACATAAACTTGATAAATATATTAATCAATAACTCCTATGGCTTAATGTTTTTGAAGTCTATTGAGGCATCTGATTGAGCAAAATATGATAAGTTTCTTTTTGAAGTACTTGATGGTGTTGTTGATGAGATTAGGGACCACTTGGTGGTTCAAGTGGCTACAGATAATGCCAGTGTTTATTGGGCAGAAGTGCAAAATTTATGGAAATGAGGAATCACTTATATTAAACAACATGTGCTGCATATTGCATAGATCTGATATTTGAAAAACTTGGGGAGCTGCCACAACATAAGAATGCACTGGCTAAAGTACAAAAGAAAATTATATATAACTTATCAGGACTTGGCCCGGAGGCTCGAATTAACGAGGCGGGAACAGACGGTCGGATAGTAAATTAAATTTTCGTTTCCTAAATATATTTTTAATATACTAAAAGAGCCACTAAAACTTCAAAATAAACTGATAAAAATCTTTCAAATGTCTTTCTTCCGGTACGCTACGTCTACGGTACACATTTTTACCTCTTCTATTCATTTTGATTATAATAAATTATACCTAAAAATATTAAAACAACTAAAAGTAAGTCACAGCTCAGTGAGTAAAACAAGCTTCTAAATTACAATAACTCAAGGCAATTGAAACAATATACATAATCTCTTTTTCATTTCATATAATAAAATAATTTCATTTAATCATATCATTTCATCAAGACTTTCAATGTTTTGTATAAATCATATATGATATATATATATATATATATATATATATATATATATATATAGCTTTCTCATTTCTCATAAATAATACAATCGTCACAAGAGCCACCATCTAATTTAGTACTAATGAAGGTATTTTTCTTCAAAAATTTTTTTTTCATAACCTTTTTCATTAACATGCAAGGGTACATTGCGTACTCATCTAGTATGATAAGGGGGTGTGCTCCATCAGTCAACATACACATGCAAGCATACTACATAAATCATATCATTTAGCTTCTCCATATCATTTCATATTGAATATAGGATATATGACATCGCTACGATATAGAATTTAAGTCTTCGCTATACAGCATGATCAATTAAATTTAGTAAAGAAAATCATATAGCAGAAATTCATAGAACATTAATAATAAGTAATTAAATAATAATTATATTTGATGCATCATATGTAAGAGAAACAAATATCATTACTGTAATTAAAAGATATGAGTACTCACCTTTAACCTAAATATCTTATTTCTTTACTCCTACTCCTTACTTCGAAATCAATAGATTATCACCTATATAAAAGACTTTCTTATTAATAATTTTATAAACTCTAGTGAATTCTCTTCTAAACAAATTTATTATTTTAAGATATTTAAATTGAATATTACGAAAATATAAATTTCTTCCTTCCAAAACAATTATCTATTCTTGATAATTAGATTCATACTAAATAAAAATTTCTATAAATATTAAGTTTATTTTCTTTTAAATATGTATACATTTATTTTCTTCTTGCTAATAACCTAAACAACAATTATCTCTATAATCTCTATAAATTGAACATAAAATTTTCTTAAGAAAATTAATTTTTCTTTCATAAAATATTTTATAAATTAACTCTCTTAATGATTAAATTTTAAAAAAAAATTTACCTTTTTCCCTTACATGAGAATCTCGCTTGCCCTGCTCATTGAGTTTGCTTCCTTCTCTCATTCTCTTGATCACTCTTTAATATAACTTATCTTTTCTTAGGATTAATCACAGTAGAAAAAAAAAGCCAAAAGAATTGAATTTGAAAAACTTACTTTCTTCTCTTCATATCAGCTGTTTCTCTCTTTGCATAGAGCTTCTCACACGAATTTTCCCCACAGAACTGAGTGAAACTAAGATATTCTGTATAATGAGTTGTTCTTCTTCACTCTCGTATGCATTCATTCGCTTAGAAATGCAAACCGACCCCGTCTGGGGTTATATGCACGCAAGCGGCAACCACTCGGTCTGTCTGGATCGCTAGCCACAACTGTTCTGTGCTTTGCTGCGGAACCAGGCTTTGTTGTGGAAATAAAGGCTGGTTCAATTGAACCGGCTGGCTTGAGACAAGCCAAACATTACATAACCATCATTTGATTTTGATACTTATGAGAAAGTTTTAAAAGAAAGAAATATTAGGTCTGTTGTAACAAAATTTGTCACTATATATTTGATTTTGTAGAAAATGTTGGAGGTGAGACAGCCTTTGGAAGTAATGTTCACTTCAACACAGTAGTTGAGGTGTGCTTGGAAAAGAAGTTTTGAGAAGAAATAATTTAGAAATATTATTTTGAATGACAATTTCTAATAGAGTGTGTTCTATGCTATTAAAACAACTATGTAAGTAATGCAAGTTTTGAGAATGGTAGATGCTAAGAAGAAGCCAACAATCGGTTTAATATATAATGCAATGGATAAAGTGAAGAAATTGATTGTCTACAACTTAGAAAGAGAAGAGGGTATATATAAGGAAATCTGGGATATCACTAATGAAAAGTGGGTGCTACATTTTCATTGTCACTTATATGTAGCAAGCTACTATTTGAATCCTTAGTTCCAATATGCAGAAAATAAGTAAATAAATCATAAGATAATTAGGATTATACAGTTACATGGATATGCATATAGTTCATTCATTTGAGAGAGTAAATGCATACATGCAATTGGTATCTTTCAGAAATAGGGAGGGCGTTTTTGGATTGAAGCAAGAGAAAGAAAGTTTAAAAGAGATATCAAGGTTATTTGATTTGTTTCTTTTTGCAGTAAAAAATTTATCTCTCAAAATGATTCATTCTACTTATTATACGCATTTATTTATACCTCATTTAAGTTGTGGATAAAATTTGATAACAACACTCTAGAACTACAACATTTCACTATTAAGATTTTAAGATTAATGTGCTCTTTATCTGGATGTGAATAGACCTTATATAATCAAGTGTACACAGATAGGAAAAATTATCTGACAACTCTTAGGATGAATTCTTTAATGTACATCATGCATAACAAGAAACAAAATAACAGATACTTAAAGAAGTGATCAAGGATGATGAGGATCCTTTGCTTTATGAGAATAAGACATCACATGATGAATGATTTGTGGATGATGAACTAAAGGTAACACCATCTGAATTACAAGAAGAAGATTTGAACATTAATTTTTTACTATGATAGATGCAAAGCATCTGCATGCACCACAAGCTATTTATAAAAAAAGAATTAAAAAGAAAATGAACATAAAAAAGAATTTAATTTTTAAAGCTTGTTTAATTTGGAGTACTACTCCATCTTTATGTTGATGGCAAATGTTTAAGGAAGAAGAAGCGGATTGAGAGACATTGGAGAAAGCAATTCATTATGATGACGACAAACGAAGAACCCCTCGATAATGATAGTGTAGATGACTTGCTCTCATGAATATCGTGGACCTACTTAATAGTTGGAGGCCATAGTTTTGAAATAATTAATTTTCAGTTAGAAAAGAACTAAGTGGAGCAAAATTTGACCACACGAGGATTTTGATCTGGATCTCAATTATATGCATGAAAAATGAGTTAGAGCGCTACATATTTAATAAGCAAAGTATCCCAGTTTTTGTCAGATAATAATTCTCCTAAATAGTTCAAAATATACACTTAATGTTTCACCGTAATCCATACGAATCTAATTCTCATTAAAAACAGAAAGCAGGATCTAAATACTATTAAGTTCCATTTTCATCCAAACAAAATTTGGCCTTCAACTCACCAAATCCATCGAATCACACGAAAAAAGACCATCAAGCTCGGGCTAATTAAACAGGCTTGATTATTAACTTCAAGGAGGGAATAAATGGTACAATTGATTGCATATAGATGCAGATAATGCAATGCTGAAGAGAAAGAGAAAACATGAAAAGGAAGAGGAAAACAATGGGAAAAAAATAAAAATACTCACGATTTGATTAAAGAGGACGACCGCAACACCAGTGAGGAGGCCGACAACGCAAGAAGCAAGCGTTACCAAATCCTTGGTTGGCAACGCTTCCTCTATGGCGGAGACTATCCCACGGGATCCTTTCTGCAGCTCGCCGGCATCTTCTCTTCCACCTGCTATATCTTTTGGATCCCCTTCCTCCGGCTCAAGAGCATCACCTTTGCCTTCTTGCTCCTCATCTTCTTCCGCGGTAATCGGTCCTCCTCTTCGTCCGACTCCCATTGTTACGACTCTGCCATTTCCGCTTAAAGGGGTTTGTGATGAACGATAAAGAGAATGAGGACGAAGAGAACGAGCGCAAAAATTAATCTCCCTACTGCGGCGGCGAGCGGAACAGTGAACGACTAATTTTGGGAGGAGCTACAGCAGCTAGAGCGATTCTCTCTTATTGTGAAAGCTGGACTTTGAGCCAAAAGAGCACCAAATGCTGCTATCAATACGGCGGCAGCACGGACTTCTCTGCTGAAGCCATTGTGCAAAAGCTTGGTATCATTTTCTATCTTTCAAGAAGCGAGTTTCTGCTGCAGAGGACAGCAAGGAAGCTGAGGGTTGCGTCTCCATGGCTTCATGAATTGTAGTGTTTAAGTTGTGTCCAGGCTGTAGGCGGACGCAGCTTTGCGTCCGCCGTCCGCGCCTAATATTTTCTAGGAATGCCTTCAGTAATTTTGAAGAAATAAAGACAAAGGAATGAAGCAGATAAGAAGCGGAGCCATTAGAGGAGGAGGCAGGTGTTGCATTATTATTATTAATTTATATAGTAGAAAAATCACTTATTATTCATATTATTTACAAATTTGCATTATTCATGTAGGAAAAATGTAAATGTCAAGATTTTTTTTTTTATATTAGTTTAGCATCCATTTAATGTTAAAAATATATATATATATATATATATATTATTCATTTCCTAGCATTTTTCAGCATTAAATAATTGTTGCACTTCTATTGAGGAGAACTGAACCATTGAAAGGATTACTGAATCCCTCTTGTTCTCATATCATTTTCTTCTCCACTTTCTTGATCGATTCTAATTTTAATACAATTTCATGTAAATTAAGCATGCAATTGAGTATTGATAAAACATGAAAAAAATCTTTTTGATTGGATCTGAATCTCAATGCATATTTAAATCTAAAACTTCTAAAATTAAAATCGGTATCATTTGAACTATGATTTCAGCAACTTAAGTTTAATTGCATATTTCAACGAGACAAATCCAATGAAATCAAAACTATCGAATATGAGCTTGAATGTGCCCAAATCAAGGGCCTGATGTGTGATTGAAAATTCCAATAATTAATTAAATAATCAAATGATCTAACAATTTGGCATGCTTATAATCGAATCGAGCGTCTTGATGAGATGAATTCAACGATCCTCAGATAACTCAATTCTAACAATATTATGACACTTAAATGTTTAAGAAACATTTTATTATTTAGGAAATTAATATATGTAGTCGAATGGATTGTCCTAAACTTGCTCTATATTTGCAGGCATGCCGTTCAAAAAAATTTATAAATAGACTCCAACTCTCTACATGAAGAGGAACTTAGAGTTGAAGTTTGAAATTTGGCTTAAGATTTAAAGAGAGCATTGAGATTCTAAGAATCTCGGAGCACCACTCGAGCATCATCGTCGGGACACCACACTGAACATCATCATCAATCATTCATCAACCTACTACTATGGTTCTTCGACCCCTGTCGCTTGTCAATTATAGTCCTCTAACCACCATCGTTTGCCTACAATTTTCCAACCACTATCGTCCGACTACAATTTTTTGACTTTTGTCTCCCGTTGACTAAAATTTTTGGACCACCATCACTCGACTACAATTCTCTGAACATCATAACCTAACTATGGCCTTCATATCATTATCACAAGACTATGATCCCTAGACCACAGTTACCTTATTATGGTCGTTCAGCCTCTATCACCCAATTATGGTCCACCGACTTGCAAAGTTCTAATCATTATCACATAGCTACTATGACGCCTACTAATTTCATCACCTTGGATTGCCAATAATGCCAACACATGCCATTACTTATAAGATTAACATATTTTTTAAAATTGCACAATTGGGTATTGAGGTATTTTTTATTAGTGAGGCGAGGTATAAGCCTCAAGACGTTTTGAGGCGTAAGCCTCATATCAAAAAAAATTGCGTTAAGTCAAAATAAATGTTAAAAATGATTTTTAAAATAATACACAAAACAATATGTTAAAAGGATGACATGTTAATTATTGAATTATGAAATAACAAATTGACATACATATGAAATAAAGACTATTGCACAAGACGTAAAGTGGTAAATGATAAATTTATATGAAATATAATATAAATTTCAAATATTAATAATAGCAAAATAATATTAAATATATGAATGACAAAAAAGTATCATATATTTATCAAGTTTCAACTCCATATTCCTTCTTTTTAGTTCTAGTTCCTTACTAATCCACACTAAATTCCTCAAAAAAATTGAAATATAGTTGACAAAAACTTAGATTTTATATGCACTATTATCACTAAGGAGATTTTTATTTGAGTCGTCATCATAACAACAAATTCCAACTCTCCCCTCTCTCATCCTATGGAGTCAAATGTCTATCAATTTGCTTCTTCTTTGTTTATTTCAATCATCTTCCTCTTTCATAAATCTTTTTCATTAATATAAAGATTAATTAACACTTGAAATTTTTAGAGGAAGTAGTGGTGATGTACGAGTTTTAAGTGATCTCTGGCGGCTACAACGATGTTGCCTATAGAAAAAACGAAGGGCTAGAGGTCAAGACAGTCGATAGGAAGTTGTTGCAGCTTGGGGGTCATTAAAGCGTGATTTTTTTTAGGCTTTAATTTAGAATAAGCCTCATGTCAATGAAACGTAACGTTCCCACAAGGTGGGCTTCAGTCATACTGAGGCGCAAGCCTCATAAAAAAAGTTTGAGACGTAAGCTTGATGCATTTTTCACTAGAATTGCGCTGAGGCAAGCCTCATATTGTGCAATTTTAAACAAAGAGACTAACATACATTTTCAACATCAACTCTAACTCCCAACTACAACACTAGGGTTTATATTGGATTTCCTCTTCACAGTATATCAATGTCTTCCTCTGAGGAAGAACATCATTTATAACCAATGATAAATAATAATATAATCATTTTGATTGGATCAAGCCCTATGATTTTTCTCTTTCTTGGTTTTTACATGTAAAAACCTTGTTGTCCCTTATAATTCTTGCAATCATTTCTTATATGTATGTATGCTTAGATCTTCGTACAAAATTAAAATGCTAAAGTCTCTCTCTCATTTATTGTAAAACTAGAATGTTAAACTCTCTCTCCCTTCCACCACGAATGTTCTTACAAGCAACGAGCATTACAGATTTGCTATTGCCTCAAAGCATATATGAGTTAAACACGATGAGCTTCAAAATAGAAACTAGTATTCCCTCAAAATATCTTTTAATTTGGGCTAAGGTTAACAATCCTATTTGCTCGGGCTGATGTTAGACAGCCAGTTCAACTTTTAGGACGCTTGATTACAAATTTAATTAGTGAGAAAGGACCTGCTCACTAGCCCTACAAAACTCTTAATTATCATTCCAATAATATATTTTAAAGTGAAGCTTTAACAGATAGGCTATAAAAGAGTGGCTGGCCCTTTCAATAAGCCTAAATTTATCACCAGTATAGCAAAATTATATGCCATCCAGTTACTCTAACAGTCCATGTAACGCAGCTAATGTAATCGTTTAACATACTCCTAGCAAAGTAAAAAAACAAGAGCCAGGGAGCTGCAAGTGCCAGATTGATACAAACATCGGATAAGCACAATTAAAAAGCTTTTAAAACTGCTTGAAAAATAATAATCAAAGCCCCTGAACTAACCAAAAAAAAATTGCGTGCAATCCTCCGTTTTCGAAAACCTGAAGCGAATACGGACGCGCGCACATCACCCGGGGCCCATCTTGCATCCGCAAAGTAAAACATGGCGCATAGTCATTAAGGCGGATTGCCCGGGCATCACACAAATTTCAATCTCTCCTAGTAGCTAAAACTCCCAACTAACAGATCAAAAACTTCAAAGCTAAGTGCGCTAATGCTAGAGAAATATTAGGATGGGTGATATCCGAATTTAATCGCTTGACTTTACAAAATTGAACTCAATTTTATCCCAAATGAATCATTTTGAATGATCAATTTTGTATAATCAAGAAATTAAATTGAAGCAAGGTTATATTGTGAGATTAAAATAATCTTATACTAATAATTGGGACACTATTTTAAAATTTAACCCTCATATAAAATACAAAATAAAGCCGTCTTGTGATGAAAAGCTAACAGCAAAAAATACACTACAGCAAATCCGTGAAAAAAACAAATGGAGAGACCAATTCCAGTCAGTTTTGTCGCATAACTCGGATTTCAGTTGAAGATTCACTCATTTGCAGCCACGATACATCCATAAATAAATCTCTATTCACGATGAGAACCAGTTCACTATCTCACACTGAAGCCGTGCACGCTGTGTAGCGATCACCATCAAAGATTAAAAAAAAAAAAAGACAAGAAAAAACCCTTCATTTCCCTTTCTTCTTCGATATTCACAACAGCCAAGCTAAATAGAGATATAAGACAACTTACAATGGGTGATAGGCTGAGAGGCCATGAAAATTATCCTTCAGCTGAGTCCGTGCTTGACAGGCTGAATCAAATCGACCTTCGTGTAAGTTCTTCCACCTCTTAGGGGCTGTTTGGTAGAATCTATGATTTCATTTAAGTAGGATTTCGTAAATCTTCCAAATCCTGATTTACGAAATCCTGAGAGATTTAAATCCTGAAAACGGTTTGGTAACCTTCAGATAAATCCTATGTGAAAGATTTGGGCGGAGTTTCTTCCTTTCCGCACCAATAGAGCCAGAGGATTTCGGAAATCCACCGAACAAGAGGATTTCCGAAATCCGGGATTTACGACGAAAAGGCGGAATTTTCTGTCTACAGAGGATTTGATTTTCCATGAGATTTGGTTTTGCATTTTAGGCCGTTTGGCTGGATTTCGCCTCAAATCCGCCTCAAATCCGCCGAAATCCGCATATCAAACAGCCCCTTACATTGATGCATACAAGTAGTTGATCTCTTTTATCTTTTATGAAACAATATATGCAGCTAAGGCAGCTGGAGAAGAAGGAAAGACTGCCGGATAGCTGCTTCGCAGGAGAGAAAGGGAGGAGATATCAGTTGCGATCAGACATGGTGGATGTTCACCTCAAAGAGGCCCTCATGGATCGCCTCAACGTGCTGGAGACCCGTATCCGCCAGGTTCCTGAAATTGATTTAATGGAAAATAAATATGGCGCCAAGAGAGCCTGATAAAGGATTGCATGACTTGCATTAAATAAGTGAATGCTTTATCAAACAATAAGATAGTTAAATTGTCGTAAGAAAAACAATAAGCTTAAATATTGTCTTATAGTTCTTATATAAATGTCTTGCAATTTTAATACAGCATTTTACATATATATACATTAATTTTTTTGTTGATTTACATTCATATCATAAATTTCTTTAAATAATTACATAATAAATATCTAAATTTTTATATTTACTTACATAACACTTAAATCTTTAAATTATAACAAAAATATTGTTAATATTAATCTATTAAAGTAAAGCATAATTTTCTTATAATTGCTTTGATATAATTTAGACACTAAAATAAATATATAAATAAATACTAAATATGTAAATATTTTAAAAAAAAATGTTATTTTCTGTATATAAATCCTCTTAAATTTTTTAATATTTAAATATTTAAATTTATTTATCCAATATCCTAATATTTAAATAATTTCAAAACTTATGAATAAAAAGATGAATAACATTTTGAATATAGTGAATTTTTATATCATTTAAAAATTAGTTAGTTATATAAATAAATATAAATTTAAGTATCAGATATATAATAATAAAATTTAAAAATTCAATAGTATATACTAATTCCCCATATTTCGATTTTGTTTTAACATTGAAGCTCATAATGCACTTTTTTTCTTTCAAATACAATCGGAAAAAAAACTAGATAGGAAGCCACTGGCCCTTGCAAAAAACCTGTGAGCTCTATACCCTTTAATAAAAATCATGAAATTTTATACCCACTTACCTGGTTCTCAGCTGAGCGAAGAACTGGACAATGGTGGTAGTTCCAGCGGCAGCGGGCATAGCATGATGGCCATTACATTTCCAGCCGAGAATCAGAAGCAGATACAATGCAGCAGCAGCCGAAGAGAGCTGGGCTGGCCGTGCCCAGCTGGATCAGGCAATTATCAGAGCCAAATGTCCAAAAAGAAGGTGCGTTCCATGCTCATACACTTTTTGTACTGATGATGTTTGAACTCTTAATTATCGGATAACTGTGAAGGTCTTTGAGCCCATGGAAGCTGATACCACTAAGGCCATGGATAAAAGGGCAGCTGCCTTCCGCCGCAATGAGAAAAGGAGGATGGATCGCGCCCGCCTCTTCAAAAGATGGTTTCAGGTTGGCTGCTGATCAGCTTTGGCCACTGCTTAGAGATTGCTGCTTCTGTTTTCTTTTTTCCAGCTTTGAAATCATTTAGGTTTGATTTGGGGCAACTTTCATATTGCTTTTTAAAATGACTTTTTTAGTACAAAAAATTTAAATTCAAAAATTTTTGTACTGAAAAACTGTTTTAGAAAGCATGAGGAAAGCCGTCCCAAACGGCTTCGTTTGGGATGGCTTTCTTACTGCTTCATAAAACAACTTTCTAGTAAAAAATAAAAAAAAAAATTATACAATAAAGATGCTTTAAGAAGCAAAAAGAAAATCGTCCCAAACAAAACTTTAGTCTTTCTGTTTTATTCATTTTACCTCTTTTGTCTTAGCCGACTGTTACTGCTTGCTCTTCTTATTTAGATCCATGTAGACAGTAAGCAGGGATTTATAACATGCTCCTTCAGTAGCTTCAAATCTTCTCCCCATATGGATTTGTATCTACAAACATCTGGCTCTGTTTCTGCTTGCCATAATATCATGTCCACGATATGCTCCCTTTAATGTTCATCTGAAGCCTTCTGCCAGTTTACAAATTCAAATCATCAGTAAATTAGTAGGCGCAGCAAGAATAATAGAGTAATGTGAAAGAAGCGCAACCAAATCAAAGAGTGTTATGGGATAATAAAATGACTGTAATCCGATGTATTATCAATAAGTCAGGATGAAACTAAAGAGCAAAATTCTGCATAACATCTTAAGGGGGGGTTTTGTATCGGATTTGTCCGTCGTTTTTAGTAGGATTTAGCATAAATCCAACCAAACACAATCCGCGCCGCTGTAAATCCGGCAAATCCATAAATACAGGATTTACAGATTTACGGCATAAATCCGGTAAATCCGTCTAAATCCTAATTCCATTCCTATTCGGATTTAATGCGACTTACAATTGCGGAACTTCTTCCCGCAACGCCCGTCCTGTAATCTGTTGCCAAACAACTTCTCTAGATTTAACAAGATTTACAATTTTCATATCAAACACTTTTCAGGATTTATAATCCGGATTTAATAAATCCTACTAAAATTGAATCCAATCCTATACCAAACACCCCCTAAGTATGAAACCAACAATGTTTATTAAGAGAGAGTCTTATACATCTACATATAAAATTACAAAAGAATGTTGATAAAAAGAGAAACAAAACAAGGATGCATAAAGCCAAAAAAATGAGAATCTAGAGCATCATATAGCAAATAAGATGATTGGATGGCTTCCTAATATACTCATTGCTAAAAAGCAACATTTTTTCTTGACCGATACATCCATCACTCATCAGATACAGGTTGTTGTTTCGAAAAAGCGGCCATTTCTGCTAAACTATGTCCCGAAATTTTCGTGATGAGAGCTACAGGGGAGAAGTATTTTTGCGTGTTCCCATGGTCCTCTGGATTAAGGCTATAGGTTCCTTGAAGCTCCCCAGCTCTTTCTTCTGCAGCTTCAGCTTCTTTCAATAAAAATTCACTCTCTTCTAAGTCACCTAGTTCAAGAGCTGCTGATCTTTCCGACCTTGCAGCAGCAGCAATCAACTGAAGTCTCTTAAAAGTTGCAACTGCTGCCTCCTTTTCCTTCAGTAAGACGAGCTCTTCATTTTCCTGCATCATACTAATATTGCTTTTAATATCCCCATCCAACTTCTCAAGGTTTAGAACAGCCTGGTCCATTTTATTCTGCATGCTTTCCTTCTCCGAGTTCAGTGTCTTCGCTTCAGCAGCTATTCGCCCAGCTTCCTTGAAATTTCTTGAAGCAGCGGCAACTTTCTTCTCAGCTTCAAGCTCGGGACCTCTTTTGTCGACAAAAGCTATTCGCTGCTTAAATAAATCAATGTCTTGCTGGATACTTACTCTGGTGGAAGAAAGTTCCTGCAAAAAAAATGAAACAGAAACAATGAAACGGGAAAGTGTCGAGGCATGTGAACTCTTTTAAGCTAGGTAGAAATGCCACAGAAAGATTTTACTAGCGACCAACCTGTAGTTTAGTTCTTGCAGTGGATATTTGTTGCCGGAGGACCTGTATTTCCTCTAGAATTTTCTCTTCTGTCCTTCACCAACTGCACTTTGTCTTCTCTGGACTTTATGATGGATGATGCCAATTCTTTTCTCAATCCAACCAAATCCTGATAGGTTTTTTGCCTCATCCAAAGCAACATTGGCAAGCTCCTTTAGATTAAAACACTTCTGCTCTTCCAGAGAAACAAATTCATCAATTTTATTCTTTTTTGATGATAATACCTCTCGCTCTGAGTCCATCCTAGACAAAGAAGACTTAAGTTTATCACGCTTCATTTCAACACTTGAAAATTTTCTCTTGAAACTCTGATGCAACTTTAGAAATTTTTCTCTCTGCTTCATGTATCAGAGATTCATTTTCAGCAATCTCTGCTTCCTTCAGTCTAACTAAAGTTAGAAGCTCATCCAACTCCTTTGCCAAAGTAACCTGTTTCTTCCTAAGCCCTTCAACCACCTCTCTATCATCTTTAACCAAGTCTTCAATGGAACTATCCAATGCCGAGTGAGCATCTGATATGAGTTTAGCTTCAATGTCCACCTCAAGCTTGCTAGTCTCTAACAGTTCCATTGATGTTTGCCAATCCTCTAAATCTTTGGAAGACCGTTCCTCTGTATTTCTATGAATTAAATCTGCCCGATCAGCAGCATCCTGCAAAAGGCAGGATAAAAATTGCAATTCTAGTTTGCTAGATGCTCAGTGGCATACACAAGAAAACTAACGAAAATATGCATATTCAAAAAAAAAAAAAAAAAAAGATTATACTCTCTTAAAGAAAAACCAGAATTTCCTTTTTAATGGATTTGGAAAACATTCGTTCTATTATAAAAAAGAGAACTTAATATGCAAGTGCTTTGATAGAAAGTGGATGTAGAAATTGAGAAAACTAGGAAGAAGAACACAAATGAACTTTTTATTGAAAGATTTATATGAAGCAAAAAGCAAGATACAATTGGATCTTAATTGGAGAGGAAGATCCTCCTCTCCCAAATCCCTAGCCATCAGCTAGAACCCTCTCAAAAAAGACTATAACAAACATAAATCACCTCCTCAAAATAACAACATAGTTAGCCTTAAATAGCTAACCCCCCCCCCCCCCCCCCCCCCCCCCCTCCCCCCACACACAAAAAAAAAAATATCCCTTCCAAATTAGTCCCCTTTCTCTAAATAATTTCCGCTTATATTTTGAATTCAAATTAGATCTCTTGTCCTAAATAATTTCCTTTCAATTACAATTAAAACTTTCCAAAACAATTCCCCCTTGATTTCTCCTCTCTTTTCCTAAATAATTCCTTCTTAGATTTTGAATTCAAATTAAATCTCTTGTCCTAAATAATTCCCTCTTAATTGTAATTAAAACTTTTCTAAACAATTTCCCTTTAATTAAAAACATTCATAAACAACTCCCTCTTGATTATAAAACTTCCTAATTCCTTCCCCATCAAATCGGTCGGTTCATCAATACTCTCCTCCCAAAGTATCACCTTGTCCTCAAGGTGGAAAGGCAGAAATTGCTGCTTTATTCTCTCATCGACTTACTCTTCAATTTCCTTGTCATCACAAACGGTGATAACCTGAAGAGTTTTTGGTTCTTACACCTGTGCCTTGGTGTATGCCTCTACTCACATTAAAACACAGCTCCTTCGCCCTCTTCTCTTGTAACTCCATTTCTGTGAGCTTCTTGAAGTTTCCCTCATGTCTCCCTCCAACAGTTGTCTCTTCGGGGTCTCCCTAAGAATAACCAGTGTCTGCTCCTTGGATTCTAAAAAGGTGATGGTCATCCTATACGAACCTCCTGAGCTGCTGCCTCCAGCTTCTCTCTCTAAGTGCCTTTGATCCTCGATTATGATATCATAGAGAACAAATGAAAAAATTCATAAGCCCTCCACATGAAGAAATAACTCAAAAGTTACATCATTACAGGAGCATTGAGCTTCCTATATTTAATATTTTTTATCAAAAAAGAAGAGAAAGATAACACCTTGATCATATTTTTAGCACTTTGTATTAAAAAAATGCCCTTCTTCCAAAATAGAAAAGTTTTCCTTATAGTCAAATGAGTTGAGGAAATGAGTGCTAGGATAAAGCCCTACAAAATGTTTATCGGTGAGGACATGTAAGAGTACCAAAATGCAAGAAAGCAAGAGGTGGATCAAAATAAAGCCAAGGGTCGGTATCACTATAGTAAGAAGACATTAAAATTTTGAATACAAATATTAAACAAAACCCTAGGAAAAAATAAATTGAAAGGCAAGTTTTTAATTCTGAAGCAATACCTATAATAGAGGAGCACACATATATGAGCATAAAATTATTTTAATTGTTGCAAACTATTTCACTTCTTCAACTATAAATTAGATTCTTAATTATGATTGATCATATCAAATGACCTGATTTGGGATTAATTATATTAGAGGTCTATCACAATGGAAATGGCCTCTTGGCAAATGATAACTTGTAAAATTATTGGGATAGATATATTTCACATGAGGACAAATAATGTAGTTCTAAGAACTTTGGGAAAGGCTTTATACATGTTTTAACATTAAAGAAGAATCTTATATCTCCAGGTTGTTTGAACTCCAATGGGTACATATATCATGTTGAATGTGGAATATCCTCAGATTTTGATGAAAGCAAAGAAGCTTGATTCACTCTACTTCCTTCGGGGTAGCGCAATAAAAGCTGTAACATCAATTTCTTCCTCAAATGAATTGACCAATAATATTAGAGTTGGGCAAAAGAGGTTTACTTTTTGGTCATGTGATCATTTCTTTAGATTTCTATGAATTATATATAGAAGAACACCGCAGAATAAATTTTTCTGCAGGAGTTCATAGGAGATGGTGAGCTTGGAGTAGTGGTTAACTTGACTTTAGTGTACTACAGAGGTTCCAAGTTTGAGTAATAAAAATAATTTCTTACAAATACAGAGGTAATGCTACATAATAACCCCTCTCTAGTCCCTCATTATTAAGAGTTCCATGGATTGGGCAAATTCTTTATTTAATAGGAGTTCAAAGGATTAAGAGTACTATGAACAACAGCAATTAGATTTGCCAAAGCCAACATAATTAGACATATAATATAGATCTAAATATATGACTGACTTTATACATCATTTTCCCTTGAGGTTTAGCATTATATTCTTAAAAGAAAAACGTGATATTTGGGACATTCATAAAATGAATTTTTGGGAGTAAGATAAAGAGATTTAGAACTAACATTGCTTTGGAATTCTTCTCTTTTAGCTTCATAGTTTTTTTTTTCAAAAAAGGGTAATGTCATGCATGACGGTGTCTTCGTTACTCCTCTATAAAGTCAACTGGCAAAAAGAATGTACATAACATTTCTAATTAGGGCAAGATAATGTTATCTAATGTTTCTATGAACAAAAATTTTAAGGAAAGGCAGCGGGGTTATCAATACTATATGATATTTAGTGAACAAATCTCCATCAACATAATTTACATTAAAGACTTTACAAATGTGGTCAGATCATCTTGCAAATTATTTTGTTCTTGGGGCTTTTTTATTGTTCTACTGATGCTCATGTTTAAGAGGTATATTAGATCCAAGAGTTAAGAGTGTATATTCCTTGGGTGTGTATTTAGAATAAAGGGACACAAATTTTGGTGTAAAATCCTAAATCATTTAGTTTTATGATTAGTAGAGACATCATCAAGTTCAATGAACCAAATACGCTTCAACGCAAAGCTATGCTTTGAGATTAAGCAAAATGGTTTAATTGATTTTTTAGATGAGATCAAAAGGTAACTATGCATTCAAGCTTTGAAAGTAAGCAAAATAAATTAATTATTGATGTAGCCAAAAAAATTGATGCAGAATTCAAAGTAGATGGAGAGGGAAATTTTATTACAGTGAAAGAAAAACTAAGATAAGTGGGGATTCACTCACCTACCATGAAATAAGGATACTTAAAAAATCCTTCTATGTTCGTGTTGGACATGTGTCAGACATAAACACACCTTGACACATGTCTAACACGGTGAAAAGTATGTTTCCAAATTAGCAACAGATGCGATTGTTACACCTAGACATGGCTAGGACATATGATTATAATGAAGTGTTGTTTTTTATAAGCTTCACAAACTATATTTGTATCAATGATTGTTAAGGTTCTCCTAAAGAGTGAATTGTCGCAAGTAGTGTTGATGATTTTGATGCAAGTGTATTAGATAAATTAATGGTACATCAATGTATTCATATATTTTTATATATTTTGAAAATCATATAATCTTTTTTTTTTAATTTAGTGTGGACAATATAATGTTGATATTGACAAAATCATGCCTAATAATTAAGGTGTGATGTTGGAAACTTAGTACATTTGATAAAAATAAGGCACTTCTGATAAAATATTGAGATTTAATTGCACTTAAGCCAATATTTTTCATGGTCATTAAGCCTTTGATGCGATACATGCAATGTTATGTTTTATTTTATAATACTTTTTAATAGAAAATGTACATATTTGATGCTTTGATTAGACATTTTTATATTAATAATTTATTAAAAAAATATTGTATCTGCAACATGTCATGGCTTGCCTTTAATAGTTATGCTCTGTCCTCAAGCACATATCATGTGATGTCTATGTCTCGTATTGATGTTCATGCTTAATAGTTCACCTATAGCTTTGGGGCTCACTCACGTATAAAATTCAAGTAGTCAGGCGTACATGAGGACTCACTCACCCAATGTATTTACGAAATACTCATCCAAACAAGAGGAATCTCTTACTTTCAAACTCTCAAAAGCTTACTTTCAAAAACACTCCAAGTCTAAGCCTTCTTTAACGTAGCATAGGAACACTTAGATCAAGGTTGGTAGTTGGAAAGTATAATTAAATGTGGAGTTACTAAGTGGATAATAAGAGTTGGGAATCACACCAAGTATTGAATAAATATCTCATCATGCTCCTCATAATGGAAGAACCGGCTCAAGTTTTACATTTAGTGAAGCGCCTTCTTCATCATGGTTGATTAAGACCTATGAGATCATCTTTAAAGCTGAGATCTAAAAAAACCCACTTTGATATCAATTTGATATAGCTCAAAAAAGCAAAGTGAAATTTAAAGCAAATGAAACAAGGCATTTAACTATTATGCAACAACAACAACAACAACCACCACTACGTGAGATTGGCTATATGAATTATTTTTCTCCATTGTGTCCTATTAAGAGTCAAATTCTTATTTAAATCTAATAAAGAAATATCATTTATAATATTTTCTAATCAAGTCTTTTTAGATCTATCTCTACCTTTCTTAAGATAAGCTAAATCTAATACATCTACTCTCCTAACCGGTTCATCGAAAGGCCATTGTTTTATGTGACCAAACCATCTAAGGCGACTCTCTCTAATCTTATCTTCAACTGGAGCTACTCCAACCTTTTCATGAATATGCTCATTTTGTATCTTGTCTCTAAGAGTAAAGCCACTCATCCACCTGAGCATTCGCATCCCTGCAACACGTAACTTAAAATTATGCTTCTCTTTTAATGGCCCAACATTCTGCACCATAAAGCATTGCAGGTCTCGCCACCATTTAATAGAATTTTTTCTTAAGTTTGAAGGGGACTTTTCTATCATACAATAAACCTGAATAATTCCTCCACTTTAACCATCCAACAAAAATAGGAAAATACTTGGTCAAACCACCTTGTATTTGAACACAAGTAATAGCTCATGTATGCATATCATTAATGACTTGAATATAAGCATTATTAACCCATTTCTTTTCTAGAATTTTCCATAGCACTTCTCTTGGAATTTTATCATATGCTTTCTCTAAATCAATAAAAATCATATGTAAATCCTCCTTATTCTCTTTATACTTCTCCATCAAATCTCTCAATAAATGTATAGCTTCCATAGTAGACCTACCCCGCATGAATCCAATTTGATTTTGAAAAACATTAGTATCACAATGTAACCTATGCTCCAGAACTCTCTCACATAATTTTAAGGCATTTAATTATTATGAAAAAAAAAATTATATGAGAAAAGTGAAAATTCACTTATTTAAAACTAAAGGGGCTCAGCTCAACCAAAGCACTCAAGGCTTATTTGACGTAACTTTTTTGTTTCTGATTTTGCTTGAAAAAAAAAATCAAACAAAACATGTTTGGTCAAGGTTTTGTGATAGTTTTCTTTCTTTCAAAAATAAAACAAGTTCTTTTTTAAAAATACCCAAACTAACTTTTAGGTCTTTATATTATTTTCTATTCGAACTCATGAGTCATGCAAGCAGTTCCACACCCAAGCTGATAAAATATCTATTTGGTCCACTAGCCCTTATGGTCATAGCGTCACTGCCCTCTTCCAAACCACAATGTAAATCGACTTATACGATATTTAGTAAAAACAAAAATAAAAGGGAAACATATACTTAAGATCCTATTTTTTTCATATCAAACCATAAACAAAATTTAAAAATAAAATAAAAACAAGAATGAAAATAAAGAGTGATCCTAAATGGCCCCTCAATAAATTATTTATTTGAAAGACTCACTAACTCATACAAGATATATCTGTTACTCTCTCTTCCTTAAACTCTATTTTTAAAGTAGTTCCATGTCTGTGTCTTTTATAACATGAAATGTGAACTTTTTAGCCACTTAAATCATGTAGTTGGTGGCAAGTAATTGATGAATAAAATGTATAGTTAAATGAGGAAGCTGAAAAGCAGTAAGTGATAAGTGTTGGTTAATTTTTCATGCAATAAAAATTGGAAGGGATCCATGATTATTGTTTCCTTCACTCTGAAATTATAAGAAGAAACTAAAAAAGAGATATATATTGTTGTGTTCTTGGAGTTTTGTTGAAATAGGCCTCTTATACTCTTCTCATTGACTCTCAATTAAGAAATTTTGATACAAATTTTTTTGAGATATCAACACCTCTCTTTTTAATAATTAGAAAATCGATTTGATATATTCAGGCAAATTCACTTAATTTACACTTCATCTTTTGATAGTGAAGTCAACGTGCCTCCTTGTCACGAGGATGTAGTTCATTCTTGATTTAACCACATAAACTTGTTGTCTAAAGTTGATATGCTCCTTGTAAAGCCAACACACTAAAGATTTCTTAAATGAACATATTCCTTGGATTGCTTGTTCATCCAAAATATGCTTCAGAATGTTTTAATTAATAAGAATCAAACTAAACGAAGGCAATAATAATCATAAGGGAATTCAGATGTGTAAAAGAAATGGACTGGCATACCATGGCAAACCGTTCAAGAAGCTCTATTCCCTCCTCCTCAGCGACTATCTGCAATTTGACAACCTCCTGCATCCTTGAATCAATATAATCACAGTCCAGCTCCGTCTCTCTCAATGTGTTCAGCAGCCTATACTTCTCCTTCTCTGCTGCTGCAAGAGATTCGCTGACTTTCTCGGCCATTTCAAAATCCTCGGCCTCGCAGGCCGCCTCGAGCTGCTTCTCTATGTCTTTATATATCATTGAGGCCTGGTTGAAATCCTTCCCAGCATTTCTTCGCTTCCTCTCCAGCTCCTTCCGCTCGGAGTACGCCAAAGTTGCCATCTCTCGAATCCCCTCGAGCTTTGTGGATATCCTAGACCTGAGAAGATTCAATTTATCCTCTATTAATTCCAAGGTGTCCTTTTCGGAATCCTTCGCAGTGGAAGAAAATGCCTCAGCGTCGCCTTCAGAATCACCAAGCTGTGAAGGTGATAATTCATCACCATCACTCGCAGCTTTTACAGATACTACCGTTTCTGCTACTGCCAGATCTTCGTGTACGGATCCATCCAGCAATTCTTTGTGACAGCTAGAAGTCGATAGAGTGGACTCGGAACTAGAAGTACGAATGACATTGTCAGTTGGATGAGGAGGATCAATGACGGAAACCACCGGCGTTGAGTCAATTGCTTCGCGGCCATAACCGATGCGGAAGCCCCGCTTCTTCTTGCGGGAGATAAGGCGTGATGGAGCGGCCGGCGAAGGCAAGGGGGCAGGGGAAGAGATTGCAGGAAGGAGATATTTAGGTTCGATGGGTATTTGGAGGGAGAGATCGGAGAAGATATCTTCATCGAGGGGTCGAGATTTGGATTGGGGCAAAGTCGACGGCGCAGTTGGCGGGGAAGGAGAGGGAGGACGCACCGGATCATGATATTGAGATGGTGGGGCCGATTCTTTTTCTAGAGGTAAGGACGACGGGAGAAGATCGGAAGGGGAGAAAAGGACCATACCTTCGAATAGCGAGCCATCCAATTCGTCGCCACTTACACCGACCTCCGAAGCCATGGAGATAGGTGGGCCTGAGCGAGGTGGATGAGGAAGCAGCCTGAGCCGGCGGAGAACGCAACAACACGGCGGCAAAGCGGATGACAAAAAAATACAATTGCGAAGAGGTGGATTGCTTGATCCTTGCTTTGATCCACATTACAATACAATAAGGATACCATGCCAAAAAATATAAAATAAAATAAATTTTGCTGGTTATATTGTAAAAGTGAGTAAAAAAATTGTAATTAAAATTAAATTTTTATATCTATGAAAAACTTAGGTTTTATTGTATTAATATAAATCATAACAAGGGTATATCAAAGATGTGGGAAAAAAATTAATGAAAAGAATCTGAAAATAAATAACTAAATGAAAAGGAAACAAATAAAAGTATTATATAGCTTGGAAAATATTGGATCAAATCCTGCTGTTGAAGAATCTGCTCTAATGGTGATGACCCACTAAGTACTTTTGAAGAATGGGCATTAGATAATTCATGTTATGTTAGAGAAGTAAGAACTCTAAGTATGAAAAATTATTCTGTGGGCGACGCGGCACCCAGGTTGTCAGCACCGCGGTATATAGGAAAAAAAAAAGGAATTTTGGGTAAGCCTTGCAACACCAAGAAGCGCAGTCAAGGCGCCGAGTCTCAGGTTAGAATATTCTAGGAGAATATGGAAGATTTTCTAGGAGCGTAGCAGCGTAGCGGCGTTGGGAAGGTGAGTACCGCAACACTAGGTCAGATTAGTGATTTCAAATATTAAAAATATCTAAATCCATTTCAAAATCCAATTTTTTATCCATAAGCTTTGCTAAAATATACTGATAAAGGTGTAGAATCAAGCAATTTAATGCATGATATCCTTATTTACACAAATTGTTAAAGGAAAATTTAAGCATCTTCCTCACTTCGAACATATACCATATGAATATGACATGTCCAAATGATTGAATTTATGCATGCATAAATATATAGCAAAAAATCCCAAGCTAAGTTAGAAAGCAATTAAAATAGTTCTTTATATATCTTCTCTGAAATCCTTTTACTAAAGCGAATAATTTATTATAAGGGTATAACTAAGATGGAAATATTATCAATTGGTATTTATACATATCATATATAGTATGAGAGATTAAATGATATCAATACATAGCTTCCATATATGTCATGTTTCTCATGTATATATAACATCAAAATTCTATTGAAATTTGATCAAAAAACAAAATAACTTTCACTAGGTACTTATTCACAATGGTTTCTTTCCTTCAAAGTTTATTTATTTCTTCACATTTCTTTTTCCTTGAATACTAAGGTTTCATTTTGGATGGCTTTCTTGCTGCTTCTTAAAGCAGCTTTCTAATACAAAAATTAAAATTTTTGTACTGAAAGATGTTTTAAAGAGCAGTAAGAAAGTCGTCTCAAACGAAGCCTAATAGGCTATAATTCTAACTTTTTTTATTTTTTTGTCAACAACTCGATCATTATTTACATCAAGTTCATGCCATGTCATTCTCGAGGAACCAATATTAGTGAATTGAGTCAATTTTTGGCATCTTCGTGTAATTTGAAAGCTTGTTGATGGATGTCTTCCAACATCCATTTTTTTTTTTTTAATAAGAGATAAATTGTTTTTTGATGATGTAATAAAACTCATATTTGTTAAACAATATGCAAGAACTTTTCAGCCATACCTCCTTATAGATGGAGTAGATAATATAAAAGTTAAATTATGATTGCATTTGTAAAACATTTATGTTATAAGAATAGCTTTTGTTTATATTGTATAAACTAATCAAGATAAAGATGAGCCTTTTCATATAAAAATGTATGTCGATCTATTTGAAAAGATGTGTATTTTGCTATAAAAAAGTGTTTCATAAGAAGAAGAAGAAGAAGAAGAAGAAGAATTCCCTTATGTGAGTTTGCTATATTGGTGTATCATATAATAATATTTGACCACTTTGGATACAAACTAGAATTCCTGAATGAACTTGAAAAGGATGATGAAAATGAGCATGTAACACTAAGTTCACTTTCTAGTGATCAAACCTCTCAACTCACTTGCTTCACCTAATAGCTCTATTGCTAATATTAAAATACCTTATAACTTGTTTTCCTTCAAGAAATTGGGATTTGAAGGGGCCCTATTATCACAACCCAGCCTAATATGACCCATAAATAGGACATGTTATATTGCGTTATATATTGATAGCCCAAGCCCAAGCTCAAAGTTTTAAGGATTTCTCAGAATTCTTTGAATTATATAGACTATAGAGGTTTTAATTAACTTTAGGTAAATATAAAAATAAACAAATCTACAATTTTTTTTAATCATCAAAATACATTTACAACTACATCTATACTACATAATAGGTGTCAACCAATGCAACTCAGTAGGTCACACCCATCGATCTTAATTTTTAATAATAATTCATTATATAATTAGCTGAATTTGTAGTTATTAATGATTCAATGTGCTGAGTAGATTAATGCTTGCAAGTATAAAAAATTTAAACAATAATGTATGGAAAGTAAGTATAAACAATTACTCTATATATTGGAGCAAAAAATAATAGATTTTCCTCATGACCTTATACCTCCCATCATAAACATATATCAGAATTAAGGTTTTTTATGAATTTTTATGCTAGCATATCAAAAAATAAGCTCTTATAAATCTAAATGCTTAACATATATCAGATATTCAAAATTCAGGCCCTTATGACTCCCCATACATCCCGCACAACAAAACTTCCTTCAACATCAAAGATATAAGGAACCAAACATTAAAAAAAAAACACACACACACACATATATATATATATATATATATATATATATATATATATATATATATATATATATATATATATATATATCAGTGCATTGTAGTAAATGAAATGGAAAGAGACTAATTTAGATATTCACATATTGCTTTACTGATAGGTAACATATTCAACTATTGAGTAAAATTTCACAGTTTCAGAGTTGCACTGAATTATCAGGGGTAGTTCAAGATATTGTGTTGAAGCTTTAATTATACTATAACATTATTTTCTAATATCAAAATAAAAATATAATTATATAAAAATAGCACAGTTTTCAATTTACCAAGCAATTTTTTTTTAGAAAAATACCTAAATGCACATAATATATAATCATATATATAACATACAAAATGTTACATCGTGAAAATTTTGTGAATATAAAGTTATCCTCCATCACTAACCTCTTGAGATCAGGATCCATTGCAAGTGTGTCAAATATCGCAGGGTGCATGACGGTATGGTCGAGGTTCACTCCATCCCACTCATGTAATGCCATGCCATGATAGAGATTCTGATAATTAGCAGTATAAATTTTGATTGGCTTCTCTTCTTGCTTGATGGTTTTGAATTGTTACAGTAAGTGAGGTCGGTATACATTAAGTGCTTTTTTCCTTGTGTTTCTTATGAAGGCTGAGAACGAAGAATTTGGCCTCGAGCATGAGTGTCAAGGAGTTGCTGTAGCGGTGATTAAGAAATTACTTCTCTTTCTTTTAGCATATCAATTTCCACCTGAATTCAATCCCTTGGAATAAGTCCATGAATTCCTCCCATTGCTCCATGGTGACCTCTAGACCCTCCGACCTTTCGTTTGGGACGGTTTTCTTATTGCTTTGTTATACTAGAAAGCTTCTTTAAGAAGCAGTAAGAAAGTCATCTCAAACGAAGCCTAAGTCATCCTACTTTGCAACTTGAAGGAAACACATATAGGGAGAGATTTTGGAGCTACGCCATGTCTCAACAGCGTTGTACATCTCATTTGGCAAGAATCATATATATTTCTCTAAAGCAACGATTTTAAAATGCCGCTAATAAATGTTGCGAAAAATATCATTTTTTATTAGTGTAAGCTCACCATCAACATACGAGAATTCCATGGCATCTTTCCAAATGAGATGTACAAGGCTGCTAATTAAGACACACCTTAGCTCCAAAATCACTCCCTATATGCATTGCCTTCGAGTTCCAAAGAAGGATGACTCAATAGGGTCTAAACATAGCCATAGAGCAAGGGGAGGCAATTGTGGACTTCTTCCAAGGGATTGAATTCATGTGGAAATTGATATGCCAAAATAAAGAAAAGTCAATTTTCACTCACCACCACAACAACTCCATAACACTCATACTCGAGACCAAATTCTTCGTTCTCATCCTACACAAGAAGCACAAGGAAAAAACACTTAATGCATACTTGCCTCACGTACTAAAACAGTTCAAAAACATCAAGCTGAAAGAAAAGCCAATCAAAATTTATATTGGCAATTATTAGAACGTTGTATCATGGTAAGCATGACATGCGTGGGGTGGAGTGATCCTCGACCACCCTACAACCTTCGACGCACTTGTAATGGATCTTGAACTTAAAAGGTCAATGATGGAGAGTATAATAATCCATATTTTAATCTAGTTAAATAAATTTTTTAGGAATCATTATAAGTACAAATCACAAATCATCTTCACCATAACACATATATTATAGTTTTTAACTACACTAATTTTTTTTTGTAATTTTTTATCATTAGTATAAATTCTTAAGAAATTAACGCAACTCAATACAGTGTTAGTTTTGAGAACGTTAGATGTTTATTTTGCAAACTAATTTCACCATAATTTTTTAAATAAAATGACTTGTTTTATGAATATTTTTCTATAATTTTTAAAGCCCTTAAATTTTATATAAATTTTATATTAAAAATTGATTAAATTATATAATTATTTTATTATAAAAATATGTTAAACCACTAAAGCCATTATAATCTCTTTTCTCTTCTAATTTTGGCTAATAGAGAGCCTTTTAAGGGAATTATAGAGAAAAAGAAACTTATGATTTGAAAGTTGTAGAGCAAATTTTCGTCCATTGACCTTATTGAGAGATTTGCTCATCTTATTGTAAAAAATCATTATCCTATTTTAGATTTAATTAGTAATTTGGTATTTTGTATTTCCATTAGTACTTAAAAAGAGGATAATTTTATATGGGTAAAATTTTACTACATAACTTTTTATATGTTAGAGATATTGATATTATGAGCGTTTTGTGTATTTATTTGAGATTTTTTATCAGGTAATTTTAAAAAAATAGTAATTTTTATCAATTCAGAAATTTATTTAAAATCTAAAAATAGTGTCTTTGTCCAGTTAAAGCTTCATCATGTTATATAAGATTTTTGTCAATTTGATTAATTTCTAAAAATATGAATTTTTAATCAATAGGATTTTTTGTTACCTACTAACCGAATATTTTGACAATCTTTTAATTAAGTTCAATTATATTTTATTTATTATAATGCATTAGAAATAAATATGTACATGTGATTGATTAATAGCCTATTAGATTTTTTTTATATCCTTAAAGAGTTGAATGACTCAATCAAAGCTGCCTAAAATCGAATAGAGATCATAGCGAGGCATCTTGTTTCCAAAGAATTTTCTTTTAAGAATTCCTTTTTCGAGGAGATTAAAGGAGTGGGTCTTGAAGACAACATCTTCGTCAGGCACATTAATTAGAACTGCTCTTCCCTGCAAAACTTTGAAGTTTAGAATGTTGATAGGCGATTAGATTTCATTATAATGCTTGTGATGGGAAGAGATTTAGAACAAATACATCATGGAAGCATTCAAATGCAGAGATCATCGCACAAGTATTCCAGGTGCACTCAATGCTTCGATCAGTTTTTCTTCTATTCTTCTTCTTGCTTGGGTACCCTCTCAAGAGAAATGAGGGGGACTATTTATAATTTTTTGAGGATGACATGACTCGTAAATAGGAGGAGGATCCAGAGCAAAGGTGGAGTGGTTCGGATGGATGGCTGATATTGAATTCCCTTGATAGTGGACCGTTTGTCAAACATTTGAAGGTCTTAACGATATCGGAATTCGGCGATCTTGGGCTCGTTGGATTCATCTCGTCGAGCCGCTCGATTCGACTATAAGCACGTCATGTTTGGAAACCGTTTGATAATCTAAATTATGGTTTGAACCTTCCAACAACGCTTCATGTCTTTGATTCATACTCATTTAGGCTCAGATCGAGTTGAATTTGGTGTCGTTGGGTTTGTATTTCCTAGACGCTCAGTTTGACTGTAAGCTTGCTGAAATCGGAGTTCAGGCGATCCCGGATTTAATTTTTGAAAGTTTCCGGCTTGATTTTGCCTCGAGATTCATGCCCGATCAAGATATTTTTTTTGATGATATATCACTAATCAATGTCCAATCCAAGCAAGTTCTCTTTTAGAAAGATGGAGACTCACAGCAAGGCCGACATCTCCCAGGCCAAAAATAGCAACGGTAGAACCCTCTGGTGGTTTTGCAACATTCAGTGCAGCACCCAGGCCTTCAAATTAAGAGATGAACAACATCAATAAAATGGTTAAGGATTTAATACACATAAAACTAGTTTATTTGAAATTAATTGCTTGAAAGTTGTTTGGAACCCTGTTCAAACAGTAACTTCTAATGTTGAGAAGTGAGTTCCAATTCTGTTGGTGTATGTCACTACTGTTTTAATTTTTTTTTACATATAATGTACGCTAAAATAACAAAGATAATGAGAGGAGTATATGTCAGGTGATTTGTGGATAATTTTTTTCTTTTTAAGATCAATATTTCCAAAAAAAAAATAATGTAATATTTTCACTGTTGTAAAATCTCTAGTGAGATTAGAGATTTTAATCTAATTGAGGGCTCTTTTACTTGCAAGTTGGAATGAGAGTTTCCAAATTTGTATAATTCTCTCCCGTAAAAATCCACCTTAGCTACACTTTTATGAGTTTATCTATTACCTCACTGTAAATATAATAAAAAATGAGATGGCTTGATGGCTGCATATTATAACATTAGTGCAAAAAAAAGGCAGGAGAATTTTACATTTTTGTTGCAAAGAGGGGTCTTCAGGCCAAATATGAATGTACTCTCTATTTCAATTCAGAAAATTTAAAGTCTTTATCATAACAATAATTTTAATAAAAAATATTATCATTATCTTTAATATTATATAAAATATAATATATTCATATATCTCTATTAAAATTTGCTTGAAATTATTTGATCTTAATTTGTGTAGTTCATGACCAAAGATCGTCGGAAAGATTTGCGTATGGCCCTGCAGTTTTCATAACCAACCGCATATATTACACTTTACACATCTCATTAAAGCTTCGCAAGACACAGCTTATGAATAGTGGAAAATGGGAAATATGAAATCTTGAAGGCTAAATGAAACTTTATGAAATATGATTGAAATTTTAACTAAAAAATTACCTTATCTTTCCAGAAGTAGACATCAGTATCGCAAAGGGAAGTGAAAAGGATTTTGATGCGAACCTCCATTGCCTTAGGAGGCGCCACCTCCACCTCCTCAATAAAAAGTGGCTCCCGTGCCTTCCATGCCACGGCAGCTGTTCAATGGATAGCAACATCATGTAAAGCACTCATCATTAGACTTACAGGTCACATGTGTAAAGGCAACACTACACTTTACCACTAGTTCTGACCTCTAACGGTCCTCTGTCATTCCCGAATATTCCTTCTCCTCAGGTCCTTATATACCGCAGGAAGTATAACGAATGGCAAGCTTTCCTGATACATTTTCATTGTTCATCTTCTTCTCTAACATGGTTTTGCAGGTCTCCTATCATGGTATCAGAGCTTCTTAACTTCATTGCAAACTTTTGTTCCTTCTATGGCAGATCAAGGAGGATCATCTCAAGCACAATCGTCTACATCTCCGTCGCAGAACCCGTCGTCTCTGTCAGCTGCATTGGCATATTTCACGGTTCTACCTCCGCTCAAGTTCCTTATGTCGAATCTAAAGCTGCTGGTTCATACCCAACTTACAGTAGAAAACTACGCAATCTGGAGGTTACATATCCATCAAGCCTTCTCTACAAATGGCTTCGAAGGCTAAGTAGTAGGATTAAAGGGTTAAGATAAACACAAGAGTAAGCAGGAAAGCGATGGTGATTGGAAGGATCGTAGTCGGTAGGTAGTGGTGTTCGAAAGGACCGTAGTCAGCAAGCGACGGTGGTCAGAATGATCGTAAAGCTACAAAATGATCGTAAAGCGACGGTGGTCATGTGGCCTATCCCTATTTGCATATTCAATTTATGTAGTTAAAGCTACAAAAGTTTGTTCTCCTCTATAATTAGAGAAGATGTGGTTACAAAGTTGAGAGCACTTGCTTGGTTTGTTGTAGTTTTAGTAGATATTTTGGGAGAAATAATAGAGGGATATTAATAGTATTTTGAGAATATTTTTGAAAATGTTGAATAAAATTTAATAATACTACATTGAAGGCATGTGTTGAATATTTTGATTATGGTTCATTTATTCAGCTTTTAAGTGTCTTAATGAATTTAAAATTCAATGATCTTGAGCTTATTTGATTTACCTTATCGAGCTGCTGATTTTGATTTTAAACATATAAGATTTAGATAACTATTTGATCCTTCAATTAATATCACTATACTTAATGTGCTTGATTTGGTCTCATTTGGATTTGGATGGGATCACCTCTAAGGTTGCTAGTTTCATCTTATTTGCACATTCAATCAAACTATAAGTTTGTAAAAATTGGAGTTTAGATGGTCTTGAATCTAATTTTAAAAGTTTTCAATATAAGATACTACATATACTTTCATACATATCAAGCAAATTTTATATGATGTATCATTTGTCCTCTCATTTTTGGACCCTGAAGTGAGTGTCCAAAACTATATATTGAATTTTCAAAAAAGTTTGCAACGTAAAATTATAATATAAAAAAATTACATGGTATGTACACAACCATGTGTGCTTGCTGCTACAATAATAACCCTCACTTAAAAAAAAAAAAATTATCCTTACATATATGACTTTGAAAAAAAAAAAATAGGAAAATTTTAATAAAAATCATAAATTAGTTTTAAAATTTTATAACTTCTTTTCTTTCTTTTCATGTATAGATACTTCATATAAGTGGAGGAAATCTCATAACCCCCAAATCTTCTCATTTGAGAGCTATAGTTCCTTATGTTAAAAAAGATTAAACATTGTTTTATGTAGACCGATTGCATTCATCTTGTAGCCTCAATTGTGTCTATACAAAAGTAACAAATTTAAATTCATAGGCAAAATAGTTAAGAAAATCCACATCTCTTCATACCTTCTTTATAGGCTTTAGTTTATTCTATTAAAATAGATTATGTTGGGCCTTTATAGGTGAATTACAATCCCTGTAGAGGCCTTAATGCATTTCTACAAAGAGTATCAAACTGTCTTTCATACATAAATTTATGAAGAACATTCATCTCTCTTAATAGCTCATTTGTTAGCTCTAACTTCATCTTGAAAATTGTCTTTTGTAGTTAGATTACATGCCCTCTTACAGGAGCTATTATTCTGTACGGACACCGGACGTGAGAACCGTCTTGTTAAACGCTGGGTACCCAGCGGTATTGAGGGGTACCGAGTTGGATACCCAACAATGGAGTGACGTGGAGCATTTTTATTGGTCTTCAGACAGTCTTCGAACTCCGCACAAAATAATAAATCCTCTTGCAGACTCCACTGCATCCCCTCTAAGAGTACAAAACCGTCCTTCATATATATAGAGCTGTGAGCTTCAGCAAAATTTATAATTCCTACAATGGAGCTTTTGTCTTCATCTTGAACTAGGGTTAACTATCTTCATTTAGAGTGATTAGGATTGAAATGAGAGAATTTTCTGCTACATTTTTAAGCTTCAATTTTCTCGCCAATAGAAAGGTATATATTGTCAAGGCTTGATGGAGCTTGTGCAAGTGATGATAATCAGTTTATTGGAATTAAAAAACTTTCCATCTTCATGTAAGAGTAATTCAAATTAGAGGAAACATGCCCCCTAAAAATGATATAGATTTTTAAGATATATTTGAAATCATTAAGTCTTGATAGAAATATGCTATAGTTGAATGTTTCAAAGAGCAACAAAATACTACACCCTAGTTGGAAGATAATGACGCCAAATTCTCAATCTATAAGGAAATCAAGTATCTTTTGATACTTATGCCTATTATGGTTTTTGAGAAGTAGAATATTTTGTAAAAAGAATTAGAATATATTTTGATATGGGTATTGATAATATATCTTATGAGGCGTATGCCTTTTGAGATTTTTGGGAGGATATTGACGCGCAGGCTGTGCTAGGATTTTGTACACGAGTTAAAATTACAATAATGCACAATGAAAATATGTTTATATTTTCTTTGATATAAAAGCCAACTAGATATGCAAGTATATATGTTGATCAAGTAACAAAGTGATTGAGAGAGTGTCGATCTCATAAGGTAGTGTTCTTCTTATATGCAATCAAACTATTAATGTCTACTACCGATGCAATATTTATTCTACTGAATGAGTATTGGAGGTTTTTAAGTTTTTGCCACTGACAAAGAATTCACATGAAAAAGATATTCAAATATAAATAAAATATTTTTGGACTAATGTATACAAAATAATAAAGTTTTTTCAATAAGACTTTTAAATTTAGATGTGGATTAGAGCATGTGTATCCGGAGATCTTTGTCAAGCTTGTGGAGGTGAAAAAGAAGGTTAATAGCCTTCATATAGTGCTATTATCTCTATAGAACGGTATAACCTAAATATTTTAAACATCATATATGTCTAGGCATATCGATATTCCATTTTAATACTCTTATTTATTATAATATTCCTCCATCGGGTAATATATCACACTAGATTTTAACTATACACATGACCATTATGTGTATTAAATTAAGAACATGATATATTGAAAACACCCATTAATTTATTGAAGGCATGCACAAGAGTCTAAATTACTACTTGCAATATATTTACATCATTAGTCCAAAACTTAGAGACTAGTCATGCAAAGATAACAGAAAAAGCAAACACATCTTCATTTCAATCCAAAAGAAAAGTTACAATAGAGATAGAAAATATAAAACCCGGAAGGTACAATAGATCTTCTCCACACTCCTTCCTCCTATAGTAGGCGTGTTTTATACAATATCGGCTAAAGATCTAAAAATGAATATATATTGCATTTTCCTAGCCTCACTTGGACTTTACTCCAATAGAGCACTAAACAAATAAACTCAAAAGTACATAACTCTACTGAAAGTGACAGAACTCCCAAACAAAAGAACTAAAAAATATTTAAAGTGTAAAAATGGCCTCAAGTGCCACGGTGTTCAACATGGTAGCGCTACGGTGTTGCTAAATAAACTAGCACCTCGATGCTTAAATATTATTTGATCCACTGTGGCGCAAGGCTAAAATAACACCGTTTTTTACTCAACCAGCGTACCATGGTTTTTGACTCAAGCAGCCCGTCGGGTCAACCCGAACCCGATTCGTTTTGAAATCGGATCGGGTCGAAACCGAATTTTCCGGGTCAGATTTTCGTGTCGTGTCAAATATTGACATCCATAATGGCAACTTATATTAACAATGCCAAAATATATTGTTATTAATGCTATTCAAGAAAGCTCACAACCTTATCATTACAAGTAATGCTTATTATTGATGTGTATATGAATTAACAAATGTGCGTCTGATGTCATTCTCCCATCCAATGACCCTCTAGCTATTTAAGGATGAACTATTTTTGTAATGATAACTTACCAAGTCCTCATCTTTTATTTCCCCCCACATTCACGAGTTATTCATTATCTATGTAAATTTTTTTTCTTTTAACTTTATATGAGTGAAAATGTATGAGTAAAAAAAAAATTCTCTCACATAAATATATTTCACAAAAAAAAAAATGTTAACTCTCTATTTTTATGTTATTATGCTCTCTCTTAAAAATTTTCAAATTGATCCAATCATCCAATCTTTAGTATGAATATATTCCTTATTGTTTTTGGGGGTACTCATGTTTAAGAAAATATAAGAGTAAGTGAGCATTGAGCAACTAGACGCAAAATGAGAATTTTTTTACTTTTCACGTGCCATTTTTAACTTTTCACTCTCTCTCCTCTCATTTGGTTCTCAAAAAGTTGTTCTTCCAATCCTTCAGTATTTTCATTATCCAGGATTAGGAAGGGGTATTAGAAGTTCATCTACTTACTCAGCAATTAAAAACAGGTGAAGCATGTTGCGTCTTTGTTGCGCTTTTACTGTGTTTTATATGTGCTTTCACAATATTTTTTTGCTTTAATGGTATCATTTCTTATAACTATTATGTAAATAGTTATTTTCACTACACTTTCTTCTTTCAGCTGATTTTGTGTTTTCGTTGAGCTGTCGTTGTGCTTTATCTGCATATTCGTTGTGCTATCAAGAGATATACGAAAGCACAACCAAAGCGCATCAACAACGAGTTGAATGTGCGGAAAAAACACATCAAAAGCGCAATAGAATTGCAGAAAATAGCAGAAATAGTACTTTCACTATGCTTTTGGAGCATTTTTACTTTGCCATAGCTGAGTTTTAGCTGTGCATTTGATGTTCTTTTGCTACGCCTTTACCGCGCTTTAGCTGTATTTTTTGTCGCTTTTGCTCGTCTACCTAATATGCATTTTACATCTTATTCACCGAGTTTTTTTTTAATGTTTTGCAAAAGGCTCCTTATTCTAGTCCAGTTACTTCTCTTTATTAAGTTTCATCCTTCAAAAATATTTGTGATTCATTTCTCAAAATAATTCACAAAAATTTTGAGAACACTTTGAGGACTCTAAACATTCATCCGTTCTTGATGTTCATAGAAAAAGCACAATAACATATTGCAAAGTTCTTAGATACTCATTATTTAAGTATTTATTTCTACACAACTTTTGAAACCCTTAAAACAACTTAATTTAACGTAAAAAAATTACCAATAAGTTGAAACCTACAATAGTTTCAACCAATTTAACTTCCGATTGTTGAAAGTTTCTATACCTCTTTTCAGCATTCGTGTCCAGTGAGCATTCCATCTCCGTGAATATTGCAAAGTTCTTTTGTTTTTTCTTTCTGAGCAGGTATAAGAAGACCTAAATATTTGGATTTGGGAGCTCTCGTTGGTTTTTTGAAGCGCAAACCCTAAACCCTATCGTTTAAAAGGTAAAAATAAGATAAAAATATTTAGGGTCGATCGGACTAACAAGACATAAAGAAAAAATAATATGCATAAGAAAAATCTACGTGTCTCCTCTAATATCTCCTCCAAATAATTTCTGGAGACGTAGACCAGTCCGAATTTAGGTCAAAATTATTATTTTTTTTAATTTTGTTAACAAAAAATTTCCCGTTATTTTACGCTTCCCGCCATTTCTGCGCCTCCTCGACGACAGTGTCCGGGTTTACGCATCTTCATCCGGCTCATTGATTTGGGAATGTTAGAAAGCGTTCCTGGGTTTGGAGAGGAGAAAGGGCCAGGGAAGTGATGGGGATCCAGGGTTTGCTGCCGCAGCTGCGATCAATCATGCAGCCTATCCATGTGCAGGATCTTCGCGGGCAGACCGTGGCGGTGGATACTTACTCCTGGCTTCACAAGGGCGCTATCTATTGCAGTCTCCAGCTTTGCAAGGGCATACCTACCACTAAGTAATTATCTGCATTCTTCTTTTTATGTGGTTTTGTGATGAATTAGGGTTCTTTAGTTTTCTGCGTGTTTTTTATTTTTTTTGAAGGGTTGTGTCATTATCTGAATGAAACCCATTTAGAAAGATATGACTTGAAGTTGCTGAAATGATTTTACTTTGGAAGTTAAGTGGTTTCTCCTGAAATGTAAGGGCGTGGGAAGGCTTTGGATATTGTCTGTTAGATTCTTGGGGTTTCTTTTTTCTCCTTTTCCTTTAATTTTTTTTTGTTAAATAATGGACAAGTCTATCTTTTGCATATTTCCTAATATTCAGTACGTTTGAATTCTTGATTCACAGCTAACATGTGAAGGATAGACTTCAAAACAGGCCATCTCTTGACTAGATGAAGGGCCATTCATGGGGAACTTATTGAGGAGTATAGTTTTTTTAATTGTTTTAAAACCCTTTGTATCCGTTCATGGATTGCTCTTTTGATATATAATTCTTTTAGCTTTTTGTTTTTTTAAATGTTCTTTTTTTTGAAGTTATTGTGTTTTACTGAATTTTGGCATATTCAAGTTTCATCACTTCCTTGCTATTAGGAGTTGTCATTATTGACAACTTCATTTTAGCCTTACTTGGCCTCTGCTTCGAACAGGCAAATCTGTTCCTCACTGTTTTTCAATGCAAACTATTACTCGGAAACTATGGGGACGCCAAGGGAATACTATTGCAGGGTTTGAAGAGGGGTTGCTTTACAGTCATAAATTGCATTGTAGAGATTCAATTTTACTGATTCAAACTTGTCAGAATGGAAACAATCTAACCATAGTCAAGCGCATACTGTAATGCTATAATGAGAGCATTAAATTTAATATGGAATCACGAGTATGTTGTGTTGCAAAGTATACATTGAAGAGAAAACACAGACAAAGAAAAAGAAGCTCAGATTTCTGTTGTTTTGTTTTAATATAGCCTATTGACGTAGAACGGGAGCGGCTTTGCTAGGGAGAGGTGGAGATCCTCCACCCAATGTCTTCAAAGTTTCCGGGTCCGCCATTCATGGGTGCTTGCCAACAAATCTCCTTAGCACTGGGTAGGCCTCTTGAGTGGTGGCAAAGAGAAAGAAGTTTCTCTTGCACTTGAAGAGGAAACAAACTCCCAACTTAGTTCTCTCAAAATCTGAAAACAATTTCAGACTTTTAACAAAAATCTGAGAGGAATTCTCAGATTTTAGTGGACAAGGATCTAGAGACAGTTGAGGGAGAAGTCTATCCTTAATGGAGAAAAGAAAGACTGAGAAGAAATTCCAATCCACAGGTCTTGATTAGAGAAGTTTGCTGAAGCAATTAGGAGAAGGGAGATTTAATGGATTTCAATTCCCCAAAATCAGTGATTTGATTTGGGGAATTAGAATAGGAATTAAAGCTGAGGAAAATGTACTGGGCTGCAGATTTGCCTTCTAAATCAGCAGTTCTATGGGCCTTCAGATGTTGAGGATGCAAGCCAATAGCAGAGAATTTCCGCTGCAGCTTTGGGGAGCAAGGGAGTTTATGATTTGTGGGCTGTTGGAGACATTAGTAGAGGAAAACCAACAAAGGAAACCCGGGGGAAATTCGGCCAGCAGGGAATACGGGAAGGAAATTCGGATTCTCAAGATTAAGGGCTGAGTTTAGGGAATAATTAAGAGGGGATTCTAGAATTTCAGCCAGGTTAAGGTGACGGGTTTTAATTCTTTCCAAGTGAGAGTAGTGGCTTTAGGAAATAAATCAAGAGGATTAATTAAGGGGGAGGGGCTGGTGGTTTAGAGCTGATGGAGAGGATTTGGGAATTGATTTTGGGTGTATTTAATAGGCTAGGGGATTTAGGAAAGTAATTAACTAAATCCTAATTGAATTTTAATTTCAAATTGATTTAATTAAAGAACTTTCCTAAAATAGTTTTGATATTTTAGGAAAGTTTTTGAATTTCAAATGGAACAAATTTGAATTCAAAATTCTGTCCCAAAATACTTTCATCCAAATTAGGCAGGGTTTTAATGGGGATGAAGAGGTGGACGATGGCCGGTGGCTAGAGGATTGGGCCGGCGGTGTGGAGGGGTCGGGTGGGATGTTGGCCGTGGGTGTTGGACGGGGGAAAAAGAGGAGGTTTCGGGTGAGGCTAGAATCCGGCGGCCAAACGAAGATGGGGAGGAGGAAGAAGATGAAAATGACAATTATGAGCAATAAGAAGGAACAAAAACAGAGAAACAAAATATCAAAGATACAACCGTGAGCCCGGACACATCCTGCGGCTGACGGGTACTATGTTGCCCTTCTCCAAGGGACTTCACGCCACGAGCCTGGACCCATCCTGTGGCTGGTGGAAACTCCAACTCCCACCCATAGGGATTTCATTAATGTTCTTCCCAAAGAACCCAAGTGCAAAACACATTTTTATTATTATTAATAATCCATTATTCCATTACACAAAAAAGGGTCTCTATATATAGGCCTAAGAAACTAAAACAAGACACATATGCCCCTAGGGCTTACATAGGATGACCCTCTTAAGTGAGGGTAAAAACGGAAAATTCATAATAGAATTAATAAAAATTACAAATAAAATATAAGATAACGTGGGAAGATCACGACCGTCGATCTTCAGCTTCTTCTCGGATTTGCATGGACGGTTGGATGTCCGCATCACCTATGTTATTGGGAAATGAGAGAGTCCGATCCTTCAACAAATAAGCCACAATATAGTGTATGCAAAGAAGTAATACTCATCAGCTCTTCCTAAATCCCAATAAGGCCCACACACAACAAATAAAAAGACTAATATAAAATGTTAAATACATTATGATTACTTATCCCTAAGATCTAGGGGCTGTTTGGATAAATGGTTTAAGCTAGATTTGAGTTACATCTAGCCAAACACCAAAAAGGCCTCTTCAAATATCATGATAAGTTAAATCCCGAGCTAACATCCTTTTCCACCTTTTTCCCCTAAATACTAGATTTAGTAAGTCCCATTGTTCGGTGGATTTAGGGAATTAGCCGAAAAAGAGAGCATGAAATGAATGAAATATCATGACCTTCGTGGTGAGCTTTCTTCGTTACTTCCGATCTGATAGGAATAACATCATCAAATGAGGCGAAGAAACTTCCTTTATTTCAAGATTTAGCTACCCTTTTAAATATCGATCTCACATAAAGCAGGTAAAGTTAAACAAAAACAAAGAAACATAGAAGATGAAAAGCAAACCTAGATTGACTTATTGTTGTGGGAAGACAAAGAGTAGAGAAATTACTAAAATAGGCATGCACTGGCAGAGAAGTTCACTATAGGAATTAATTAGTTTGTTGAATTAGGAATATAATGTAATTAATAAATAAATAATTAGTTAGATTAATTGATAATTAAATTATATTCTAATTATATTATTTATAATTGTTAGTTATCAATGATAATTAAAATTAGATTAATAATTTACTCATAAACTATTACAAATATAATCAAGATTAATCAAAATTTTGATAAGATTTAATTATATTCCTATTCAACATATTATAATTAATAATACAAATTAAAATTGTAGTTTTAGTGAATTAACCACCTTAAATCTTGAGTTGTATTGCTAAACACTCTCATAAGATTTATCATAATTTAACATATTCCTTACGAAACAATTTTTAAGATTTAATATGCTCAAGATTTAAGAAATCTAGATTTATAGGATTTACTAAACCTACTTGAATACAAACAACCCCTAATCTATAAGAGGATGTTGACGAACCCTATTTCTTGCTTGTGAATGTTGAAATCTTGTAGTTGCCATCAGGAGAGAATCCAAAATTGAAAGTTCCGACTCTAAGAAACTCTAGCGGAGAGGATATCTTCCGCTACTTTAATACCATATAAAGCATTTTTCTCAGATGGTATGTTGTGGAAGCTTCCGAAGATTAGCTTGAAAAATCTTATTCTAAAAATAACTTTTCTTATTATGCTATCTTGCAGGGTGAAGATTGAATGAACTTTAAAAAATGACCCGTGAAAGCTTGCATGGTCTACGCATGATTTGAGGCTAAAACAAATACCATTTTTAGAATCCTTATTTAGTTATATGTGTTAATTGAGGTATGCCCTAATTTGCATTTAATAAGGGATCATAGCAATTGAAATCTAAATAAAAATTCAACGTTAGTGATCACATCAAAGCCTTACACGTGTTAGATAAAATAAAATAGAATATCTTTTTAGTATATGAAGAATCCTAATTTAGTTACACACGTTAATTGACGCATGTCCCATTTGCAACATATGAGGTTTAATACCATTTGAAATTCAAATCAAAATTAAAGTTTCTCGATCACATAGGTGCCCAACATATGTTAGACAAATTATATACTTGGTAGGCTAATTAGCCTTAATTCATAAATTCTCCATTTCATTTGGAATGCATTGTTTCTACTTGAGACACGCTAATTTTCATCTACAACCACCAAATTCTCTTAATATATCATAAATTTGTTTAGTTCTCTCCCAAAATATAATACTTTAGTCATCAGTTAACTCAAACATCCAATATTTATTCTCTAACGCAATGATTACCACATTTCCTTAATCCTTAGTGATATACTGTATACGAAAGATTAAGATGTGGGACCCTACTCCCCAAGATATGCATGATTGTCAATAATTTTTTGGGGGATCCTCATTATAAAATTATATTCTTTAATTCCAAGACAAATCGTTCCCAATATGTTGGCCTTAACATAAAACATAAATATATTATACAGAGTTAAGTGAAATAATTATACAATGAATATGGTGCTATTTCAGCGGATCAAATCAAGGAAGAATAGAGATACTTCTACATGACATTTTCATACTTGCTATCATCAGTCCAATGGGATGGACCATTTCCTTCGTCTTGAAGCCTTAGAGGTTTGGTTCTCTTTGAAATGGAAATATCGCTTGAAATATTTTTTTAGATTTACTAAATGGTACAGTGGGGAAGGACCTTAACAGTATTATGCATATAGACAGAATATTAACTTTATTAAACTTTAATCATATTATTGATGCAATATGTATTAGAAGAAATATATGCTTAAGGTGGAATGGGAAAGAAATATATGCTTCGATCAGCGAGTAAAAAAAATTAGAAATTTTTTTCCAAAATTTGAATTTTATGCTACTCTCTTATTGATGCTAGAGCTTCTCTTCCACTTGAAAGAATTCTTGTGGCTTGCTAAAGTAATCTAGTACATTTTTAACTTCGTATTACTCTTTTTTGTGAACTGGCAGGCATATTAATTATTGCATGCATAGGGTCAAATTGTTGCAACATCATGGTGTCAAACCTATTCTTGTGTTTGATGGAGGGTTCTTACCAATGAAGATAGACCAAGAGACCAAGCGTGCAAGGTACTGTTAAAATTTCTTTAATGATGCTTGTATTCAGTTCCTTGCGTTTATTTGTTTGGTGGTATTTTATTTTTATTCATGTGATTGCAGTTTACTTAGATCTCTATTTGATTTTGACACGTATGGATGAATGACAAGTCTGATTGTGTGTGTGTGTGTGTCTCTCTCTCTCTATATATATATTTCTCTTCAATTTTTCATTGAAGCTCCCTTTCTCCATTTTAATTTTTTCCCATCAACTTCTAATGATATCAGTCGCAGCCACACCTTCGCTATCTATGCCTTTCATATTATTTCAGCCCTTGCTTTTTGAAGTTTTCTTCTCTGCACGTTACATCTCAATCTATTTTGTAACACATCATAGGCAGGTGATGCCATCCTTCTACCTCCTACTTATCGAGAGATTATAATTATCATCATCCTAAACAGCTTTATCCCAACTTCCTAGAGTTGGGTTTTCATTCTCCATTCATATGGATTGATAGTTTCTTAAGTGCCAACTTTATGTTAATGCAATTCTCTTTGCACTATCTCTACTAAACCATTTTTTTGTCTATATTTTTCTTTGGTTACTTTTTAATATTAATTTTATTTATAAGACTCATTTTACATGCCCAAATCACTTAAGTCTTTATCTACCAACTTAGAATTAATAAGGGGCACCATTTTCATATTGCTCTAATACAATTAATTTTTAATAGATCTTTCCTAATTTTACCACTCATCTATCTTAATATTTTTATCTTCACTATTATAACCAACATTTAAATAACTAAAATTTGAATAACCTTCAGGCTTGTTCCATTGTCAAAATGTCTTTTGGCTGATCTGGTACAAAATAAAAAAATCTGTTTAACACATCAACTGCTGAAAACCACTTGCCCTGTCGGTTCAACCACAGAACTGGATAACTGGTCCTGTTTCAAGAAACATCACGTATGTTCCCACCATTTTTTTTTCTACGTTTTGAGAGAACCTAATCTTACAGTTTGCATCCCTCGTCTTTCCTTTGCTCGTTTTTGTGTATTTCACCATCAGTCATCCTCTTCAACTCCTCTAATGGGGTTCGAGGAAAAAAAAAAAAAAAGAGAATAAACATGACACTTGTTCACTAACGGGTCAAGAAAAGTTCACCAAAATGAGAACACAATGTTTATCTTTCATTTTTTATGAGTCAAAAATTTCAAATCAGAAATGAAATAACCCTGTAAATCAGAATGCATATATTCTCTTGGTTCAAATATCAAAGCAAACAATGCAATTACAAGCATGGACTTGCATGATAGATCTTTTTATGATTTTTACAGTTGAGTTGGCATACCCATCAACATGTAGCCTGTAAATTTTCATTTTATTATTGTTGGCGGTATATACCCGTACACATTGGGCAAGGTGATTTGAATGTTCAAGTAAAAAAATGATTATTATAACTTTGTTAAATACATAACAGAATTTTCTTGAAAATAATAATGAGAGTTTACTTGAGATTGAGTAGAGAATGCAACAAATATGATTCACACAAGAATAAGAACATCAAGTTTAAAATGGGTTGAATTCTAATCATGCATGCATCTACTTCCAGGGAACTCCTTGGAAAATCCACTATGATGCCCTCTTCATGGGTGAAACATTCAACCTTACTCCTTTTTCCACACAAGGAGAAGATCCTTGGTCTTTTTAACGGGATAAAGGTTAACTTCCACAAAGTTAACTACATGGATATTTCAAATGAATCTTCACAAGAGGAATACAAGGAGACCAATGCTGGGCAGGCTAGCTCAGCAATATGTATCAAAACGTTAAAAAAATTTTGCAATGGAAAAAAAAAAAAAATCTATGGATACAAAGGCTTGCCAAGGTTTAAACTTCGAAGTAATGCAATTATGCCGAGTGAGCAGAAAGAGTGAAGGAACGCAAGAATCAAAATTTCTGCTAAAGTTCTTTTTTCATAATAGGGGTTCTTTTTTCATAATAGGGGAATGAGTACACTTTTCTAGAGTACATTCAAACAAACATACATCACCCTAGAGTACATTCAAACAAACATACATCACCCCTCAAATATAAATAAAAACTTTTCTATTTTAACTTTTCATTACATTAAAAATAGACAAACCTAAAACTAAATAAGAACTTTCAGGGTTGACCTTATGAGCTTAAGAACACTTCATTTAAGAGTTTCATGAAGATCTTTTTGTGAGTATCCATTATCGATGGCAATATAAGTGTAAGTAATTTAATTTTCTTATTTTTTGTTCAAATTAAAAAATGAAAAATATATAATTTTTATTCTTTTAACTGAAACAATAATTTATGATTGTTTAATAGGAAGAAATATAGTTTGTGATAGTCTCAATTCAACAAGGAAGAAGAAAATCTGAGGTAAGTAATATTAATTTTATAAATCTCATTTAATCATTTTGTAGGATATAATAAAGTATGTAAATAGAAAAAAGTAAAATAAAATAAAATTAAAAGTGGCTTAATTATTTGAAGAACTTTGACGGTGTTTTAGCAATATTCTACGTAGTCGACGTTATCTTTGAAGATGTCTGATGCATACGATGTTACTTTGATAACATTCAGTGTCTTAGGATTAATATTAATAATATTTTGGGCAGGGGATGAATTTGACTGTTAAACTACGATAAAGCACTAGAATCAAGCTAAGGTTATTAGAGAAAATTTGGTAAGAGTTAAATTTGTTAATGCTTATTTAATTTGAAGCAATTAGAATATGATGTTAATCAGTTATGTGGATTTACATAAATATATTATTAATTTTAGCTGATAAATTTATAAAGTTTATTTAAGAACTGAAGGAATTTGGAAGAATTTTTAGCTCGCGAGAAATAGTGAAGTGGGTGATTACATATTTACATTTATTTTATAATAATATCTTTCTATTTTGTTTCAATAGAATTGTTTGATATTGTATCGTGCCTATGTATTGGTTATATTTTAAAGTATTTATTATGCATTAAATTGAAAAAAATAAGTAATTAATATTAAATATGGTAAATACAAATAGTGGAGCAACTTATACAAATTGATATGTAAACGAAAATAAATGAATAAAATGAATCATAATATGTAAATAAAAAATATTGAAAATGAAAATGTATATGCATACAAATGTAGGAGTTCACCTCTTTATGGTACTAGTTGGGAATGCAACATATCCTGCATGCTAAAGATAAACGAAAATGAAAATGAAATTGATTATAACTTCATTAGTACAAAAATTTAGACAGTGCTCATGTAATAAATGAACTGTTAAAAGAACTAGGTTTAAAAATAATAGAAATTTTGATCTACATCTATATTAAATATTCATTTGTATGATAAATGAGCATGACTAGATGAGTACTTATATGCATGTTCAATTGTTATATTATAACTTATAATTGACACTAAGTTTGTTATAGAAAACTCAAATTTTTAAGTTAAAAATTTCAGGAAAATTTCCTGTGGATTCAATGATTGATAGATAAGAGTTCGTATGGGGAACAAGAGGATCAAATGAAAATTAGTAAGAATTGTTTTATCAAATGTTCATATTGAAAAATTGTTTTAGTGGCTCTTCAATTTTATTTGGATATTAGTCTATTGAGTAATTATTGATATTGAAAGAACTATGCTATTTGTCCAACTTCTATTCCTGTCTCATTAACTTGAGCTTTCAGATATGGTCTTGAGAAAAGTGGCATTAGAGCCCAAATATCATATGAATCATGCTAAAAGAGCCACTAGGTTGAATTATTAAATTTAAGAAAGTTGATTTGAAGTCATATTATAAATTTAATTAGATATGTTATTTCATTTCAGGACTCATAAGTGTCCCTAAGTGAATGTAGAAAGAGCAGTACCCATGGTTTAAAATTGTGCAATATGAGGTCCGCCTCAGCACAATTCCAGTGAAAAACGCCTCGAGCTTTTTTTTAGGCTTACACCTCAGCTTGGCTGAGGCCTGCTTTGCCTTACTAGTGTGAGGTGTACGCCTCAACCGATATATATATATATATATATATATATATATATATATATATATATATATATATATATATATATATATATATATATATATACATTAAAACTTACCTAAACCCTAAACTAAATCCCCTAACAAATCAAGCCTTGATGCACCCCACAGCCTCAACCACCAGCTTTGTTGTAGCCACTGTCGGGAATCACTTGAAAGCCGCACACCACCATCACCTCCTTTAAAAATTTTGGAGTATTATTCTCATCTTTATGTTGATGACAAATATTTATGAAATAAAAAGATGATTGAAATAAATGAAGAATGAATAGATTGAGAGGCATTGAACTCCGCAGGATGAGACGGGGGAGAGATCAATTTGTTATAATGATAACTCAAATAAAGACCCCTCATTGATGACATTGCTGATGATTTCCGAGTTATTGCCAATTATGTCAGCTTTTTTTAGGAATTGAATGTGGATGAGTAGGAAACTAAGAAAGAATGAATTTGAAGTTGAACTTAATGTTATAGGATACTTTTATGTGATTCATATATTTCATGTTATTTTTTCTTGTAATGTTTGGATTTCAATTCTATTTCACGCAATTCATCACTTGTCACTTTTTGTCTTGTGCAATTTTGTTTCATATGTATGTCAATTTGTTACCTATTCTTGTGAAACCATAAATACATAGAGATTAAGTGTTTTACATTGTATGATTTCCTCACAAATTAATATTATATCATGTTAATATCTACTTTACAATTAATAATGAAATGACATCAGATAAAAAAATAGCAGTACAAATTCATAAATAAATGAAATAATTTGTAATATCATTTAAGACAATAATTAAATGTTTGAATCTGTTGATCTTGAGGTTAAAATGATAAGAATTAAACAAGAGCAGGAATAAAATTAGCTATGAAACATACTAAGAAGAAGTATTAAAATCAAGGAAGACACTAAGAAGAAGCAATGCTATCGTGGAATTCCTACATGTTGCTTCGAGGACATCTTTGCTAATATCTTAGTTTTAAATATTAAAATTGTTAAGCATAACCTTCTCATCCTTCTATATTGGTGAAAGCCTTGGTTGATCATTGGAAGAAAATAGAGTCCCAAATATAGAAGTTCTTTCTACTTTCTAGCATGGCAGTATAAGGAGGTCTTCCTCTGGAACACAACAAATTAAAATAAGGATAAAGTCACCGAAGCTTGTGAAGAAGAGAACCTAGGAGAAGAGGAAAGGGTTGGACGAGAGTTTTGTGGTTGTGAAAGCACTCAGAGAATCAACAGTCAACATGATTGTTGATAAAAATACTTTTATATGAATTTTTTGTTCTACATGAAAAAAAAAAAAAAAAAAAAACATTTTCTTCTCCAGGAAATGTTAAGTAATTTTTTTATGGATGAATAATTATACACCCTAGAGGCAATGATGTAAAATTAACAAAATCTTTGCATTTGAAATGTCATTTGAAATCAAGCAAAAACTTGAAAACGAAAAAGTCATTTGTATTAATTGTTTAAATTATCATTTGAAACTAATAATGAATAAATCTTGAAATGGCAATTTCGAATTTTTTTGAAGCTACAATCTATTTTTAATTTGATGAATGGTGATTGAAATTATCAACGAGTAAGATGAAAAGGCTAATTTTTTATGAAAATAATCAAAAGCCAATTTTATAATATAGTAGTAGTAGTAGTATATATATATATATATATAATATATATATATATATATATATATATATATATATATATATATATATATATATATATATATATATATATATATATAAACACTCACACACAAATGATTAATTTAAATTTTAATTATGAGAAATTGAACAATAGTTTCATGCAATTAAAAAATTTAAATGGCAGAATTCTAGGAGTTTAAGCGGTGAGTTTTAAATTTTAATACTAAGAAGTTAAATGGTTAAATTTTTATTATTGAGAAATTGAAGGGTTGTTAATTTTATGATGGAAGTGCAAGGATTTAGAAAATCATGAGTTTTAAATTTTAATGTTGAGAAGTTGAATATTTAAAATTTTAATGCAAATATATGTACTATATATATATATATATATATATATATATATATATATATATATATATATATGTGTGTGTGTGTGTGTGTGTGTGTGTGAATGAAATATCTAGATTGAAATATAATCAATTGAATGGATATAATTCCATATGGAAAAAATCACAAGCCCCTTTTATAATAGTGGTGTATATATATATATATATATATATATATATATATATATATATATATATATATATATATATATATATATATATATATATATATATATATATTCAGGGTAAATTGGAGTCCAGTTTTCTCTTACTATGATTAACATGACTATGCCCACATTATTGAGAAATGAGCCCAGCTGTAATTTTCTTAGATTTTGAGAGATGTTTTTATGATGAGAATATTATCATTTTGTAATATTTTGATAGTCAAATCTACATTCGGAGAGATGCTCTATGTCACGTCGCAAGACCCCTCTCGGTCGAACATGAGGCATTCAGAGACATGAGATTTAATTCTCATATGCAGTAATTTTTAACTTGGTAAAATTTAAATATTAACACAACTCAATTTATCTGAAGCATTTTCAAAATTTCTCGTTTATTTAAATACAGAGTTTCTAATAAATATCAATATTTATTTATATAATATCAGAAAATTTATTTATGTTTTTATCTTACAACAAAACTCCACTAAAAATTAAATAATCAATCAAACTATGATCGTTATTTAAGTTCTACTTTGCCCATTCCTTATTTGAAATAACATGCAACATAATATTGGATGAGTTTAGAAGTTCAATAAGATAAACAATTATAATACTAAATAGAAATATCATAGAAATGGAATTATTCTCATGAATTAGTCTTATAACTTATATGTGATCTTTAAAATGAAATTATTTGAATAATAATTAATTTAATAGTAATTGAAACATCTAATAGAAAATGAACCTTTAACAAAATGTTATAGAGTTGAAAACACTGTCAACACGACGTTAATCTTGTGTATAGATTTCATCATGCTAAACCAATCTTTTTATAATTTCCCTTGTTAATAAAAAATATTTTCTTTCATCTTAAATATATCATGTATGTAGGTGGGAGTATGTCTATTGGTTATAACAAACTTGAAAGCTATGTATCAAGGACCCTTTTGCTTTCATAAGGCCTATGTTTGTTACCATACTTGTACATGTTATCATGTGTGTGCGTGCACGCGCGCCAACCTATCCCTATACATTACCTTCCCTTAGCTCATTCAATTTCATTTTTTAACATATGGATGTATACATCATGCATTTTCATTTTTTTAAAACATTAAACCTGCACTTATAATTTGAAACTGGCTAATAAATTTCGTTATTTTATATAAGGAGCTTATATGTGTTTACTTAAATTAGAAAATGTTTGGATTTATTTGGTTTTATCATGGCCCTTGAGTATGTATGATTATTGAAAACACTAAATCCATGCTGAATGCTTATTTTTGAACATAGGAAGAGGAAAGAAAACCTTGAACGTGCTATGGAACATGAAGCAGCTGGTAACTCTGTGGCTGCTTTTGATTGTTACCAAAAAGCAGTGGATATATCACCTTCTATAGCTTTTGAGCTGATTAAGGTAGGGCAAATTTGCGTTTTGGTGTATAGAGGATTGGTCTATTTTAGAGTTATATTGCGTGTGCTGCAGAATTAGTTTTTGACTAAATATCACATTTAGCTTTCTCTTTCATACAGAAACCTAATTTGTAAATTACATGAAAATGCACTTAAGGTGCTAAAACAGGAAAAGGTTGATTATGTTGTAGCGCCTTATGAAGCTGATGCTCAAATGACGTTTTTATCCATGTACAAGCATGTTGATGCAGTCATTACCGAGGACTCCGACCTGATACCATTTGGTTGCTCCAGAGTGTGTAGTTTCTTTACCGCTTCTTAAACTTTCCAATTTCTGTGTTTGTTACTAGCCTTATAGCTTTCTTTAGTTTTAGTGCTGTCAATGTGCTAGTTTAGTATTTTATTTTTGTGTAATAAAGCATTTAATAATGTGATAAATTGTTAATGTCTTTCAGATCATCTTTAAAATGGATAAGTTTGGTCAAGGCGTTGAATTTCGGAGCTCATTGTTAGATCAAAATAAAGACCTTGATTTTACTGGTTTCACTAAACAGATGATACTTGAAATGTGCATTTTTAGTGGTTGTGATTATCTACCATCGCTGCCAGGTATGGGACTGAAAAGGGCACATGCACTCATCCGAAAATATAAAAGCCATGAGAAGGTAAAGGTACTCATTTATGATTGGCATGCTATCATGCAATGATTCATTATGCCATTAGTTTATTTTAATTTTTAATCTACTGCCCCCCACTCATAATTATGTTTTTTCCTTGCAATTTCCACGTGTAACAATACTTACAAAATCATGTTATTTAAAAAAAAAACTTATTGGATCTAAACATTCATCTTTCATGGGACACATGCATTTTACTGTCAACTTAACATCAATTCTCAATCTTTCACATATAAACTTAAGGTTAGTAGCGATATTTTTGCATATTTCTCAATTGATCATAGTCGTTAGCCTTGGCCAACAATTTGGATTAGCTTTATGAGTTTTCTTTATAATTTACTAATCACTACATATTTTAAGATTAAAATTAGCAAAGCACCTTACAAAGCTTATAAAATTCGGCACAAATATTTTTTTAACCCATATATAACTTTTTAAAGCTTTTTGCTTGCAACCATTTTGAGCAATGTTCAACTGCAAGAAATTTTTTAGTTTGAAATTTAAAATTTTTTAGATTTTTTATGCCTTCGATTTTTTTTTTTTCCTTAGCAAGCTTCCAAGTTTTCTTGAAAGCATTACCATCTCATCACTATCTACATCAGAGCTTGAGTTACTAAGCTCATCGTTATCATCAACCTATAATGATTTTGCTTTATTCTTCTCCTTCTTGTCAGGGCTATCTAACTTATCCCTTTGAGATATAATCTATTTATATGTCAAAGAGTTTAAAAGCTGATGAAGTGGATACATAGATAAATTTTTAGCATCACTAATTGCTGTTACTTTAGCATCTTCTTCTTTAGGAAGGCATCTAAGAGCTTTATAAACTAAGTTTACATTCTTATATGTTTAAAGAGAATATAATATGTTAATTATTTTCATATAAATCAAATTATACATGAATGCACTTCTTCTAGATGCTCATATATATATATATATATATATATATATATATATATATATATATATATATATATATATATATATATATATATATATATATATATATATATATATATATATATATATATATATATCAAAAATGGATTCAGAAGGAGACATACAAAATAATTCATATTCATAAACAAGTCTATTTATATGAGCATATTTAATCTTATTAGTTTCTTTATAATTTATTTATCCAAAATTTTTTTGTTGAATTTAACATGAAAATTATTACATAATTATCTGGAAGAAGTGCACAATGTAAAGTATTGCTCGTCCCAACATTTAGCTCATCTGCCTCTCTCTTTGATGCAATTTATTCATCAAAAGGCTTTCAATTTTTATTCTATTTATTTTTTTAATGGGTATATGATATTGATGTGTAAGCATGTGTCATATGCATGAGTCTTGTTTTATTAAGAATGTACTAATTTTATTTTTCCAATAATAAAATGGAATATTATTTAACAAAACTCATCCATGAGTAAATTGTCCTTCAGGAAGTGAACTCTTAGGATAACATTGTGCCATAGTTTATAAGTGGATGTGTTTTTGGATGTTAAGCTTAAAGAAAGAGCCAAGTCTCTGATACCAATTATTTGAAGATTGAGAGAGTTGGGGTTTAAAAAATTATTAAATAAAATAATTTATACAATTTTGATGTTAATTGGTAAGAGAATAAATAAATTAAAATTTTAAAATTTTTTAAATAAATGTTAAAATAAAACAAGTACAAGTAAAATAAAATACTAGGCATAATATTTTTACGTGCTTTGGTTAAAACACCAATCTAGCCTACTTTTACACTGGCCAACTATCGGGCTAGAAATCCACATAATCTTAGGGTTTTCTTATAAAGCTTACTTCGTTAAATAAAAAAAGTTACTTATAAATAAAGTACTCTCTTGCACGGATGAGTACAACCCAATCTTCATATTATATGAGCTTTCTCTGAGTCAAATGTCTTAGATTAAGAAAAAGAATACAATTTGTTATCGACAATAAAACTCAAATTATTTCATAATAAAATGATTAAAATATTTGAGATGATTTTATATTATGTTGATAATCACCTTACTACTTATAAATGGACTATAAAATTTGCTTACTATAGCATATGTTTATAATTTGATTTATATGAGTAATAATTTACTTAATGATATTTTGTGTATTGATGAAATTTAAATCATATTAAATATATATTCTAAATTAAAATATGCATATAAAGTATTTCAAATATATGCTAAATTTAGAAAGTAAATCTATGCCACATTAAAGCAGGTTTGCTTGTTAATTTAATGGATGAAGGTATTTTAAATGTAAAACAATTATTCTAAGGTCCTCAATTAGTATTTCAACCAAAACTAAATATAAAAAAATATAAGGCGACAAAAGAAAAGAATAGCAAAAAAAAAAAAAAAAAAAGACAACAAACTCAAGAACTTAAAAAAAATCTTCGATAGAGTACGTTGAAGCTTCTGAATCAATGATTTAATTTTGCAAAGTGTAAAACACTTGATTGAAAATCTGATGTTCACCTCTCAAGATTCATCAAGAAGAGAGCATGTGTTGGAATTTTCAAGTTAAGAGCAACTCTCCCATGAAGAGAATGAGGGCTAATTATAAGTAAAAGATTATTTAACTTAATTTTAAAGAAATTTATTATCTAATATTTTTTTATCAAATAATGATATGATATTATATAAATAATTGATATATATTAAAGAAATATTAAATTCAGACGGCTAGTCACATGTGTAAGTAAAAAGTCACCAAATGTATCTAATAGAATATAAAATAGTTAACAAACTTGCAATATTAAAATCAAATAATATTTGAAAAATTTTTATAATCCAATTTGAATCACAAGTGGGCCATTTAATTTATGAATTTGCAACTACAAAATGTAGTGAATCCAATGGAATAAAAATCAAACTGAAATTCAATGACTATAAAATAATATATATTAAAATAAAAATGTTTATATATTAGATTTATTTTAAAACATATTAAATTTTTATACAAAAATATTAAATATTTTAAATAAAATCACTTATATATTAGCAAATTTTTATAAGAATTTTAGTTTAAAATGGATACATTAAATATACTAAAAAAATGTCAAGTAATTAGATTTGTTATTTGTAATTATCCTAATTAAGTATCTTTTTTATTTTATCAAATAATAATATGATATGTATATATATATATATATATATATATATATATATATATATATATATATATATATATATATATATATATATATATATATATATATATATATATATATATATATATATATATTATATTATATTAAAGAAATATTAAATTCAAATGGTACTCACATGTGTAAGTCAAAAAGTCACAAAATATATCTAAAAGAATATAAAAAAATTAACATACTTGCAATATTAAAATCAAGTAATGTTTGGATAATCATTATAATCCGATTTGAATCACAAGGGGGTCATTTAGCCTATGAATTTGTATCTACAAAATCTAGGAATCCAATGGAATAGAAATCAAACCAAAATTCAATGAATATAAAATAATATTTATTAAAATAAAATTTTTTATATATGTAGATTTATTTTAAAACATATTAAATTTTCATACAAAAATATGAAATATTTTAAATAAAATCACATATATATTAGCAAAATTTTATCAGAATTTTAGTTTAAAATGGATACATTAAATAAACTAAAAAAATTTCATGTAATTAGATTTTTTATTTGTAATTATCCTAATTAAGAATTTGATTTTGATAAATTTTATACTATATATGATGCATTTAAAAATATATAAATTACCATAAAATTTAATTAATTAAGGAATCTTATTGATTTAAATGATATTTCTTTATTAGATTTAAACGAGATTTGACTTTTAACTGGACAAAATGGAGAAAAAGGATTCATGTAGCCGACCCCACGTAGTGGGACAAAGGCTTGATGTTGTTGTTGTTGTAAGGAATCTTATTGATATCTAATTAATCTTTATTCTTAATTTGATAATAGGTAAAGCACATCAATAGATACATGAATATGTGAGCAAATCAAATTATTCAATTAGAATTCTATAGACCTTTAAGTTACTTCTAAATGAATAAAATCTGAAATATTATATTTAAAGCTCCCTGCTATCTATTTTTATCCATCTGGTGTCTTCTATGCTCAAATTTTGATTGAATTTGGATTGTGAAATGTACATCCCATATAGGTATTCATCTTGCACATCTATGGATCCAATACACCTGAAATAATTATCATACATATTAGAATATTGAGGCATACATTTTTTATTATCAAAATCAATATAATAAATCATCAGGTTCCTAAGGCCAACATAATCTTTTGATCCATCTTATGTTGTTTTTTTATCAACATAACTTGAAATTGAAATTTCGTCAAAGTGAATATATCTACCAGTTAGCTGTCCAATACATGAATGCTTTGCTGCTTCTCAAGTGTGATTTACATATGTTCTTCACAACACAATGCATATCTATAAGATAGTGTGCCTTATATGAGATAGTAAGCCACTGTATTTTTTTTTTTAAGATTAATGAGCAAGTTGTTTGGAAAAGTAGTGCTTATGTATGTTTCTAACTTTATATATTGAAGTTTTGTGTTATTTATTATGAAACTCTAATTGTGCACAAAAAGTTCTGAAAAAATGCATGGCATTGCGCTGATATTGAACATGGTTCCTGTTGACTTACAAAATTGAAAATTTAAGTTATCTATATGTTTGGAATATGGCTTGAATGATCTTTATTATGTCTACTTGAAGGAACTTATCTGTCTGTAATGTCAAGAAGTACATGGTTAATTTTATGACTGAATGAGTTTGATCTATTAGTTAGGTTTTGAGTATATAGTTCAACTTTTTAGGTGACCAAACACTTGAGGTACAGTGGTATCTCTATACCACCTGTTTATGAAGAATCCTTTAAGAAAGCAGTTTGGGCATTTCAGCATCAGAGAGTATATGATCCAGAGAAGGAATGCATAGTACATCTATCAGATGTTCCTCAGGACATAGGAGAAGACCTGGACTTTTTGGGGCCATATCCTTGATAAACTAATTGTTTTTTTTTTTCCTTTTTTTTTTTTTCTTTTCCAAATCTCGTTTCTTAACTAATCGCACTTGGTTGCCTCCAGATGTTGTGAAAGGCATAGCCAAAGGAGATCTTGATCCATTGACAAAAGGACCATTCCAGGTTAGTAATAGCTTTTATAAAATGGAAATAGATCTATGTATCATTTTCCATTAGTTGTCTTGTCCCTCTCACAGAAGTTTTATATAAGTTATTGAAATGGGATCAAAATAGTCCCTCAACTCTTTGTGAGGGGTCAAAATGGTCACCAACTCTTTTGAGGGATAATTTGGTTCCTCGACTTCTTAATAATGGGCCTTTTTTATCATAACATCAAATTTTATGGTTAATGGTATTAAATCAAAGGGTATTTTGGTTATTTTTTAATTAAATTATTTATTAAATATAATTTTTAAATGTTTTATTAATAATTTAGTCTATAATGATCCTAAATTAAAACTAGAATTATTAATAATTTTGAAATTAAAACTAGAATTATTAAAAAAAAATTATTAAAGAAATGTTTAATATATTTTTTAAAACCACTATTACTTGAAAATTACATTTAATAAATAATTTAATTAAAAATGACTAAAATACTTCTTGATTTAACACCATTAATCTAAAAATTTAATGTTAGGACTAAAAATGCCCTTTTTTAAGGAGCTGAGGGACTAAATTGATCCCTCAAAATAGTTGGGGAACATTTTGGTCAATCACAAAGAGTTGAGGGACTATTTTGATCCTTTTCTCATAAGTTATTACTTATTAGTTGTTATCTTTCCAAGTTGTAAAAACGGAGGTTTTATACAAGATTCTGATAGAGATCATGTTCATGTAGCCAACTATAATCATGCATTAGTAATGATATTTTCACATTAGTATAAGAGGATTGAGTAAATTCTTTGGGATTGCCCATGTTCAATGAGCTTTATCATTTATCAACAAAGAGGATGTGCTTATTATGCATATGCTACCTCCACTGGCTTGGGAGACGAATGATTTTGTTAACTTGATACGGTTAAGAAACTATTGATTACGTCCAATATTGCTCTCATGAAGGGAAAAAAGTTGAAAAAAATATTTATCATGTGTATACTGATTTTCGCCAGAATTTTGAACTATTAGAACTTTCAGAACATAAAAGACATAAGAAGCTTAATAATACAACAGTTGAAGTTGAGAATCTAGCCTTTTTCATCATGCAGTTTATGTCATTACATAATTGTGTTTCCACATTTCATTTTTCAGTTTTCTATAATGACTTGTTCGCATAATTGGGAAGCGCCCTCATTTTTCTATTATTTTTTTCTAGGTTGCTTCTTTCATGCAATTAGTACTCCTGATTATTGGACGTTATACTATGTTCCCTTCCTCCTTGAACAAATAATTAGCAGACTGGGTTTTCTATGTTCGATGATAAGCAATAGTGGATGGAACTGGTCATCTTTTTATTTGATGATTATCCTCTTTATACTATGTTCCCTTCTGTCTATTATTGCTTCTTTACTTTTCTGCAATTTCTCTTTCCCTGTAATTTTTGGGTAGAATATTATTCTCCTTCTGATCCTCAAGAGAAACATTAATAGAAAAGAATAGAGCTTGTTGGAGCAAGCTACAACTGATAGTTGGAAGTCTTTTGCCAGATTAAAAATCATTAAGGTTTGAATATGTTTCTTTCGCATTAGGGGTGTCAATTTTTGACACGACCCGAACCCGAAACAGGTCGGGTTCAGCAAATCAACCCGTTTTAAAAATCGGGTCGGGTTCGGTTGACCCGAAATTCAGAGATTGACCCGTTTTGATCCGAAAATCCAAGATTGACCCGATTTTTGACCCGAAAACTAGCAATTTTGGGTCAACCCCGAGTCATTCGTGTCGGGTCGGGTTGACCCGGACTCAAATCGGGTCGGGTTTGGGTCTAGAAACCTGACCCGTTTTAAAAAATGGTTCGGGTTCGGGTTGACCCAAATAGTGTCGGGTCAATTCCGGGTTCGAACCGAACCCGACCCGTTGACCCGAATTGACACCCCTATTTCGCATAAATAAAGCTTTTGAAAATATTTGCCTATTGAGTCTTTCAGTATTGAAATGACAAACGCAGAGAGTTGCAAGTGACCAGGCAAGGGGTTTTTATAATTGGGGACAGCTAACTGAGGGGACTTGCAATTCTTAGCCTTCATTATGTTCTTTTTGCATCACATGTTTTACAATTGAATCTTTCTGGATATCTTACCATTTTGTTATTTCGTGATGGACTTTATTTGATGACCAGTTGAGCAATTATGATCTTTCACAATTTAACCACTTCTTTCTGATTTTAACAGGTGGAAACATCAAGCTCAGTGTTGGTTGTTGATAAGGCATTTGCAATGGAAAATTCTGAGACTATAGGCAGAAGAAAAAAGCTAGAGTTACCTGTACAGAAAAATGTTTTGACTAATTACTTCTGTATCCTCTTTATTACTTTTCAAGTAATCTCTCAGTTTTAGAGAAGGTGCTTGCCTATATTTAATATTAAAAATACAAATTAATTTAATATTAACAATTTAATCAGAGGTCTCATGTTCCCCCATCACACACACACACACAGATACAAGATTAATTCACTAATTATGGTTAAGTGTGTTAGAGTTTGTTTTTCAGGGTCACATGTCTCTCTTTTCAGTTATTTTTCTCTTGTTTTCTCTTCCTTATGTTGTGATCATACAATGTTCTTTTTAATGTCATATCTCGTCTAAGTATACATTTCAATGTATCTTTTTTTATGTGCTGCCATTTTGATTATCGTTAAAGTGCATTCAAGTACGTCAATCCTTCATCTTCACGTAACATTTTTATTACTCAATTTTCAGATTTCCTTAACACTACGAAGGCTTAGCTTCTATTCAAGCTAAGCGGAAATTCAGGGCCCCGAAATTTACGCCTAAGGTCTTAATGAAATCTTCTTCTCCGTGCTCTAGTAATCCTGATTCTGATTCAACCGGTTCAGATGAAATGCCTCTTTCTTCTACGACAGACCGATCACAAGACTTCCTGCTTAATTCAGGGCATTCAAATGATAAACTACCGGGAACACCTTCTGTTAGTAATTTAGATGCTAGTTACCCATCTTGTTTGACATGAATTTATTTGCATCAATTAGAATGCTTCCCAATTTTGTTTTGTTTTAGATGGAAGATAGACCGACCAATAGATGCAATAAGTTTTTGGGGTTTCCCTTGCATGGTAAGTTTTTTTCATACTATTATTCAGCTTAAGTTACTGATAGTAGAAAGAACTGCAGACTTTTGTTTTTCAATTCTGTTGCAGGAAGTTATGTTGGTAAAAGATGCCCCAGTCCATTGCAGGAATCATTTCAAAATGCTGTCAACCCAAAGTCACATGAACATGGAACCGAGCTAAAATGCACAAGTCTAGAAAATAAATCAGTGAAACGAATTGTCAGTACGAGCCCCTTTTTCAGTGATAACTCATTAAACGAAGTTGCTACCGTGGATCAAAATATACTTTCGTGCAAGAATAAAGAAGATGGCACTGTTGTTTTGAATGATCATCCAGTTTCTTTGGGTGAAACAAAGCGGATTAGCTTCCTGGAAACTTCAATCAAGAAAAGAAAGACTGCTCATCCTTTTGATGTAAATGTTATATTTTCTGCAATTTTCCTTTCTATATCATTTTATTTAGTTTTACTTTTATAGAACTAATGTATTGGAAATTATATATTTAGTTGGAAACTCTTCCACTGCAAAATGTAAAATCAACTCCTGCCATTGCTGGTCAAGGTATGGCATAATCTATTCTCCTTATCACTATTATTATTCTTATCATTGATACCTATAATAATACACTGAGTGCTTTTGGGCTGGATAGGATTGGCATGCAAATTACTCCCTTGTCTTTCAGTTGAATATTTTGCCAATGAAAATTAAGGGTTTTAGACTATTGAGTGTCACATGTTGCACAACTCATTTAAAGTGTGCGAGACATCAAATCACTAAATCAAAATGTTCTCTACGTGTCTCCTCATCATATAGTGCAAATAAGTTGAAAAAGATGATTTTAAACTTTACAGTCATCATTCCCTTAGGATAACTCTCTGATGAGATGATTTTAATTATGTCCGATGCGTCTTTAACATATCAATAAGTGACAGACCTGATCCAAATAGTATTGTAAATCCAACTTTAATTGCTTTTAACTAAGCTATCTTATTCACTTTTTTCTATAGACACTTCTTGTACCTATAGAGATTATAAATCTTGCATCTTTTTAGGTTTACCCCTTAGAAAAATTGTCTTGGACTACGTGCGAGATCAAAGAACTCTCTCTGGAGCCTTAAATTATTTTGGATTTAATTATTGTGATCTACTGGAGGGATTAATTCCTAATTGATCCAGTAGGATGTATGTGAGGAGAATTTCCAATTCAATGGCTGGATTGCCATGGATTGAAAGTTCTCTTTACAATGTCTTAGACCCATAAATATTTAAATATGGTTTGAAGGGTACCTTTATGCAATGGTGCACAGGAGCTAGAATCAATTGTAGCTGGTTTGTGGGGACCCGGGGAGTGGTTTTCTTTTAGGTGGAAACAGTTGGGAAGCATTGGATATATAGACGGTGTGGGCTCCGAAAATTCGGCCCCGGCCTCCGCCCGCTTTTCTTTTTTTTATTTGGCGAGGGAGTTTTAACTGAATAAGTTCCGAAGTAAATTTTGGAAGGCAGATGGGTTTGTAGATAAGACACTACCCAGAGATTTCGCCCTCATTTTGCGAGGACTTTATGATCTGAGTTCTGGTTTCCTATAGGCGCAAGCTCCTATAGTTAATTACCCCTCCCGATCACGAGAGAGAACTTTCGATTAAGGCTAGTCGTCAATCAGATACGTATGATATACGTGTTATCTGGCATATAGTAGCAGCATGGGTATGGAATTTTGGAAATTTGAATATTTGGATGATTGAAAATTTGAAGGTTCATATGTTTGGAATTTAGGTTGAGAGATTTGATATTTAAAACTGGAATTTTCACCATCTGGAACTTAAAGCGGATGGTGGGGGAATGGATGATAGACCCGACAAAGATCCCATGGTTCCGTCGTCCCGGGCCATCGTGGTCCCTGGTCTACTTAGTCAGAGGAGGTAGTCGACCCAACCTGACAGAAGGATCCTTGTTGGCAGCCATGGGTTGCTTCGTCCAAGGGTACCTTGTAGATATGGGATGAGTATTTGCCTAAGGGGACAAATTTAAATCCACCTTAGCTAACAGAGAGCTTTGTACCCTATCGATCATATCCTATTGATTCATATCTCAAGGATTTGATGCCAATAAAGAACGCATCGGTGCTGGCCATAACCGGTATTTCGTGGTGCCATTTGGCGGCAAAACCACTCGGTTCAGAGGGCCCCGGGTCATAACCGTTTATCCTGCGGTGCCATTTGACGGCGAACCGCCGGTTAGAGAACACGTACCACGTCCTTACTGACAGTAGATTTTTTGAGAATGGATCCTAGTAATATTTTCGACTAGGCATTTGGCTCTATGTGAGCTGAAGTAAATTTTAATTTGTCCACCCCAGAAAACTGTTACGGAGGGTGGATGGATTTTGCTTTAAGTGTTCGATAGTTGGATTTCAAATTTTAAAAGTTTTTCTGGATTTTTGGATTTGAGATTTTCTTTTGGATTTTTGGATTTTGGTATTTTTGTGGAGTTTTTAGATTTTTGGATTTTGTTGGGTATTTGAGTGGCATTATGAAAATATTTAGAATGGACCCCTCCGGTTGAGATTTTCATTCAGCACGGCCATTAACAGGGTGTTTGGGGTCATTTCAATTTAAAGCTTGGACCTTGTCGACTCTGTCTAGCTGTCGACAGAAGATCGGGTTTCGTAGGCTTCGTGCATTTATTAGTGAATTCATATTGTTGTAGGCCTTGAAGGCCTAATATGAATGTTTTAAAGCAAATATACCGGTCGCCACAACTTTATATTTGCTTAATGGTTCGAACCCTGTCGACTTCTATTGACCCGTATAGAAGGATTGGTTTCGAACCTGAATTCACTTGTCAACCCCCCCAGCATCCCTAGACGTCACGTGTGTACCAATAACACGCTCGTCGGGGCCCATGCGGGTGTTTGGGGGCATTTTATAATTGAACCATGTCCACTCCTTTTTACCTGCTAAGGAGGATCGAGTTTAAAATTTGATAACCCGCGCAGCATCCCTAGACTTCACGTGTGTACTAATAACACGCTCGCCGGGGCCCATGCGGGTGGAGATTGTATTTTCCCCTTTAGTGTACCTATGTGTATACAAATTATAGTGCACGTGCGGGGGTATTTTAAAAGTATTTGTAGACGCCTTCTGTCTGCTTGTATGGATGTTGCAGATCCGGTGGCGTGGCGTTGTAGTTTGTGGACGCCTTCTGTCTGCTTGTACGAATGTTGCAGATCCGGTGGAGTGGCGTTGTAGTTTGTGGACGCCTTCTGTCTGCTTGTACGAATGTTGCTGATCCGGTGGCGTGGCGTTGTAGTTTGTGGACGCCTTCTGTCTGCTTGTACGAATGTTGCAGATCCGGTGGCGTGGCATTGTAGTTGTGGACGCCTTCTGTCTACTTGTACGAATGTCGCAAATTCGGTGGCGTGGCGTAGCAGCTTCTGAATAGAATCGTTCGCTGCTTCGTACAGGTAGACTGTCATGCACTACTCGTGGCTTTTTGCAGGTGGATCGTAGTGCACTAACTAATCTCCTGCCTTGGGTCGTAAGAGCTTGTGCTTGTCGTATTCTCCATGTATTTTGTTGTGGTATTTGATCTCGTATAGTATATCCGCTACTGCTATAGGTAGGCAGGTAGATGTACTCCATATATTGAAATTGACTTCAGGATACTGCACTTACTGAAGTCTTTCTGCATCTACCCATCAGTGGCATGTGGCACATACATCTGTCTTCGTAGAGAGATCGTATGTGTAGCAGATCTTTCATCTTTGCTTGTAGAGATCCAATATATTTGCTTGATGTTGAATGAGGGTTGACTACAAGAACATTACAACATTCATTGGCTCTTGCTACATAGTTTGTAGGTGCTAGCACTTATTGTAGTATCATCAATCTTTACTTATAACGAATAATCGTATTTTCTCGACATTGGACAATGATTGATTGTAAATGTGTTGTGACATTCGTCGCCTTCACTTGAGTTGTATTGCTTACATGAAGTTCATTTGAATGAAATCACTTCAAGCAAATTACATCGAAGCCCACAAGTACTTAGCATATGCTTGTGTATGAATTGTCAAAATCATTCATGCTATTTATGGATTGTTTAAGCCCAACAATTTGCATGACCCTTCATTATCATTTGTGAGCGAATGATGCTAGAGATCACACAATCTTCATTATCCTTAAACATAACTTGTAGTTTGAAAGGGACTTCATTGTTTTGGATGATAATTTCACTATGCATCTTGGGTCGATTGCTTGGCACCAATCATCTTCAATTCACCTTCAATCACTTAAGAGCATGATAGAGGTACATTGCTTTTATTCATGGCATTCCTCATTCTTGTTCAATCAATTGCTATTTAGAAGTGAGTTATGCCTTATATTACAAACCAACTATCATGCTTCAAAGCTCTCATATTGATGGCTTTACAATCAAGCCATATCTTCTTACAATTTTTTTTTCTTTTTGTATATTCACCAACATCTCAATCACAATTGAGATGATAATTGCAAATTCTCATTGTCCAAAATTTCACCTTAAAGCATATGATCAATTCATACTTGAATCTTTGATTTTATCATTCACATAATTCATGATGATTTTTATTTTAAACATTAAAATTTAATTCAAATTGGATTTAAAATCATTTATTCAATGCTCATTTGAATTCAATCTTCAAGTTTCAAATTTTTTATATTTGGTTCATTTGATGTTCCAACCAAATTCAGTCTCAATTCATGTCCTTGCTTGAGCCCAAATAACAAGCTCAAGTCATATATCACATGTCCTTCATATGTTCAAAGAGAGTTCAGGCTCAATGTGAGCCTCTTCAGTTCATCGAGTCCCCTGCTGTCCTTGCAAGTGCAATTTCTTGTCCAAGTTTGAATCAAAGTTCAATGCAGTCCCAAATTGAGTCCTCTTGCATTTTGTTCCAATGTTAATTTCATTTGATTAAACTTTATTTAAATTTAAATTTTATGCTCAAGTTATATTCAAATCAACTCCCAATTTTGCCAAAGCCCCAAATTTCAATGAAAATTTTGGCAGCCTTCCGACGTCTCCCCGTTTAGGGGAAAACTACGGAAAATTGGGCCTCCCGCCACGCTAGAGAAAAGCGTGCACGGTAGGTGCCCTCGTACGAGGACACCGCGGCCGTGAAATTTTTGTTCCCCACCACGCCAGAGAAAGGCGTGCATGGGTTTGCGGGCACCGGTTTAAAGCAAGTAATTTTATATTTGACCCCATCTCACCGTAGGCGTAGCACCGGATTCCCTTCCCACCACGTTAGAGAAAATCGTGCATGAGTTGGTTTTCCGGTCCGACACTAACGCCAAAAATGGAGTTTTGTGATTACCCGCCTTGTCGCAAGCATCATAACGAATTCCCTTCTCACCACGCTAGAGAAAAGCGTGCATGAATTGGTCTTTCGCCGCGTTGCGAGCGCCGGGATAGGTTTTCTAAGTTTAGAGCTTTATACCTGCTCGGGGTTGATGATGACGATGGGGTGGCACAAAATGAAACAATAATTTTTTTTTTTCCTATTTCTTTCTTTTTGATCTCCTCCCTTTTCTCTTCCTTTTTTTTTTTTAGATACATGCATATCTTTCTCTTTGTTTTACAAATATGGGCCAATATGGAAGTACACGGGCTGAAATAAACAACTATAATGGGCTAATGTTTGGAGAAAGGTAAGCTCATGTATGCAGATTTTGAGTAGATTTGAGATAATGGGCAGATAAATGGGTTTATGTAGAAATAAGCTTGCTGTTTTGAATTTTCCCCAAAAAGGTAATATGACACTCAACGGGCTGCAGCTTATAATGGGCTGAATTTAATAAATCAGGAAGAGCTAAATAGATTTGCTATCATGTGAAAGAATGAAGATAGCTGGGTTAATTTCATAGGCAAAGAAGATAGTGAGGTTAATCCTGAACCGATACACCAATCATGCATCTCAAGGATCGGTTGGGTTTCTGATGAAGCTCCAGTTGAAGTGGTTTTTGATGCTAACGGGGAGAAGCACATATTCAACGGATCTAACCCATCTGCAGTCGGTTGAGGAGTTCGACTTCACCTGGGGTCAGAACTGTTGGATCGTCGGACAAGGCTTGGGCGAGAGCAAGAAGAAATCAGTAGTGGGTTGGCGTGGATTGAAAGCTTCCAAATAGAAAAGCTGAAGGTATTGTGATTATTTGTTGCTGTGGTGGAGAGGCGAAGTGGCTGAACCGAACAGTTGCTTCAGCTAGTTAATTTGGGATTCTGTCGTGGAAGAGGAATGACATGACGAAATCTGAGTTGGGGCTAGCTGGATGGAAGTAGACGTAAAGGAGGGAGCTCCCTCTCGGTTGATCCTGGCGTGAAACAGAGAAGGAAAAGTCAACAGTTGAACTGAGACAAGTTGCTGAAATCAGCGGCTAAGAAGGATCAAGTGTGGTTGGCGGATAGGTGAAGTAGAGAGAACGAATGGCCGTTCGGGAAGGCATGAAGACTGGAGGCCATGGGAAACTGCCGCAAGTTGTGGAGTTGTATGCATCCATAGGCGTGGAATCGGGGTGCTGGAGTTCTTTCAAGGCTTTGGCTTTGACGTAAACGGGAAGGCTTCTATTGCAAAAGGCTTGAGAGATTCCCCGAGAATGAATGGTTCTGTCGTCTCTCTTTTAACGAATGAAGCCTCATTTTTTTTGTTCGCCCAGCTTCTGAGTGGATTTGATCCCGAATCAAAGGGCAGCGGGATTTGAGGGATTCAAAGCAGGGATTCTGAACAGGATTCAGAACGGCTAATACGAGATTTGCCTGAAATGGGCTCCTGATTTATTTTGGACTTTTGATTTCTTCTTTTCCAATTACCTTACTAGGGTAATGGACATTAATTAACTCTTAAATGACAGAAAATTGTCAGATGACCAAAATAATGTATCGATTTGTGTGATTTTCTTGAAATTTGTGTATATTTCATCTCGTAGTGCGTGTCGATCTTGCCGAACAATCATAATTGGACAAATTAATAGTGGATTTAGGGTATTGCTGACGTTCAGGACGCAATGGAGCTATTCGTTTCGCGATCAAAATTCGATTGGGCAACCCCAAGGCCTCTTTCCCCGGTATGCGCGTTTTGCCTCGAAATTCGTGCCATCGTTATGGATACTTCAAATTGAATAAACAAAATACAGTTTTCAGAGGTTGACAATGCTCCGGACGCAATGACGCTGTCCGTTTGTCGATCCGGCATCGTTTGGTCTCCGACGATGCAATTTTCTCGATATGCGCGCCATCGCATCATATTTAGATTGCCTTTGAAATTTGTGACACCATATCAAACGATCCAATTTAATCAAATAAAATGTAGATTCTTAATGGAGATGATGTTCCGAACGCAATGGCGTTGTCCGTTTGTCGATCGGACGTCGTCCGAGCATTTTCGAGGCCTCGTTTCCGTCGTAACGCATTCTTTTATATCATATTTGCATCGCCTAAAAATTCACCACCATCTCGGATGATCCAAATTTATTAAATAAAATGTATATCCTAAATGTCGACGTCATTCCGGACATGGCGCTGTCCATTTGTCGATCTGAAATTGTTTGGGCGACATCGAGGGCCAAATTTCTCGATATGCGTGTTATTACCTTGGGATCCATGTCACCATTACGATTGATCACAATTATTCACAAAAGATGTATATTTTGAATGTCGAGGACGTTCCGAACGCAATGGCATAGTCCATTTCATGATCGGACATCATTTAAGCGACGTCGAGGCCTGATTTCCTCGAAATACGCGTTGTCTCGAAATTTATGTCACTCATTAGGATGATCCAAATTGAATAAATAAAATACAGTTTTTGAGTATTTGCAATGTTCAAAACACAATGACGAAGTCCGTTTGTTGATCCGACATCATTTGATCAGCCTCGCGCTTTAATTTCGAGCGTCGGTCGTCTCTTTTGGCCAATCTCATCTGATTCAATTGCGAGGGGCCTCGACCCAGTAGAATTCAGTGTCCTGATCGCAATGATACCATCTGTTTGGCATTTGGAGGTCATTAGACACCTTAAGTGACGTGTTTCATCAATGCACATATTGTTTTATTTATCAGTTTGAGACATTTCTCGCGTGGTCTGATGTATAGGGGTCAACGGTTTTCAATCAAAGAGGCCTCGCCCAAGCTCTCTCGAACTTGGGTTTGAAGTAGGCGTGTCAAAATGAGTTTTCGGGTCGGGTTCATCAAGTCCAACTTGAAACTAAATTGCCTTCAATTGACCTGACCCGAACCTCAATTAGCTAAACTGGTCACAATTCTAAAATCAAACATGACCCACTTTTAACCCAATTTGATTCAACATGCTGACGCGGTTGGATAGCAGGGGTGACCGAGCATGGGAGGTTGAGGGCCAATGACCGAACGAGCGCTTTCGGGCGAGCGGGGGAGCATGACAGAGGATGAGCGCCGATTTCTTTAGGGTTTTGAAGCTGGCCTGAACCCGACCCAAATTTACAATCGGGTCAAAATTTGAAATCCATATCTGACATGTTTTTTGAAGGGTTGACCCGAACCCATAATTTTTGGGTTGGGTTTGCGTCGGATTTTTAGGTCTTGTCAAATATTGGCACCCTTAGTTTGATGGGTTCTAGAAGGCTGGGGAAGGTGAGGGATTGAACGCTCTATCACTGTGGAAGCTCAAGGATTCAAATGTTGGATTAGAACTCCTATGAAACAAGAGTATTTATAAAACCTTGGAATTTGAATGTAGATAAAATTCCGACCATTGTTGACCATACAAGACTGTTAGGCTAGTTCATGGAGGTCGAATAGGCTGCTACCAGGCTGTTTGAGTGAATGAAAGAGCTGAGGTGAGCTGGGTGGTTGAAATTAGCCAATTCATATTTCAGTGGCTTGGATTTTGTCTGTTTTTTGGCCACCCTACTCTCCCCTTGTGCTGGGTTCGGTTTAGGAGTGATGATGGCAGGGTTTATAATTATTGAGCTGGTTTGAATTGGGCTAAGGTAGTTTTAATTGGGATTTAAACCATTTGGGATAGATTGGGTTGGCTAAGAGAGCTAGTGTAGGATACTAGGCTCCTAATGACAGGGTTTAGGTCTAATGATTTGAATGCATGAAGGTTAATTCCATGGTAGAACACATATAGGTCTTATGGGTCAATCATGGTTGATTTGGTCTAATAAGTTACTTTTTAATAGGAGTTATTGATGCTTATAATACATTTGTAACATGATATTCTATAATGATGTTAAAAATGAGAACAAATTTTGTAGACTTAGCTCGTTTGTTTGCAATTCAAATAACAATATATATTCAGGCTCACTTTACTGTAAAGGTATCAGTTAATGTTATGTATTTACTAAGCATAACAAAATTTGTTAATGAGATTTCAATTCTATTTCATTGAATTACATAACATTTTGATTGATAAGTGCTAACACATCCCATTGCATTGAACTGATAACACTGACGTGCGAATAATATCGAACAAAATTGGGACAAAATTGTCCCAATCTTCCTTAGTAAAACTCATTTTATTTACTTAACAATCACAACAATGAAAATGTTGATGTACTAACTACTGTTCAGTAGATCATATTTATAATATTCCATTTCTTGTAACATAGAGAACTTGGCTAATATTATATTTCACTGCAGGCAACAAAGATGAGAACAGCAAGAGCTTCGGGCGTGACATTTCCCATGTAAACGACTACTGTGGCATAGCAGAGAAATCTATGGAGAAGTTTGTTTCGCTCATGAATTCTTTTAGGTACAGTTCATCAGGTTCACGTGCCAGTGGTCTTCGTGCTCCTCTGAAGGATGTGAGAAATACATGCTCCATGAGGTATGTGAAAGCTTAAACTTTAAATGTAATTCATTTTTCCTATAAACTATTTACAATTATCTTTCCTTTCATTTTCGTAAGGACGAACAAAGCTGCTGTTGATTTCAGTGAATTTTCCTATAAGCCAAGAAAAAATACTGCTCGAGTTGTCTCATCGCCATCCAAATTTGATTGATATCTTAAAGCAAAATTGATATATTTTTTTTCTACTTTGATCTCATCATGTGGAATTGTAAGCTTTTGTTGTAACCAATCTGTTGTATTGTACAATAATATTTGCATTGCCTCATGCTGGCTGTCTTCGTTGTTTTATTCAAATTGGCTGCTTGTGTAGCAGAACAAGTTTTTGCTTTGTTTTTTGCTCTAATTTTCTTTTCCATGGGGCAATAATACAATTTTTTCTATATCAATTTTGTTCTACTAATTCTTCTTAATCTTTTGGCATTCTATTCCTTTCTTTTGGAGAATGTTATTTTTTATTGTATTTGATCATAGCAATAACAACAATATCAAGCTTTTATCTCAGTACATTGGTTCGACTACGTGAATCCTTTTTTTTTAGGGATTCACATCATGATTGTTCGATTGTTATGTAAGCATTTTGATGTGTAGAGTTGAATGAAGTTCATGTGGTTGAGTTTGGTCCAGTATTATGTAACCGTTATGATTATTATACTAGAAGAAGAAAATGTTATAAGTTTAAAGATTTAAATAGAATTTATGCAACTTTTAAATCCATGCTCTCAAATCATGAATGGTTGGAGGTTTGAACCCTCTCTCCCATATGCTCCAACTGATCGAATATCGGGATATCCTCTGTGCAGCAGGAGTTCTATTCTCTGATGTTTGTATCATATAATGATATATGAGAACCATTGCACTCCCAGAAAATATGGGATTCATTGAAGAAGATGAATCCCGACCGTAACAGGAGCTAATATCCATTATGTCATTATTGTTCTATATCATTATTCTTCTACTCGTTCTTCTTAATCTTTTGGCATTTTATTCATTTCTTTTAGTTAATTTGTTATTTTTATTGTATATGATCATCAACAATAACAATAACATCAAGATTTTATCTTAGTACATTTGCTCGATTATGGTAATCCCTTTTCTTTAGGGATTCACATCATGATTGTTTGATCGTTATGTGAATGTTTTGATGTGTAGAGTTGAATGAAGTTCATGTGGTTGAGTTTGGTCCAGTATTATGTAACCGTTATGATTATTATATTAGAAGAAGAAAATGTTAAAAGTTTAAGGTTTAAATAGAATTTATACAACTTTTATATTTACATTAATAATATTTCTTTTTTTAATCATTACAAAATTGAATCGGATGGGCGAACTAGGACATGAAGTTTGTACAAAAGATCTGGAATGTGCATCGGAAGATGACAAAAGAAAATTGGAATAAAATGTAAAAAGAATGAAGTAAATAATCTTTTACCAAAGAGGGGTTGTTTCAAGTCACCTAGCAAAGGAGTAATGGAATACCCGCTAAGCTTTCCAAGTAGGAAGAATACTTCTCTAATCTAATTTCTATTTCACTTCAATATTCATTTCCTTGTCTATTTGCTTTAATTTAAACTTTGATGTTTTGATAAAGTGAGGTGGCAATTGTGATATGGACTGGTGGACTATAGCTTTAATTAAAATACCAGCTTATTTAACACTTAAGTTTTTTTTTTAGTGTTATTACATCATAACTAGAGCAGCTCATTTTGGTTTGTTGGTTGAGAGTTTTGACTATGAGCTAAGAAGTTTTAGGTTTGAATCTTGCGTATGTGATGTGTATAAATTTATCTTCTTCTTAAAAAAAAAAAAAATTGTAACTAAACTTATTTCAAACCATCGTCAAATTTTTGTAGAACGTTTTCTCTATTATTACCATCAGATTTTAAATATCTGTCATGTAATTAAGATCAGGAGTGTTCATTTGAAATCTGGTCAATTCTCCAATATATTGTATTCTCACTATTCTTGAGTTGAGAGATGAGTTAACCTTTATAACATGTTTAAACACTAATGGGATCATTTCAATTAAGCAAGGCCCCATGTTTTTCCTTTTTTAGGGGTTTTCATATAAAAATTTTGGTGTTTCTATATCATTTCAATTATATATTTTTGTGCTAAATTTTCGTGCACCACGAAGATGTAAAAGCCCTTTCGCTCTACAAAAAATTGACGCAGACTGTGGTACCATTCTCAAAATATTTCTTCAATGAGCAATAATCAATCCCTCAATCATGAACAATAAAATATGGGTTATCAAGTCCCCAAGGCCTCACTTTAGAATACCATATGCGCAGGATGGAAGACTTCAATGTCAAATCCTTCAATTATTGGAGGAGGCTAAACAGTAGAGGGTACCATCACAATTTGATAGAGTTCTCCATCCACAATTCCAACAACATTTTAGAGGCAACATCAATCATGAAGCATTGTCATGCTCACAAGCTTATCAAAATTTCTTTGATGTAATTAGTTTAACACATTCTCTCCACATTGCTCCGCCAACTCATAATCCTTCAGTTATTATAGAGGATTTAAATCAACATCATATTATTAATGCCCCTTAGGATGATATAAGAGATATACTACGAAGAATTATTCAAGTAGAATTTCCTTTGAGGGAATGGAACCAATTTACTCATCCGCACAATTTCTAAGAGTCCTCACACTTAACAAATGAAAATTTTTAACATCCCATTCCATTGGGATTCAAGCTACATACTATTGATTCATATGATGGATCTTTTGTTCCCTATGAACATATTGATCATTTTAAAATCATCATGCATATCTTGCAAGCTATTGATACACTTTATTACCAGGTCTTCCCTAGTACTCTCAAGGGTTAAGCTTACACATGGTTTTACTCATTCTTAAGAAATTCTATCCACAACATCACCCACCTTGCCTGGCTTTTTGTTGAATAATTTATCACAAACCGAAGAAATATCAAAGACACCTATCATCTTTTTAAGATTCATCAAAATGAGGGAGAAACACTTTTCTTTGGAAGCACATCAAATTTTAGGAGTAGTTCTTTAATTATTAAGAGGTGTTTTCAACCTAGACTTCTCATCATTGATGTAAGAGACTGTTCACTCATATGCTGATCAGATTCATCGAGTGGAAGCTCAAATAACTATAGATATGACTATCAATGATCATCAAAAGCAATTTAAGCAATCCTCCTTCAAAAAAAAAAAAAAAAAAAAAGAATTTAATCAGACTATACAATGGAGAAGGCATGATAAGTAAAAAAATGATTACCATTAAATTCATCCAAGATTACTTAACTACACTCTTTTAAATACATGAAGGTCTAACATTTTGATGGAGATTCAAAATTTTGAACATCTCAAGTGGCAAAACCGCTAAGAAATCTAGTAATGTATTGACTAGACTCAATATTATAAACTTTCATTAGTCAAAGGGGCATTCAGCTGAAAAATGCTTTCAATTGAAGGATGAGATTGAATGTCTGATTGACCAAGGTCATTTGAGTCATTATTTATAAAAGTAACTTAAAGATTACCAGCCTCAGAATATAGGAGATCATAAGAATCATGACAATAGCATTATTGACTGAGAGTCCCTCATGTTTGAAATTATTCAAAAAATCCAAACACTTTAGAATTTTTTAATAATATATCTTTCAAGCAAGTTTTATTATTAAATATTAATAAACTTTATATAAATATTATTGCATATAACAACAACCCAGGAAGGCCTGTCCATGAGGTAGCATCAAAGGGAAGTTAATAATGGACAAGGTCCTCGCTAGAAAGACACCATGAGGGCATGTGACAAACAAGTTCTCCACTCATAACCCTCAGGATGGTTAATTTATATGGTAGCATCAAAGGGAAGTTAGTAGTAGACAAGATCCTCAATTCTCACTAGAAAGATTTTATGATAGCAAGTGGTTGATAGGTTCACCACTCATTCAAAAACCTTAGAAGGTAAAAGTCTTAAAAGATTCAAGATTGTCCCAAGATTGTTGAAAAATATCTAAAGTCATACACCTCAAAAGGCACATGTACACCAAAAATCTTAAAAGGCTAAAAACCTCAAAAGATATAGGTACACCAAAACTTTAAAAGGCTAAAAGCCTCAAAATGTACAGATACATAAAAATCTAAGAATGGTAAAAGACTTAGAAGGTATATATTCTTTGATTCTTTAAAAACTTCAGAAGGCTAAAAGCTGATAAGGAATAAAATTTTACAATTATGTTGCTCTAACTAGGGGGCAATATATTAAAGCATATCTCAAAAAATGCATAAAAAAAAGTTTGTTTATTTTGGGGTCAAGTGTCATGACCCAACCCGACCGGGACGGATCCCGCTCGCATCGGGTCGTGCCCAAACTCAAACTAACTGAACTGATTCCAGGATCTGACTTTGGAATTTATTTCTGAACTTTCTTCCAAGCATTTACACATAGAAATAGACACAGAGAGCTACTATAAACATCAAAATACAGCGGAACAGATCATCTATCTTTTTCTTTCTCAAAAGAATCATATAGAAATATAACTCATGGCTTTAAGACAGAAAGAAAAACAGAAAAGAAAAGTCATGACTGTACAAAAATCAAAAGTACAAAATACCTAACAGATCAGACTCTGAACTCCTACTCCAAGACTTCATTCCCTCTCCCAGAACCTGAAAACCACGCAGAAAACAAGGATGAGCTACAACAGCTCAGCAAGACATCAAACCTCCAATCAAAATCCTCAGAATCCACATCAAACACATCAGACAAAAATCCGTACAGAAATCAGATCAACAGAATCGTATATCGAATCAGAACAGAACAGAAATCACAGAAATCATAATTCCAGAAATTGAACCAGAGCAGAATCATACATGTCAGATCAAATCAGAATAGAATCGTATCAGAATCATAAATCATATCAGAATCGTACAGAAATCTGAAATCATATCAATTCAGAACATATCAAAAGTCAGAACAGATTCCCTGACTCTGACAGAATCTCAACGGATTCTGGCCCCTTATGCCTCCCTTCCCAGACACTGACAGAATCTCTCGGATTCTGACCCCTTATGCCTCCCTTTGTGCTCATGGCACCAGAACAAATGTGCTTATAGCACCAGAACAGAACTTATCATCGGATCCAGAACAGAACTTGTTTTCAGATTTCATAGCTCATTTCAGATTTCCCTGACACAGACAGGATCTCACAGGATCCTGACCCCTTATAACTTCCTTTTTATAGCGCACAATCATATCATGTCATTTCAGAACAAATCCGGACAATTTCAGAAATCGTACAAAAATCCAGCGGCATAACGGCAGTATACGAAATTTACACAAAATTCACAGATTCAGAAATTTACCAAATTACCACAGAAGATTCACAACAACATTATAAGACTTTCATTCTACTGCCTAGACAATTTCAGACATCATCAGAAATTACAGTCAAAAGAAAACACCGCCGAATCAAAACTATCCGATCAAAATTCTTCAGAAAATAATTAAAACATGCGCACTCAGCACCTCAGAAACATACCAAAAGTTACGTGGTAAAAACTGAACGAATCGGAAAATAAGGACAAAATTCGCTAACGAAAACGAAATCCGAACAGAAAAATCGTTCAAACTTCACCATTCTGAAAATTGAGAAAGGCGGAATGTGCATTACCTTGCGTACACCGATTTCTTGAACTGTCTCGACAGACGAAAACGGACCGGCGTCGCCCAAAAATCAACTTTTTCACTTTTGCCCTCGACTTTCTCTATCCTCAAAAAGATATTTTATAAAATCTGATTTTTCTCTCTATTCAAAACGAGCTGATTTCTGTTAAATAAGCTTGAGATCAGCCCGGCCGATCGCACGATCGTCCAGGACGATCTGAACAAAATCACTTCGTCCTGGGACGATTTCTCAGGACGATAATTAATTTTCTTGGACGATAAAAACCCCTACTCTCTGACTTTTGCATTGCTCTGATCGTCCCGGGACGATCCCCAATCGGCCCGGACGATCCTGGGAGGAAATTTTCCTGTAACTTCTGTACACATTCTGGAACAAAATTTCAACTGATCGTCCCGGGACGATCCGCGATCGGCCCGGACGATACTGGAGCAAAACTGATGTTACATCAAGTTCGTAAATCGATATTATTATTACATAAAAATGGAGTACTCACTACTTCAAATAAACATCAATCTCTTAGAAAACTATATGTAATATTATTAGATTTACATGATATTAATATAATAAAATTCTATATCAGATTCAAGCATAAAATCTTCTTCATCTAAAATATTGATATAAGGAGCTGAATAAAATTGCAATGTTTTTATCAACGTCATCTCATAAAATGAATCCCATTTGAAGAGCACATGTCTGGTTAGAACTTTTTGGGCCAAAGATCATCATGTCATTCAATGCATAAAACTTCTTGCAATTCATCGCCAAATCATCAAAGCGAATGGTAGAAGCAATGTCATCAATCAAAACAGAAGGGGAAACTCTTGGTGCATTTGCTAATCCACCAATAGAAGAAATATTTCAACTCATTCAAGGAAATATTAGAGCCCCATCAGGCCTCCACCAGACGCTTGTCACAAACGTCGCTACTGCATCATAGAAAAAAAATAACACGAGACTCAAATCCAAGACCTCTTAGTTGGGAGCCAAACTTCCAAGCAACAAATCAAAGAGAGTTGCATAGTAAATATTTTTTTTTTTAAATATACAATAAACTAACTTCATAATAACTTTAATAAAAATTTTACTTTTTCTACAACAATTTATGAGTAATTTTTAAAATTGTCAACAGTCATAAATGAAAAAATTATTCTGAGGATGTCTTGATACAAATCTTATCAAGATAGACTTAAAAATTAATAGAGTTATTTTGAAATTAATGTTGCAGATTGAACATATTATTTTAGACTAATCTCAAAATAAGTTTAAAAATTTTGAAACTCATTCTAATATAATTTAAATCGGTACACAATGACATAATTTTATGCATCCCAATTCCCAAACATAACATTAATCATAAGAGTGGGCAGATGCTCCAATGAAGGTTCCGTAAATTTGAATCCGAATAACGGGCAAAATTTGAATTCGAGGTCTTCCACCGTCGATCAAAATGAGCCCTCGTTACAGCCCTCCGATCCGCACTGATGTAGACAGAGGAATTTGAATCCGTTATTTTCATCGCTTTAATCTCTATTCGCTCCGTTCTTTCTCTCTTTTGTAAAACCCTAGACTCTTCCTCTCCTTCCCCGGTGTACAAAGTTCACTTCAGATCGTCAGTTGGTCGACATGTCGGCGATCACTGAAGCTGGCACAGTCGCCCGGCGGACGTTGAAATCCCAAGAATACTTCAACGAGTCGTTAGATGTAGATTCGAGTGGTGTTCGCGAGGGAAGTAAAGCTGAGGTTGGTTGTGCCCAGGGTTTCGAGCTGCGAGTGGATCCAGACTTTTGGAAAGATCACAACGTCCAGGTATTAGAGGATTTCAGTTCAGATGTTGTACTGAGAGGAAATTTTTTCTATTTCCCTCTAAATAGGGTTCTAATCCATTTATCAAAAACTTTTATTTTATTTTATTTTGATCAGTGAGAGTGTTCTGTTTAGATTAATTTCTTGGGTAGCTGGATTAAGCTCTCTGGATTCTGAAGTTTTCCTCACTTATTTTTTTCAAACTGAGCCTTAGAAAAGTATTGTTCACTTCATACAATCCGAATATTCTCATCGTAATATTAGAAGAAATGGTTAGATTTTCAATTTTGTTACTTTTGAGCAGGCGAAGTAAGGATATTTTTGTTCATATTGCTTCTCTTTCATTTAAATTAAGAGGAGGTGCTATTTGCCGGAAATGCATTGCGGGGCATATGTTTGATGATTCATTTCCGTATGATTTTGTTTCATATTATGCTCACTTTTGCTCAATTAACGTAGGTTATTATTCGTCTTCGACCTCTCAATAGTTCAGAGATATCCCTTCAAGGACAAAATAGATGTGTTTTACAAGATAGTTGTCAAACTCTTTCATGGATTGGACATCCAGAGTCTCGTTTTACTTTTGATCTTATTGCTGATGAATATGTCAGCCAGGTAACTAGTTATTATGTATTTGTGTTTGTAGCTTATTAGCATGGTTAATTCATTTTGATGTAACTCCAGGAAAGATTGTTTAAAGTGGCTGGAGTGCCTATGGTAGAAAACTGTATGGCAGGCTACAATAGCTGCATGTTTGCATATGGTCAAGTAAGTTATATGGAAATTTGAATGTTTAATTCATTTCAGTCACTTTGTCGAAAAGGTTCCCGGTTGAATTGTTGGTTTTTTTAAATTGTATGCTCATATTCCTACTTCTTAGGGTTTAACAAATTTGGTTTGCATTTTTCAAGTAGTACTGGTTTATAACATGAACTCTAGATTTTATTCCTGCTCTAAATTTCAATTATATAATGCTTTTCCAGACCGGAAGTGGAAAAACTCACACTATGTTGGGAGATATAGAAGGAGGAATTCAAAGAAATAGTGCTAACTGTGGAATGACGCCTCGGGTCTTCGAATATCTATTTTCAAGGATAGAGAAGGCAAGTAGATTAAATTTGTCTTGTTGTGACTTCCTTTGTTCACTGTGTTGTTTCTGTTTAATTTACAGCCAACTTTTACAGGAAAAGGAAACCCAAAGTAATCAAAAGCTCCATTTTACATGTAAATGCTCATTTCTTGAAATATACAATGAAACAAATTTTAGATTTGTTGGATCCTTCCTCCATAAATTTACAGGTATAACTTCTAATTTCATGAGGTCTTTATTTTCAGCTCTTTCTGTTTGCCTATCCAATAAAGTTGTTGGCTTCGATAATTATAAATTTTTGGTACAAATAAATTGTTTAGATGCATGTGTTCTCCATGTTTTACAAACTCTAAAAATAATTTTGTTTATTCTTTTTTCTTAAATATTGTATTGCTGGGCAACCTTAAATGGTAAGTGTGGATGTAATATTTCAACATACAGGATAAAAACATGCCAATGAAATCAATATTGAGCCTAATATTTAGTACTATTATCTACTGCATGAAATTCTCTCCCAATTGTTCAGTTTCTATTCCCGAGTCCTCAACATTTGTACTTAGTTACATATCTTATTGCCACTTGGCATAAAAATTAAGAAAAAGTAGCACAAATTTGCATAAGTTGTCTCAATTTTTCCTTTTGCATTTGCTTATTCTTTTTTCATGAAGGAACCAAAGCTTCTTGCATGATTATAAACTTGAAACCAAGACTATGACTGTTTAGATTTCATTCAGATAAGGGAAGATGCAAGAAGAGGTGTTTATGTAGAAAATCTCAAGGAATATGAAGTTTCAAGTCCTAGAGATGTTATTCAACAGCTTATTCAGGTATCACAAACTCATTGAAGTTTGCTTACGAGCATAGTTAGGTTTCAACTGATTGTCTGATTATCTACTGTCCCTTAAATTTGCTCAAGTTTGGCGATCTCATGATTTTTGTTATGAAACCTTTGATGATTGATAACCAAATCAATGCAGGGGGCAGCTAACAGGAAGGTGGCTGCTACAAATATGAATCATGCTAGTAGCCGTTCTCATAGTGTTTTTACTTGTATCATTGAAAGAAAGGTTTGAACATTTTGCACAAACAATTTAGTATTTTTTTTATATTTTGTTCAACTAATTTAAAGCATATGGTATACTTTTATGTACATAGAGCATTAAGTATGGATATGTAACTAGGGCATCGAGTAGTAAGCACATGTTTTTATTAGAAATTTTACTGATGCAGTGGGAATCTCAAGGAGTTTCGCGTCACAGATTTGCTAGGCTAAATCTGGTAGATCTTGCAGGATCTGAGAGGTTTGTTTTTTGAGAGAACTTAAGTCAACATGCCAATATTTTATGCTTAATCTCTCTTTATTGAACTTCTTTTATTTCATGACATTCTTTTCGATTCAATATCTTAAATTACTTATATTAAAAGAAAAAGATCAAAATGGTCCAATTACTCTTTGTGAGGGACCAAAATAGTCCCCCCAACTCTTTTGAGGAATTAATTTGGTCCCTCAACTCTTTAAAATGATACCTTTTTTGTCCTAACATCTAATGTTAGAATTAATGGTGTTAAATATAAGGTATTTTGGTCATTTTTTAATTAAGCATTTATTAAATATAATTTTGAAATAATTATAATTTTTCTAAAAATTTTTATTAAAAGTTTCTTTAATAAAAAAAATTTCATAACAATTTTAGATTTATAATTATATTTAATAAAATTTAAAATTATTATTAATTTTTTTATTAAAGAAACATTTTATAAATTTTTTTTAGAAAAATTATAATTATTTGAAAATTATATTTAATAAATACTTAATTAAAAATTGATCAAAATATCCTTACATTTAACACCATTAACTCTAACATTGAATATTAGGATTAAAAAGATTTCATTTTAAAGAGTTGAGGGACCAAATTGGTCCCTCAAAAGAGTTGAGGACTATTTTAATTCCTCACAAAAAATTGAGAGGCCATTTTGATTCTTTTATCCTTAAATTAAACTTTTATTTCATTTATTTTTCATATAAGAATGGGGGAGTAGATTTGGATAAGCATTATCTTTGTGATAACTGATATTTCCTAATTATGTATTGCTTTAATAACAGACAAAAAAGTTCAGGTGCTGAGGGCGATCGGCTTAAAGAAGCTACAAACATCAACAAGTCACTTTCAACATTAGGGTTTGTACAACATTTTCTCTTTCAATATAATATAACTACGATCTTAATGACAATTTTCTATACTTTTTCTTTTTTGCTTCACTTTGACCATAATAAAAATTCATTTTGTTTATTATGAATCAGGCTTGTGATTATGAACCTCGTTAGTAGCTCAGGTAAGAGACAACCACATATTCCATACCGAGACTCGAAGCTTACATTTCTTCTACAGGTAAAAATAAAGCATATTTATCCTAGTGAGCTTTGTAATAATTTCCTACTCTAAAGTAATCATGAATAACATAAGCATGATGATGCACTTAATGTTGGAGAGGGTTGTCATATCTATCAGAGCATGGTGATTTTTTGTTAATGCATAAGAAAGGCATATCTAGTTTCACCTAAATAGGTACTGTGAAACCTTATAAAATAAAGCTAAACTTTTAAACATTGAGGTGTCATTTGGTGGAACGGTTGAAATTTTAATAAGAACTCCAAAGTTAAGAGTGCTCGTACAAAAGCAATCCTAGGATGGGTGACCTCCTAGGAAGTTACATAAAGGGAACAAAATTGTGAGGCTATTAAGACAAAGCGAATAGTATCTCGATGGTTAAGAGTGGGATGGATGATTCTCAGTTAATGGTATCGAAGCAATACACTAGTCAGAAGATGGGAATTACTCTGCCTTTAGAGTCCTATATGCATGGTGGATGATTCTAAGTTAAGAAAATTGATGAAGATGTCAGTTATCTAAGTGGGGGAGTTTGTGAAACCCTTATGAACATAAAGTTAAACTTATAAACAATGAGGCGCCTTTTAATGTAACAGTTGAAATTTCAGTAGAAACTTCAAAGTTAAGCATGCTTGTACATGAGCAGTCTTATGCTTGGTGATCTCTTGGGAAGTTATACCACGGGGTCAAAACCATGAGACCATTAGGCCAAAACAGGCAATATCTCAATGGTTGAGAGTTTGAGCTGTTATAGGTATCTTAATATTTAGAGTTATTTGGAGTAGACAAATGGAGAAAAATTGATTCATATAGCTGACCCCACGTAGTGAGATAAAGGCTTGATGTTGTTGTTGTTAGAGTGGAATTATGCCTTATGATCTTTTTGTTTGTTGTTGACAGTGATAAAAACTCTAAACTGAAAACTTTTAAGAGATTTCAGCCAGTTTGGGCATGCTTGCAGATGTGATGATGCACAATGATGATAGAATTGAAATGGGCTTTGTTTTAAATAGCCATTTATAAATGATTGTAGAGAAGACCAAGTTTTATTTCACCTAGAGGTGTGATGTAATATGAAGTTAATCCAGGACTTGCATTTAGAATTTTAACAAAAGATTATCCAAGTATGTTAATTTGCAAATTAAAGATTGTTCCCAATTTAAGCTCTCGGAAATCTTAGTTGTTAACTACAGCTAGGCAAGCACTTACATGTAAATTAGCAAGACCGAGAAAAATAACGACTTTCATAAACGTAAAACAAATGACATGGAACAACAAAAATCCCAAGGTTAACAAAGTGATTGTCTCACCTTGAGGCCACTCTCATTTACTTACTACTAGGCTTGTTGGGAGAAGAAGAGCCACACGATGGACGAGATCACTCCTAGAGCGACGGCACCGTAGATCCGTAGGGAGGGAGAGGTCGGCACGATTTGTGGAGGTGTTGCAAAGCGACGTCCTTTGACGATCCAAGTGTATACTGAAAAGTGATCGTCAACGGTCTCTATCAAGGTGGGTACGATCCGGGCCAAATACTCCTCAACGGTGTCGTCGAAGTCGAATCCGACGTCAAAGAAAGGGGACCGGAGGATGTCTACTCGTCCTTGCTCGTCGTACTCAAATCCGAAATTCCATTCGGGAACATCCATGCATCCTTGAAGGGAGATAGAGGATTGCTGCGAGGAAAGTCCAAGAGGGAGAGGGAGGCCGACCGGTTGGTGAGGGAGGGGGATTGAGGAGCTTATGGAAAACTGAAAAGAAATTTCAGTTAGGGGAGAATTGGGAGGTAAGACTTGGATTCAAATTTCCAATCAATAGGTAATTAAGGCATTAAGTAAATCCTAATGAATTTGAGCCTTAATGAGGGGGCGGCGGCAGAGCAAAAAAAGAAAAGAAAGGGGCAGATTTTGGAAAACTGAAATAACTTCAATTTTATTTGATTTATGACGTGGAGGGAGAGGTCATTAATGCTTAATTTGAATTTCAAACAAATCAAAAGGAGGGGAGGGAAATTACTTGCCTAATCAAAGGGAATTCCCTTTATGGAGGCCGACGGCAATGCTGGAGAGAGAGGGAGGGAATTAAAGAGGAGAAATTGGGTTGCCAAAATTAGAATCGGATTTAAAATTTCTGAAATAAATTCCCAATAAAATCGTAAACTAAAATTGGGATTTATTCAAAAACTTTCCAAAAATAGATGTTCAATAATTTGAGGGAGATTGCAATCTGAAAAATTCAGATTTTTGTGAGGGAGGGGGAACGGATTGGGAGAGGAGGTGGACAGGTGGTGGTGGAAGGAAGGAGGGCCGGCTGCAAGGAGGCCGTCCGGTGCAATTGGCGTGGTCGGCGAGCAGGGCTAGGGGCGGCGGCAGCAAGGGGTTCAATCCTCTTCTTCCTCTCTTCTTCACTTGAAATCTTCTATGATGGAGATGACGAAACGAGGACTCCAACCTTGGATAGCTTTCAAGTGAACTCACAAAGAGAACACACGAGAACTCACTAAGAGATCTCTACGTTATTGAGCTCACAAAGAGAACAAAACAGGGGAAATTTCATTTCAATCATCAATAATCCCATACAATGATACAAGCCTTTATATATAGGCTTACAAGAAAATAAAAGCATAAAGTCACAAATGCCCTTGGGCTACAATAAGTGAAACATCCCTCATAGGGGTACAAACGGAAACATGAAATAACTAATAAAAGAAAAGAACTAAGCATCAAAGATAAAGGCTCTGAATCAGGGCCGTCGATCGTCGTCCCCGGCGATGGTACACATGGCGAAATCTGATGCCCTCCTCATTCTCCCCGGGTGGGAGAAAACTCGACCCTGTCGTCCTGAGAACTCTCGTACAGCTCCAGAATGTCGGGGTCCAGTCTCTGTATCTCATCCCGCTCTAGCCAAGTATCCTCCGTCTCTGGCTTTCCTCTCCAACGCACTAAGTATCTGTGGCGTCCGCCGTCCCTGGTGGAAATGATCTCATCACTTAGTATAGTTTCAATCTTCTCCCTATTAGGTAGTGTGGGAATTTTGGGGAGTGGAGGTAAGGCTGGGATCTCACTAGGTATGGACTCACAAGGCTCAATATTCAAAGGATTGTTGCGGTTAAAGTCAGGTCCATCAAAGGCTACTAGATCCTCAATGTTAAACGTGGGATTCATGTTGAAACCTTCAGGAAGGTCCAAAACATAAGCATTACTGTTTACTTTAGAAGTTATTTTAAAAGGACCCGCACTTTTAGCATGCAGTTTCTTAACGGCCCCAGGCGGGAACCGCTCCGGACGAATCCGAACCATGACATAGTCTCCAACTTTGAACTCCTTGAAGCGTCGTTTGAGATCAGCATTTAATTTGTAATTTTCATTACTTTGTGTAATTCTTTTGTTAATTTCTCGATGCAATTCCTGGATATGGGATGCAAATGCAGATGCAGACTCTGACACTCTAATCTTAGGGCTCATGGGGACTAAGTCTATGGGTTGCTTAGGTTGGTATCCATAAACAATCTCAGCGGGGCTCATGCCGGTGGTTCGGTTGACAGAGTTATTGTAGGCAAACTCGGCAATGGGTAGTTTGGAGTTCCAATCCCTAATGTTCTCGCCTACCAAGGCCCTAAGGAGGTTACCAAGGCTCCTATTAACGACTTCTGTTTGGCCATCCGTTTGTGGGTGGAAGGCGGTGGAGAATTGCAGCTTAGTACCCATCCTTACCCATAAGGTTTTCCAGAAATAGCTCGTAAACTTCACGTCCCTATCCGACACAATTGTTTTTGGGAGTCCATGGAGTCGGACAATCTTGCTAAAATACAACTTGGCAATTCTAGAGGCGTCGAAGGTTTTAGCACACGGGAGGAAATGGGCCATTTTAGAGAAACGATCTACTACGACAAAGATGGAGTCATGCTTCCTAATGGTCTTGGGGAGCCCTAAAACAAAATCCATGCTGATGTCTTCCCAAGGACGGTTTGGGACGGGAAGCGGGGTGTATAGGCCTGTGTTTTGTTTCCTTTGTTTAGCTAGTTGACAGGTATGGCAACGTTTGATCAATCTAGTGACGTCACGCTTAAGGCTGGGCCAGAAAAATCTATACTCAATGGCTGCAATGGTTTTAGCCTGCCCAAAATGTCCGGCTAATCCTCCTGCGTGTAGCTCCCACACAAGAAATTCTCGAAGGGAAGTGTTGGGAATACACAACTTCTGAGATTTAAACAAGTAGCCATCCTCTAACAAGAAATCATCTACGGATGGTTTGTCCCCCGTCATTAGTAACGCATATATTTCCTTAAAATCAGTACACTCGGGGTAGTCATCCTTGATGCGTTCGAATCCGACAACTTCTGTTCTCATTTCTCTTGTGACCATTATCCTACGGCTTAAAGCATCGGCCGCTTTATTCTCAGTTCCGGCTTTATGTCTGATAGTGTACGAATACTCTTGTAAGAACTCGACCCAACGACCATGACAGGCATTTAACTTCTTCTGGGAATTGATGTATCTCAAAGCCTCGTGGTCTGAAAAGATTACAAATTCCTGGGGTAGCAAGTAGTGTATCCAATACCTAAGGGATTGGATGATTGCGTAAAATTCCTTATCGTAGGTAGAGTACCTCTGTCGTATGTCGTTGAGTTTTTCGCTGTAGTACGCTACCGGATGTCCTTCTTGTGACAAAACTCCTCCTATTCCAATCCCTGATGCATCACAGGTTACTTCAAATACTTTGGAAAAATCTGGGAGACGCATGACAGGAGCTTCTACCATTCTCTTCTTAATATCCTCAAATGCCCTAGTTGCGGCAGTCGTCCAATTAAATTCCCCTTTCTTAAGGCAATCAGTTATGGGGGCTACAATGGTGCTAAAATTCCGAATAAACCTCCGATAGAAAGTAGCCAATCCATGAAAACTCCTAACATCCCGAATATTCTTAGGTTCTGGCCACTCATTTATAGCTCGTACCTTCTCGGGGTCTGCAGATATCCCTTGAGTTGAAATAATGAATCCAAGAAAGGTCACACTATTGGTGAGGAATTTACACTTAGCAGGGTTGGCGAACAGCTGTTCTTTCCTCAAAACTTCACAGACTTGAGTGATATGATCGAGCTGTTGATCCACCGAAGTGCTGTAAATTAATATGTCATCAAAGTAAACTACTACGAACTTTCCTAAGAAAGGCCTAAGAACTTGAGTCATAACTCTCATGAAGGTACTAGGGGCATTGCTCAGTCCAAACGGCATAACAGTCCACTCATAAAGTCCATCTTTAGTTTTGAAAGCCGTTTTCCATTCATCCCCGGGACGGATCCTAATTTGATGGTACCCACTCTTAAGATCTATCTTGGAAAAGAGAGTGGCTCCAGTCATCATGTCCAGCATGTCATCTAGCCGAGGAATGGGAAATCTATACTTGACAGTAATCTTGTTGATAGCACGACTATCAACACACATTCGCCACGAGCCGTCCTTCTTGGGAGTTAAAAGAGCAGGAACAACGCAGGGGCTAAGGCTCTCCTTAATGAATCCACGTTGTAGGAGTTCATCGACTTGTTTCTTAAGCTCAGAGTGTTCAGTCGGGTTCATGCGGTAGTGAGGAAGGTTGGGTAGGGATGCCCCTGGCACCAAGTCTATCGCGTGCTGTATGTTCCGCAGGGGTGGCAGTTGGTTAGGCAAATCTTCTGGGAAAACATCCGCAAAGTTTTTAAGAAGAGGCTTAACGGCATCGGGGATTGGTTCTTTCTGGTCCTCATCTACTTCTCTAGCCACTAGGGCATACATGGGTGCTCCTTGGGTGATCTCAGTTTCCACCTCCTTCGCAGTCAGTAAGTGGAGGCCTTTACTTTGCTTGGTTGAGATAGGCTTAGCTTCAATTTTGGGAGGTTTAGGTTGAGAGGGCATTAACGATCTTCTTTTCATATGCTCGAACACACAGGTGTTCGTCCTCCCATAAATATGGACGTCATTGTCAAATAACCAAGGGCGACCAAGGATAATTTGACCTACATCCATGGTTAGAACATCACACCAAATCTTGTCTTGATATCCCACAAACTCTATCGGAATAAGGCTTCGATCCTTAATTTCTATGGTAGTCGAATTGATCCAAGAAACCTTATACGGGTTTGGGTGCGGGGTCACCTTAAGATTGAGCTTGGAGACCATGGCTGACGAGACTGCGTTGATACAACTTCCACTATCTATGATAACCTTGCAGCTCTTTTCTCCGATCTTAATGAAGGTATGAAAAATTGAGGTTCTACGCCAATCATCACTTAACTTAGGCTGGGCCAAGGCACACCTAACAACTTGTAAGGTAACGGGTTCTTCTTCAGTAAAAGAGTCTTCTTCCTCATCCACTTGGTGAACCAAATCAGTCTCAGGTTCTTCTTCCTCTTCGTCCACCTCTTCAATTATGGTGACTTTGTAAGGACTAGAACATTGCGAAGCAATGTGTCCGTACCCTTGACACCTATAGCACTTGGTTCCAGAATTGGGTTTGGGAGCGTCTCGCTCGGGAGCTTTACCTTTGAGGTCCGTACGAGGTGGGGCCAAACTAGCAGGGGTTCGGTTTGCAGTCGATCCCGAGGGTCGGGTTTGAGATTGTCCAGACAAGGTTCTATACGAGTTCGAGCGGGAGTCAAAGTGCCTAGTTTGGGAGTGGGTTCTAGAATCTTCGAGGTCGAGAACTAGGCTACAGGCTGCCTCTAAAGAGTCTACACCTCAAGCAAAGAGTTCCGTACGCAGGTCTTCCCTAAGGCCAGCTCTAAACATAGAAAGGATTTGAGTTGGGGTAGCGGACTCCTCGCCATTGCAACGGACCAGGAAGTCGTCAAAGGCCGAGATGTAGTCTTTGACGGGCTTGCTCCCCTGGGTCAGTCTATTCCATTTATCAATGAGCTTCGGGTAGTACGAGGGAGGGAGATATTTTCTCTTAAGTTCCTGTTTCATCGTCCTCCAATCCGTGATAGGGTGTTCGCCTCGAGCCTCGCGCATATTCTCTAAGTTGGTCCAATACAAGTTGGCTCGGCCCGTGAGTTTCATTTCAGCAAATCTAACCTTCCTAGCCTCCGAGATGTTATACCATTTGAAGTAACTATCCATGGATTTGAGCCAATCCATGAAGACTTGGGGGATCGAGGGTCCCATCGAAAGTTGGCGCATCAATTCTAATGTTTTTCAACAACTGGGCATCGTTATCGCGCCAAGGGTTCTCATCTCCTACAGGATCTTGATGGGGTCTCGGGTTATGACGGTATTGATCTCGAGAGTGGCCATGATCGGCTCGGTTTTCCTCGTCGTAGGGTGAGTGGGGTCGTGACGGGGTGTAAATCGCGGGGTTCCCAATACGCTCTATGTTATCTAACCGGTCACTGGTTAACCTCCTAAAGTCCGCTAAGTCCGTCTGAGTGTTACGAATTTCCTGCGTAACGGTTCCTAATTGGCCCAAGATGAGGTCTAGGGTGGCTTGGAGGTGCTGCGGATCCATGGGACAGGCTGAGGGTTGATACGGGTAGGCTTGGGATGGGGGACAGCACTGTAATGCTGCAGGGAACAGCACTTACAGCCACCAAACAGCCGCTGGAAAGTAGGGGACAGCAACCTAGCGCAGTGGGGAAAGTGGTGTTGGTGAATAGGGTGGGTTGTGGTGTGTGGACAGCCACTAGACAAGGGCTTTGGGCACCTACCAGCCACTAAACAGTGCAGGAAAACACAGGACAGCAAGGAAAACAAGTGTAGCAAGTGCGCTAAGTGACTAGGTGGGTGATAAGTGACTAAACTAACACTTGGGTAACTTAAACATGCATGTAAACAAAGAAAATAGAGTGCTGTAATTTACTGGACAGCAAACAAAAGTAGTGAATAAAATGTTTTTGACAATGTTATGCATGTAAACGATTAAAGGCAAACTATAGTGGACTTCCTAGGATGCATCTAACATGAGCAAAGCATGCTAGCCATGCTCTGATACCAAATATGATGTAATATGAAGTTAATCCAGGACTTGCATTTAGAATTTTAACAAAAGATTATCCAAGTATGTTAATTTGCAAATTAAAGATTGTTCCCAATTTAAGCTCTCGGAAATCTTAGTTGTTAACTACAGCTAGGCAAGCACTTACATGTAAATTAGCAAGACCGAGAAAAATAACGACTTTCATAAACGTAAAACAAATGACATGGAACAACAAAAATCCCAAGGTTAACAAAGTGATTGTCTCACCTTGAGGCCACTCTCATTTACTTACTACTAGGCTTGTTGGGAGAAGAAGAGCCACACGATGGACGAGATCACTCCTAGAGCGACGGCGCTGTAGATCCGTAGGGAGGGAGAGGTCGTCACGATTTGTGGAGGTGTTGCAAAGCGACGTCCTTTGACGATCCAAGTGTATACTGAAAAGTGATCGTCAACGGTCTCTATCAAGGTGGGTACGATCCGGGCCAAATACTCCTCAACGGTGTCGTCGAAGTCGAATCCGACGTCAAAGAAAGGGGACCGGAGGATGTCTACTCGTCCTTGCTCGTCATACTCAAATCCGAAATTCCATTCGGGAACATCCATGCATCCTTGAAGGGAGATAGAGGATTGCTGCGAGGAAAGTCCAAGAGGGAGAGGGAGGCCGACCGGTTGGTGAGGGAGGGGGATTGAGGAGCTTATGGAAAACTGAAAAGAAATTTCAGTTAGGGGAGAATTGGGAGGTAAGACTTGGATTCAAATTTCCAATCAATAGGTAATTAAGGCATTAAGTAAATCCTAATGAATTTGAGCCTTAATGAGGGCCGGCGGCAGAGCAAAAAAAGAAAAGAAAGGGGCAGATTTTGGAAAACTGAAATAACTTCAGTTTTATTTGATTTATGACGTGGAGGGAGAGGTCATTAATGCTTAATTTGAATTTCAAACAAATCAAAAGGAGGGGAGGGAAATTACTTGCCTAATCAAAGGGAATTCCCTTTATGGAGGCCGGCGGCAATGCTGGAGAGAGAGGGAGGGAATTAAAGAGGAGAAATTGGGTTGCCAAAATTAGAATCGGATTTAAAATTTCTGAAATAAATTCCCAATAAAATCGTAAACTAAAATTGGGATTTATTCTAAAACTTTCCAAAAATAGATGTTCAATAATTTGAGGGAGATTGCAATCTGAAAAATTCAGATTTTTGTGAAGGAGGGGGAACGGATTGGGAGAGGAGGTGGACGGGTGGTGGTGGAAGGAAGGAGGGCCGGCTGCAAGGAGGCCGTCCGGTGCAATTGGCGTGGTCGGCGAGCAGGGCTAGGGGCGGCGACAGCAAGGGGTTCAATCCTCTTCTTCCTCTCTTCTTCACTTGAAATCTTCTATGATGGAGATGACGAAACGAGGACTCCAACCTTGGATAGCTTTCAAGTGAACTCACAAAGAGAACACACGAGAACTCACTAAGAGATCTCTACGTTATTGAGCTCACAAAGAGAACAAAACAGGGGAAATTTCATTTCAATCATCAATAATCCCATACAATGATACAAGCCTTTCTATATAGGCTTACAAGAAAATAAAAGCATAAAGTCACAAATGCCCTTGGGCTACAATAAGTGAAACATCCCTCATAGGGGTACAAACGGAAACATGAAATAACTAATAAAAGAAAAGAACTAAGCATCAAAGATAAAGGCTCTGAATCAGGGCCGTCGATCGTCGTCCCCGGCGATGGTACACATGGCGAAATCTGATGCCCTCATCAAGGTGGCATTCATATTTATTGTTTGTTGAATGAATGCTGGATACCTTTTTTTTTTGCCTGTAGATTTATTTTTTTATTATTCATTACAATTACTCGTTTTCTTATGTGCTATAATAAACAATGTTAGAATTGCATAAAGATTTGCAAGCATATGTAAGCTATATTTTAGTGCTTTTCTACAGTTGATTCTTTAGCTACTTTGATGTCGTCGTTATTTACTTTATTTTTCTTTCCGTAATATTGTAACTCCATGTTTTGTTCACTTTAATGAAAAAGGCGCTTCCCAAAAAATTCAGTAAAAAAAAGCTTCATTATTAAAACAACAGATTTGATTTTTCTGGTATTTTCCAAACTTTCAAATGGACCTGTATTTGAAATTACTAAATGGAAAATTACTAGAATGTTCGATCAATCACATTTTAATGGCATACGGAATTTTAATGGCTTTTTTTGGTATTTTCCAAACTTTTAAAATTTATTTTAAAGACTAAAAATATGCCATATGAGTGGAGAATGAGTGTGTTAATTCATATTTTTAAGAATAACGGTGATGCATAAAATTGTGCGAATTATAGAGGACTTAAGTTAATTTATCATACTTTAAAACTTTGTGAGAGAGTTATGGAGCAATGGTTATGATGTGATACTAATGTTTCTCAAAATCAATTTGAATTCATGTTGGATAAGTCTACTATGCAAGCTTTTCATTTATTGAGAGGTTTGATGGAGAAGCACCGAGAGAATAAGGAGGATATTCATATGATATTTATTGATTTGAGAAAACATATGATAAAGTTCCAAGAGAAGTGCTATGGAATGTTCTAGAAAAGAAATGAGTTAATAATGCTTATATTCAAGTCATTAGGGATATGTATGCAGATGTTGTTACTTGTGTTCAAACACAAGGTGGTTTGACCAAGTATTTTCCTATTTATGTTGGATTACATCAAGAATCAGCCTTAAACATCTTTTTGCTTTAGTTATGGATGTTCTCACTAAGCATTTGCAAGAGGTTGTACCCTAGTGTATGCTTTTTGGCTTTTTACAGATGATATCTTCTTGCTGATAAGACTAGAGATGGAGTTGAAGATAAACTTGAATTATGGAGATCAACCTTAGAGTATAAAGGTTTTAGTTTGAGTAGATCTAAAATTGAATATATAGATTGTAATTTTAGCAGTAATAGATATAGTGGAGGGTTTGTAAATTTGGGCGATCAAGTCATTAATAAGAGTACACGTTTTAGATATCTTGGCCTATTGTTCAGAGTGATGGTGAAATAGTATGGATATTATTTAGTAGTAGAATTCAAGTTGGATGGTTGTTGAAGTGGAGGAATTCATCAGGCTTGTTGTGGGATAGAAAAGTCTCCCTCAAACTGAAGGAAAAATTATATAAGATGGTGGTGAGAACTGCAATGCTTTATGGTGTAAAATGTTGGGCATTAAAAGAGAAGCATAATATTAAGTGTTGCAGAGATGTGGATGCTTACGTGGATGAGTGTCTTTACTCTTAGAGACATAATATAAAATGAGCATATACATGAAAAGGTTGGATTAGCTCTAGTGGAAGATAAGATTAGAGAGAGTTGTCTTAGATGATTTTGTCACATAAAACGGCGGCTTTCCAATGACCTGGTTAGGAAAGTAGATGTATTAGATTTGGCTTATGTTAAGAAAGGTAGATGTAGACCAAAAAAAACTTGGTTAGAAAATATTAGAAATGACTTTTTTTTAGATTTAAATGAGAATTTGACTCTTAACAGAACACAATGGATAAAAGGATTCATTTAGCCGGTCCCACGTAGTGGAATAAAGACTTGGTGTTGTTGTTTTTGGGATTGAATTTTCCGATTAAGTAAATATGCCACTGTGTGCTAGAGATTTATTTGATGGCATCTTGTGGTAGTAAGAACCATGAATGGAGTATATTATTTCAGTTAAGTTATATGCCTATAAATTTTGAATTTGAAGAAATTCGAATTGACAATTGATTCTAAGTCACGGAAAAAAACCCCACCCGACCTCTCTGCCACTCATGTGCTAATCATTTTCTTTTTTTAGGACCATTTTTCACATTTTACAAGGCTAGCAATACCAAAAACAGAAGCTATGGTTAAATGAACTTTATTATAAATTGCTTTTTATTTCAATATAGGATTCTCTTGGTGGAAACTCTAAGACTATGATAATTGCAAACATTAGCCCTTCCAATTGGTGAGAGATGCTTATCTACTCAATTTTCTTTATCGATTGAGCACGCGGTAAGATTCATGGCTAACTAGCTAATATAACTTTTGCAGTTGTGCTCTGGAAACACTTAGCACATTGAAATTTGCTCAACGTGCCAAGTTTATAAGGAATAACGTGAGTACTTTGAGATTCTATTGTCATCATTTTACTTATATGTTTAGAAACTTAATTAAAAATTTGCTTACATTTATAGGCAGTTGTAAATGAGGAAGCTTCAGGAGATGTACTTACTTTACGATTACAAATTCAGCGGCTTAAGGTACTGTGATAACTTTGCTACCTATGGGTTACATGTTTTTTCATAATCTGAGAATGAAGATTTCAAAGTAGCTTGCATTTAGAAGCTTTTTTTTAAATGATTCTTTAGTCGTTACTGCCTAACCGCATTTCAATTATATCCTCTTATTGATAATGATTTCTGTCATCCTTCACAGAAAGAAGTGAATCACTTGAGGGGATTGATTAGTGGAGGACCTGATAAATTAGGAAGTGATGGCACTACTAACTGCATCTTCTCAAGATTCTCCCGGACTTTTAAAATTGAATGGAGATCAAGCATCATTCAGCCCACTAACATTTGATAAAAGATTATCACCAGTATGCGTCTTTGTTAAGCTTATTAAGTGATGACTGTGTTGAATTTATTATTTAGATCAATAACTTTATAATTATCTTACAAAAATAAACAGAGAAAAGAGCATGAAGCTGCCCTAGTTGCAACTCTTAGGAGAATACATGACAAAGAAGAAGAACTGAAAGCACTGGCGGCTGAGAGAGAGGCTGCAGATCGGTTGGTAAGAATTAAGTTACTAGTTTCAAGTCATGTATGTTGGTTACAAAATATTCTGTTATATTCACACTTTTATTTTCACATTCGACGATTTGTTACAAATTTCTTGCTCTTCCCAATTTCATTTGCTCGAAGTATTCCTAGACTGGACTTTATGGATTTATAGAAATCTCCTTTTAATCCATAGTTGGCTTAACCTAAAGTTATGCCACATGTTCAAACTTTTAATGATCTTATTGAAGGCATGCTTTGTATTAGTAATTTGGGGATGAGGCAAAGGTTGTGTGTCAGTAGATATAGGCTTGGTTTGGGACGGCTTTTTCTTATTGCTTCTCAAAGCAACTTTTTAGTACAAAAAATTTTCTTTTTGTATTAAAAAGCTGCTTTAAGAAGCAGCAAAAAAAAGTTTTCCCAAAACGAAACCATACTAGCTACTACTTAGCAAAGCAAATAATGTTACATGAGCTGCATATTGTTTCACTTTATTGTTATAGAAGGCAATTAGCAGTATTTAATTGCTCTATGAACTTCTGCTGGTTTGCCACGGCTTCAAACATTCATTCAAGAAATCAAAATTTGAACTGTGAGATTTAGAAGTAAAGCATAAAGCAATCATGTATGTTAATTGCCTATTCGAGTGAGGCCTATAAATTTTGATCTTAAATTAAGAACAAACTCCCTCTCTTGTCTGAGTTATCTAACCTTTGGAATGAACTGATACATTCGTCCAATGACGGGTTCCACTCTTTCACGCAATCGGTTTCCTCGCATGACAATTGTGAAGATTTGCATCCATTAGTGGCAACCTTCAGATTTGCAAAATTTCATGAAAAGCATGAAGAGCTCCATTTTTTCATAGCAACCTTTCAAAAGTTATGCCAAGATATGATTTTGTCTCTTTTCTTACATCAACTTTATCCTTCAGATGCAAAGAAATAAATAGGTGAAATAGCGTAAGAGTAACTTATATTCATATAATCATATTAAAGAACCCTAGATGGTATCCTATTGTGATAGGAAGTGCTTGTATTCACAAGCAACCTATCCAAAATCGGCGAACCAACAGCAGCCAAATGGCTGTCCACAGCAGGAAAACAGCACTTGTTCGGGAAAATACGAGAGAAAACTCAAGAAAAGACTTGTATTCCACTTAGACGATGAATAAAAGAGCAAGATACAATTGATCCTCAATTCGAGAGGAGGATCGATCTCTCCCAAATCTCTAGACGCCACTAGAGCCCAAAGAAACCTAAATCTACGAGATCTCAAATTTCAGCCAAATTCAAGATGCCCAAACCCTAGGAAAAACATCTATTTAATGCATACAAATCAAAAGGAATTCCCTAAACAGTCCCTACATTCAAATTTCTCTCTGAAACCCCCCAAAAATCCTTCCTAAAACGCTCTATATGAGCGGTCGGCCGCTCGTTCTGGCGGAAAACTCCGCCTGTTCTGCGATTCCAACCGTGAACCGGTCCCGCCTGGACCGGCTGGACCGGTCCAGTGGACCGGTCTAACAATACTCCCCTCCCAAAGATCCACCTTGTCCGCAAGGTGGAAAGACGACACCCTCCATTCCTTCTTCATCACAAACAGTAAGAACTTGAAGAGTTCGGTCCTTACACCTGTGCCCCGGCGTATACCTCTCGTCACATCTGAAACAAAGCCCTTTTGCCCTCTTCTCCTGTAATTCTGTCTCAATGAGCTTCTTGAAGTTATCCCCACTCCCTCCTCCTACTGGCTTCTCCTTGGTGATCTCATTATTGTTGACTGATGTAGGCCCCTTTGATGCTAAAAGAGTGGTCGTAGTCTTGTAAGAACCTCCTGAGTTGTTGCTCCTAGCTCCCTTCTCCAGATTATTCTGATTTTCTACCAGCTGTGCCAACTTCATTGCCTCCTCCAAGTCACTAGGCATCAGAACTTTAACTGCCGCTCGGATCTCTGCCTTCAACCCCTTCATGAAGTTCCCCTCCAATACGCTATCTGATAATCGCTCCACCCTACTAGCCAGGTGCTCGAACCGATCACGGTAGTCTTCTACTGATCCCTCCTGCACCAGAGCAAAGAACTGCTCATAGAAATCTCCTCCCCGGTTGGTTTGGAAACGTTCTATTATGCAGTTTTTGAATTCCCTCCAGTTCCTGATAGGCTCCCTCCTGTCACGCCACTGATACCATGCCAAAGCCTTTCCTTCCAGACACAATCCTGCCGCCGTCAGCTTCTCATCGTCTGTCAACCCGTTGACAGCAAAGTAACGCTCCACCTTGTATATCCAGCCATGGCCATCTTCCCCCTCAAAGATGGGCATCTTCAACTTCCTCACCTTTGGATCCCTTCCGTTACCCCGGTACTCTCCATAACCTCCCATTTCCTCGAAGATGAGGTGCTCCCCAAGTGTCCCGGTCCTCCCTCCGACGTTGGTATCCGAATCCGTCATCATATTCTCCTATTCCCCTTTCAAAATCAGCACCTCGACGCTGAAATTCAGCACCTCGACGCTGAAATTCAGCACCTCGACGCTGATATTCTTCTCTTCTTTCGCCCAAAATCTGCACTTCCCTCGCCTCAAATTCCCCCCTCCTACCTTCAAAATCAGCACCTCGACGCTGAAAATCAGCACCTCGACGATCATTTCCCATGCTCATCTCCTCTCTAGAAAGTGGCTCTAGAGGTGGCATGTTGTCCTCTCCCTCAAGGATCTCTACTACCGGATTCCTCCTCCCCCGAAGCGGATTTGGATTTCCTCCTACGCCCTTGTCGCCGACAGTCTCTCTTGCTTCCGACGCCGTCGGGTTCGTCTTCATCTCAAGTAATTTCTTCATCATCTCTTCCATCGCCGCGAACCTCCCTTCCAACCTTTCATTATTGGCGGTGATTTCAAGGAATTTTTCCTCCAAATGTGCTTTTAATTGGCCAAATTCGCCTTCTAGGACTTCGATCTTCTTTCCAGCCATTTTTCTTTCTACGAATCACAAGAAATCTTCCTCCGAATGCCAAAAACCAGCTGAAATTTCAGGTTTTCAGCCGCCGATGGTCCCAAATCGATGCTCTGATACCAATTTGATAGAAAACACTTGAGTTCCCAAGTGTTTCTCACCAAAACTGAAGTTGATCCGATGGAAACTGCTGTCCACAGCAGAAATACAGCAGAAATCTGCTGTTTACAACAGAAAAACAGCAAACGACAAGGAAATCTGATAGAAAACTCAAAGAAAATACTTGTATTCCAGTTAGACGATGAATAAAAGAGCAAGATACAATTGATCCTCAATTCGAGAGGAGGATCGATCTCTCCCAAATCTCTAGACGCAGCTAGAGCTCAAAGAAACCTAAATCTACGAGATCTCAAATTTCAGCCAAATTCACGATGATCCAACCCTAGGAAAATCTACTCTTTAATGCATACAAATCTGCATTAAAGAAAGGAAATCCCTAAACAGTCCCTACATTCAAATTTCCCTCTCAAAACGCTAAAAAAAGCTTCCTAAAATGATCTCTTCGGCTGGTCGGGCCGCTCGATCTCCGCAGGAGGCGGAGATCGGTCGCTCTTTGCGACTTGCCGGTTCTGTGCGGACCGGCTGGACCGATCCAGTGGACCGGTCTAACATATTGATAAGCCATCTCAAGTTTTCTTGAAAAATATTACTTTCATATAGTATGTTACTGTTTCTCAAATAACCTTCTGGTTTATTTGTTTAGATTTATGGATTAATATATCGTCATGGTTATTTCATGCTCAATTTATTGATATCATATAAAGAGGTCAGAAACTTTTTGTATTACATGCCAGATTATTCACAGAACAGAAGAGGTCAGAAACTTAAAATTAAGACTTCGGTTCCGAGAAGATGCAATAAGAAGGTTGGAGGCGCTTGCTTCTGCAAAACTGTCGCCTGATACACACATTTCGCAAGAAAAGGAAGCACTTCTGAAAGAATTAGAAGTCCTCCGCAATCAGGTTGATCGTAATTCAGAAGTGACTAGATTTGCAATGGAGAATATGCAGCTACGTGAAGAATTGAGAAGGTATTCTTGTTCTATTATATATTTCAAGTCTGCGTATCTATATATTTTCTCTCTTCTTTTCTTGGGGAGTTTGGGGGAGTGTTGGAACTTTAGAGTACCATTATTTATAAACAATTATGTTATTTTATTATCTGGATGCTATGTTGCTCCTACACTTCCATTCAGATTGAAGTCATTTGTTGAAGATGGTGAACGAGAAATGATGAATGAACAGATCACTGTTTTGCAGGATAAGGTGTGAGTGCATCCAAGTAGAATTTACCTTTTTTATTCAATCCACTTTACTTCTCATTAAATATCCATGTTATCTGCAGTTATTGGAAGCTTTGGATTGGAAACTCATGCATGAGAAGAATTCAGAGGTGGTGCTTCAAGTTTATGAAGTAGCATCTTACGAGTTTTTTTATAATTAATTAGTTTTTTGAGAACAACAACAACAAGCCTTTATCCTACTGTGGAGTCGGCTATATGAATCATTTTTCTCCATTGTGTCCTATTTTTGATAAAGAAATTTAATTTTATAATACTAATTACAGTTATTCTTACATCTGTTTTATCTTTTCAAAGAAGATCCTTCTAGCTATCACATATATGATATTATTATCAAGTTAATCCTTATTTGGACCTTAGTTAATGAATTAGTGAAATGAATTTCTATTCTTGAGGTTCTTGAACATCTAAAGACTTCTATATTTTCCTGACAGGATCAGCCCTTGTTCTCCTGGGATTCTTCTGTAAATGAGGAAAATGAATTCCTCCATTTAGAGGTTGGTAGTGCTTTTACACAATCATAATTGGACACTCTTCTAAATTTCATATGGATTATAACTTCTTTGGGGAAATTTCCACGAGTTTTGAAATTTTATCTTCCTAGATTATTTCTTAAAGATTCTACGCAATTATGTGATCAGGCTATCCAAAACCAGAGGGAAGCAGAAGCACTTCGTAAGAATCTGACAGTTTGTCTCGAAGCCAAAGAAAATCTTGAGAGGTATAGAAGTGCTGTTCCCGAACAATCTATTTTCTATAGAGATCAACATGCATGGATATTGTTTCTCTTAGAAGGATATCGAGAATTTTTTTAGCAAGAATGTTCTTACTGATCTTAACTTGTTTCTTGATTTCTATTGTTGATCCTACTATGTTACTGAATTTAGAAATTAAAATGTTTTAAGTTTTGATCCATTGCCAAAGAAAATCTTGAGAGGTATAGAAGTGCTGTTCCCGAACAATCTATTTTCTATAGAGATCAACATGCATGGATATTGTTTCTCTTAGAAGGATATCGAGAATTTTTTTAGCAAGAATGTTCTTACTGATCTTAACTTGTTTCTTGATTTCTATTGTTGATCCTATTATGTTACTGAATTTAGAAATTAAAATGTTTTAAGTTTTGATCCATTTGTTATATGAATTTATTTTTTTTTTCAGAATAGCATTGTTTATTGAAAACGTTTGTAGAAATAGCGTGCTTTACAATGCGATAATCCTGCGCTACATTTCCACATGATTTTGGCCATCTAATACTAATGGATCATATAAAGATAATCATCTATAATGAATGTGAGAATGACATCTTTTTGACTTGTGTATAATGAAAAGCTTGTCGTAGGACTAGAATATATATGATACTTGAGATGTCACTGCATTAATTTGAATATGTTTTCATAAATAACCATTTTTACTCACCATGGATGTCTCATTGAAAAATTTGCAGGCGTGTAGACGAATTAATATCACAGCTTGAAGCGCAAAAGAATGTTAAAAATTCAAATAAAGAAAGTGGTGTGGTATGTAATGATCAAATGGAACTTAAAACAATGGTAGATGCAATTGCAGCCGCAAGTCAGCGTGAAGCTGAAGCTCATGAAACAGCCATCACATTGGCTAGAGAGAATGATGAATTACACATGAAGCTTAAAGCTTTGATTGAAGATAACAATAAGTTGATTGAGCTGTATGAGAGTGCTTCTGTCAAAGCTGCTACTACTGAGATAGGTGATGGTTATCCAGTTGGAAATACAAGGGAAATGCAGAATAACTTGGTAGATTTTCATGGGGGCCGATTACAGAATTGCGTAGACTTTCATGAAGATCAACTAGAAGATAAGAAGGTTGATAATCTGGAGCACCAACTTAACGAGATACTTGAAGAGAATGAGAAATTGATGGGTTTATATGAGAAAGCCATGCAGGAGAGGGATAATTTCAAAAGGATGTTGGCTTCTTATGAACTAGCTAGAATTGAAGTGAGAGATGAAATTAATTGCCCTGAAAAACTTGTTGAAGTAGATGAAGTAAGAACTGATCTAAAACAAAATGGGGGGGAATTCATCGAGGAACATGGAGGGCATGAATTTTCAGAAGAAATGCTGAGCCTAGTAAGAACGAAGCTGGACCAAACAGAGGTTAACCTTGCACCTACTGGGAAAGTGATTAACTTTTCTTGTGTGCTTGAGAAAATAGCTAAAGAAGTACTGGCAGTTTATAGTAGATTTAATGACCTGAATCAAAATGTTGTGCTTAAGCAGCAGGAGATTACAGCCCTTGGTTTATCTCTACCCAAGCTAGAGGAGAGGCAAACGGTCATGGGAAACAAACTTTTGGCTTTGCAAGCAGATTTGCAGAGCTCTTCATCCAAGTTTGATTACTGGGAAGAAAGAGATATTAACGGTAAGGTCAGATATGAATCATGCTTGGCATCTTTGGAACAGAAGAAGGAAGAGCTAAGACGTCTTTTTACCCTCAAGCATGAAATGGATACTTCTTGTACGAAGGTTAAGCAATCTGAAGTTGAGCTTAGGAGCAACATTGATCATTTGAAGATGCAACTCAAAGCTGCAGATGCTCAAAGAAAGGAGAGTGAAAGAGTATTGCTTTCAATTGATAATTTGAACAGAAGCAACCATTCTGAATCAAGGACCCTAAACATTGGCAAAGCAACCGACTTGCTCAAGTCTGAGGAGGAGAGAACTAAAATTGCTTTTGAGATAAAGAAACTCAGGGAGAAGCTGGTGTCCGCCAATAAAGAAATGGCAAAATTGCGCTCAATATCTGAATCTCTTGACTCTAATATTGAAAAAGGTGAGGCAGATATTACAAGTGAATCAGTTTTATTACAGGAAGCAGAACTTTCTTGGCAGAGGGTTGCTGGAGAAAAGCAGATGGTCTGCAAAATGATCGAGGATGGGATGGTTGAGCTGGGAAGGATTTTAGTTGAATATCAGCAGTGTCTCTTTGAGGTGGATCTAAAGAAAGGTGAGATACTTCTATATGAGGATGAGCTGATTCTTGAAATGAAGGAAATGGAGGACGTGAAGAGAGCACTGCAAGTGGCTGTAGAGAATCTCCGCAATTTACTGGAGGATAAGAAGGGCAGCTCATATATGATTGATCCAGATGATTGTTCAAGATTTGCTTCAGAAAATGTAGAAAATCAATTCAGGCTAGCACTGAGGTCACTTGCTGAAGTTAAGCTTTTGTTATTCGGGGACAGGGACAAATAGTATGTTCAACTGCTTTTCTTCTGATAAAGTTGACATATTTGTTTTTGCATCCTTGATCTTCCTGTAGTTAACCATTACATGATTATTGCTGGGGAATATTTTTAGAAGCTTGCATAAAACACCCTTTTTTTTGGGAAATTTACATAAATACCACTTTATTTTATGCTATTTACATATCTAACACCCAAAACATTAATCTTATATGTCTACCACCTATATAAAACTTTAATATTATTATATATCACTCTTATAATTCATTTCTACCATTCATACAATCATATAAGCTTTAATATTTCATTCAATTGATTTTCTTAAAGTTGAAATATGAAATTTTGCAGAGTGGGGGAAATCAATTAATGGAAAATGATTTTAAAAAGCATATTACCAACCTGAAAATGATATTAAAAGGATGTCGTTTGGCTATCCCTTTCACAACATCTTGAGGCCACCAGGTACGATTAATTGAGAAAGAGTGCTGCAATAGGCTATTAAAGAAAATCAGTAAATAAATAAAAATATACTACTTAAGATATCAAGGACATGGAGTCAAAAAATGCAATAATCAATATGCATTCCTTTTGCAGGATCCCTATACTCTCTGACGATTAAATGAGGCCGAAGCTGTACTTGAAATTCTTGGTGGAATTGAGACAACATTACCTGAAGTTCTTGGTAATTACTATTATGTTAAATTATTCTTATCTTAATAGTTACTATTAAGTTAAATTTAGGGGTGTCAATTCAGGTAATAGTTAGGTTTGGGTGCAACCTGAGTTGATTTGGGTGTAAATGGGTTGGCCCAAAACTGACCCGGTTTTATAAATGGGTTTGGATTTTCAATATGGACCCGATCCGTGTGGGTTACTTGTTGACGCGACCAACCCGTGAACCCAGAATAGGGTTTAGGTTTTGTCAAGGTCAACTGCTCCAACGCAAGTGCGAGGCTTGTAGTTTCATTGAGTAGGGGCGTTAATATTTGACACGACCCGAAAACCTGAACTGAAAATTTCAGTTTCGGGTTAGAGATTTCGGCTAGTTTGTAAAACTGGGTTGTGTTCGGGTTGACTCGGAAACCTGAAATCAATTCGATTTGACTCATTTTTAATTCATTTAGGAGGGTTTTAAAAGATTATTAAAAAATAAGTAAATGCTATTTCCAAATATTAATAAACCATATTGCCCAAATTGAATTATGCTTGGTTTATTTTAAATTGATTGAAATAAATATTACCTTAATTAGATTTAGGTTTAAATAAATTGAATTAAATAAAAAAATTTAGTAAAACATAGTAGAAGCGGGTCGGGTTCGAGTCCGAAAAATCCACCTGTTTGAAAAAATGGGTCGGGTTCGAGTTGGGTTGAATAGTGATGGGTCCGTCCTGAGTTGGACCAGAACCCGACCCGTGACTCGATTTGATAGCGCTACCATCAACCATGAGTCGGCGAGTGCACAAGTGCGGCAATGCAGTGTGCGTCTAGCTCTAGCCGTCGAGGTCGAGCACTAGTGTTGTCCAACGGTCTGAGTGTGGGCGAGGCATTTCACGGGCCGCAAGTGATGAGACACTCGTGCGCACATACACACAGAATCCTTTCTTATTATGATATTCTTAATATTTTTTTATTAATGAATATGACTCTCTTTCTTTATAGTTATAGTAATTAATAGTGATTATCTTTTCTATTATAGTACTTCGAAGTCATTCAGATGACTTCGAAGTATTATAATAGAAAAGATAACCACTATTAATTACTATAACTATAAAGAAAAAGTAAAATATGAGACTTCATACACCTCAAAGCTCATAGGATGAAAAGAGATTCTTTTGAGATCCTTATACTCATTATGCCTGGCATTGAATGGACTGAGCATTAACCTTACAATGGTAGGTTCTATTAAAATATATCAATACCTGATGTATCCGTTTTACATTCTAAAATAAGTTATATAGGCTATGCATACCATCATATTAAAATATATCAGTACATCATGTGCATCTGTATCGAAGTTATTGAAAGGATTGAGAAATCTGCCTAGAGGTTATAGTTTCCGGATCACATGTCTAAAATGCCTAATATATTCCACATGTCACTTCAGAGAAAATGGATATTTGATTCTAGAAATCAAATATATGCTGAAGACATTGAGGTATACTCGAATATGAGCTACAAGGAAGAACCAAAGAGAGCTCTAGCCCATAATCTGTGAGACCTCGTTCCCTTATTGTTCCTCTATGATTTGGATTTTCCTCTCTGGATCGTCCGGGACGATAGTGGGATCGTCCAGGCCGATCTGCACTGTAGAAAATATCGGCCGAAGAATAGTTCTGGGAACCGTCCAGGACGATATTTGTTGGTCTGATCGTCCCGGGACGATCTGGCGATCGGCCGGGCCGATCAGCCTAATGATATAAGAAAATCAGCTCGTTTTGATGAGAGAGAAAATCATTTAAAAATCAAAATATCTGATTTTAGAGAGAGAAAGAGAAAGGGAAAAAGAGGAAAGCTGGATTTTGGAGGCCGCGGAGCGCTTTTCGTCCGACGATGCTGTTGGGAAAAGTGTAGATCTCGTGGTAAGGACTCCGAATCCTATTTCTGTTTTCAAAGATATTGAGTTTTGACCGAGTTGTGATCTGTTTTGTGTTTTCATAGTCGAACTTTTAATTTTGATTTGACACAACTTCCACCGCACAACTTTTGGTATGTTATAGATATGACTATTGTACACGATTTGAGTGTTTTCTGCGACGATTTTACCGGTCGGAATTGATTCTTCGCGGTTTTAATCGAATAGAAAAATAATCAGGACTTGATTTGATTTGGATTCTATAGAATAATAGTCTTGTATTGATGTCGTGAATCTTCTTCTGTAATTTGGAGGAATTTGGAATTTGTGCCTTTTTGCAGGATTTTTGTGTAAATTTGATAGACTGCCGTTACTCTGTCCGATTTTCGTATGATTTCTGATTTGTTTGAAATTGATAGATTGAATTGATATGTGCATGACTATTGATATGATCGTTTTAGATTTCTTTAATATTGCTTATTGCATCGATTATTGCATTGACTATTGATTGAATTGATTGATACTGAAAGACAAGTGGGAACCTGGTTGAACGTTGGTTGGAGATAGATATTGACCTGTACAGGATGGTGGGCCGACGGGCTTTCCTTTAAACATCGATTATGGATTTCTACAACAGCACTATAGATGGGAGTCATAAGGAGTTTTATATGCCGACGGGCGGCCGACGAGCAAAAGAGTGACGACTCTTCTTGATAGAACCAACGTGTGGATATCTATAACAGCAATATGGATTCTACAACAGCACTATTGATAATAGCTAGTGTTTGTGCTTGTCGAGTAAGACCTGTATGGAATTGCATGTATCCGATATTGCATCGTATGGATTTCTTGATATGCATCGATTTATTGATTTCCGATTGATTTATTGATCTTGATTGGATTTATCGAATTGATTTATTATCGTACGGATTCATTGATTTCATTGATTGATCATTGAGCATTGATACTATTGACTATTGATTATTGATACTGATATGGACATGGATGGCATAGATTTATAGATTCATTGATACTATTGATTTTGCATTGATTTGACTTGCTACTATTGATTTATTGTATTGCTTTTCCGATTTCTTTTATCGACTTGATAGTATAGACTGGATTTGATTGATTGATTTGACGGATTTATTGTATTGATATGGATTTATTATTTTGAACGGATTTAACGACGGATTTATGGATGACGGATGATGGATATGGATTCTGCGTATTGATTCATAGATATTGACACCGACATTGATATAGATTGTACCGATTGATAGATACCGACATCGACATTGCTATGGATATGATATTGACATATGAATATTATTGATACGACAGATCCTGATAGGTTATTGATATACATTGATACATTGATTTGTCGTACTGATTGATTGAATGGATTGTTGCCGTATGGATTTATTTAATTTATCGTAAAATAGATTTCTTTATGAAGCTGATTGTATTGATTTGATTTCAATGGATCTTTTGTATTGATTTGAGTTCAATTGATCTTTCGCTGTATTGATTTGATCGATTTTATTTGGATTTTGAACCGATTGATATAATTGACTGGAAAGTGTTCTATTGATTGAGATGATTCCCTATTATAGCATTGTACGTCGTCATGATTGAATTGTCCTCGCTGCTGTGGTGTCATTGAATATTGTATTGATATCGAGTAAATCGTATTGAATAATTGGATTGACTGATTTGCAAGAGTACGTTCTGACACGAGTCCCTTATTGAATTAATTGATGCTATTAATTGATACAGACATTCTATTGATTAGACAAATGATATAGATTCAACGAATTGACTAGACAACGCGATTGAGATTGAACTGATAGTATTGATTGATAGACACTGCTACGATGGATAGATATTGGCTTCCAGTCACTTACTGATTTGATTGCTGTGACGTATTGATTTATCGATATTTTTACCGCTGTATTGATTATTGATTATTGATTTCCGTACTGCATTGGCTACTGATTTGATTTTCGCTGTGCAGACTTGATTTCATTGACTGGATTTTCGTATTGCATAGACTCATTGACCATTGATTGACTTGATTTACTTTGACCTGCATATTGATAGCATCGCCGTGCTTTGATTTCAGTTGTAGGCTTTGGTGACCTGCTGGGCTTTGTAAGCTCATTATATGTGGTTTAAATTTTCAGGTCCGAGCAAGGCAACTGGAATGGAGTTCGATCAGAATGTCAGACGAATCCTTTCACTATTTGATTCTGGGGCGTCACATAATCTGAGATAGTTGAGAAGTAAACTGATTCTTATGGTGAAAGTTCAATAAAAAAATATAACTAAAAGAGAAGCTACTTTAGAAAAAAGGTTGAGATAAGATAATTATACCCTAATTTATCTATGTGATATGAGACGTGAGTTTGAAAATGTCGATGGCGACATTTTTCTATGGAGGAGAGAGTTGTGCCACATCCAGATTCAATATTTGGTTTTGAACTATTCTGACCTGATTAAAAAAAGATAATTTTTTTTAGTTTTAAACTCATTTGCATGGTTTTGGGGTGTGTTTTATGAATAAAAATGATTGTATGTGTTCTAGAATAAGTCCCAATTATTTCGAATGAATTTGAACAAAATTTAAAAATCTCAATTTTGAAGTGCCTCAATGTTGGACGTGTCATGAAATACAAAAAATTATTATAATTAAAATACAATAATATCTATCTTATGGTGAAGATGATTTTTAAATTTGAATTATAATGACTCCTAAAAAAATATTTTTCTGGGTCAAAATACTGGTTATTACAAAGTGTCCAAGCACCGTGGTGCTGCACTCAGCCAAGACGCCAAATAGTGACATTGCAATGTTATTAGTTCTAAAATTTGAGATTTTTAACTAGTACTATAGTGCTAGACCACTAACATCACTTTACATATATTTTAAATCCATTGTTTGGTTCATTTAATCAATTGTAATCAGTCGTGAGAGAGAGGAGAGAAGTTTGGAGAGAAAAAAGTGAGTTTTTAGCTACTTTGGGCAATTTTTTGTCGTCGACCCAGCTGAAAAAATTGTCTGGACTTGATCGAGTTAGGTCACATTATACCCATGTTGGTTTTAAAAAATTCTAAGTTTTTTTTTCAAAATTTTCGATTAATTTATATTTCTGTTACAAAAAATGAGAATAATTTTGCACTTAAAAATTTTTACACCATAACTTGTTATATATTACAGAGACTTAGATGATGAACATTTTAAATATTTTCTAAAAAGAAAATTTATGGAATATTTTGAAAATTATGCAGTTTTTATTGAATAGAAAACAATCCAATCATTAAAATATAATGGTGTAGTATAATTAATTTCTTCAAATAGAATTTAACATAATCCTTAGTAATTTAATTATATTTTCAAATTGTGAAATTTTTGTTTCCTATCTTTATAGAAAATTGTGCAACCCTAAAACATGCACAATTATGTTTTAATTTCCATAATATGATGAGATATGTGTATATATGACAAAATTATGATTGCTGGGAGATATAAGGGGTTATATGTGATGCCCCAAGATCTAACTTGGAAAGAATGTCAATCAATTTTCCAAACAATTTACCAGAGTTATCTAAAGCCTTCAATTAACAGTCAATCAAATCTATATCAGTCAATGGTCAATGAATCTGTGCAATACGGAAATCCAATAGTCAATAAAACCAGTCAATGCAGCGGCAGACAATCGATAAATCAACTCAATAAATCCATGTCAATCTCGAAGAAATCCGCACACAATAGGAAATCGATCAATCCGTCAAATCCATCAAGTCGTCGAACCAATCAATCCGTTAATTCAATCGCTATCAAATCAAATCAATGCGGTCAATCAGTAATATCTATTCAATGAAATCAATACGAGGAAAGCAATGAATCTATATACAAAATCAATAAATCTATAGGCAACAGTATCAATGATTCTATACTATTCATGTCCATGCTATCAATGCAATATCTATATCCATTCATTTCTATATCAATGCTCAATGTCGATGCACAGCAATCAATCAGTGAAATCAATGAAATCGTACGATCTAGTAAATCCAATCAAAGTCGATAAAGCAGGAATCTATAAAACAACGAATCCATAAAGCAATACAGTAAACATGCAATTCAATACTATATACTGGACAAGTATAATCAACTGGTCATGTTGCTGTTGTAGAATCCATATTGTTGTTGTAGATCCGTACATTGGTTCTATCAATAAGAGTCGTCACTCTTTTCGCTCGTCGGCATTTCTATAAACTCCTTATGACTCCCAATCGTTATATCAATGATCAATGGTTTAAAGGAAAGCCCGTCGGCCCACCATCCTGTATAGGTCAATATCAATCTCCAACCAATATTCAACCAGGCTATACGTGTTTCCTAGTATCAATAATCAATCAATAATCAGTTCAATAATCAATATTATGCAATCTATAACAATCATATCAATACTCATAAGCACATCAATCTAATCTATCAATTCCAAACAAATCCGAAAATCTACGAAAATCGGGCAGCGTAACGGCAGTCAGTCGACTTTACACAAAAATCCTGCAAAAAGGCACAATTTCCAAATCTTTCCAAATTACAGACGAAGATCCATAACATCAATATAAGACTATTGTCCTATAGAAACCAAATCAAATCAAGTCCCAATAATTTTCTATTCGATTAAAATAGCATAGAATCAATTCCGACCGGTAAAATCTTCGTAGAATACAGTCAAATCGTGTGCAATAATCATATCTATAACATATCAAAAGTTGTGCGGTGAAAGTTGTGCCAAATCCAAATCACGTCGAAAAGTCGACTACGAAAACACAAAACAAATCATAACTCGGTCAAAACTCAATATCTTTGAAAACAGAAATAGGGTTCGGAGTCCTTACCACGAGATCTTCACTTTTCCCAACAGCAGCGTCGGACGAAAAGCGCTCCGCGGCCTCCAAAACCCAAGATTCCTCTTTTTCCTTTTCTCTTTCTCTCTCCTCAAATCAGATATTTTGATTTATAAAATATTTTCTCTCTCATCAAAACGAGCTGATTTCTTTAAATCAGTTGTCTGATCGGCCCGGCCGATCGCCAAATCGTCCCGGGACGATCAGACCAGAAAAATCGTCCTGGACGGTTCCCAGAACTATTCTCAGGCCGATATTTTCTAGAGTGCCGATCGGCCTGGACGATCTAAAATCGTCCTGGACGATCCTGAGAGGAAAATTCAAATCAGGAGAGGAACAGTAAGGGAACGAGGTCTCACATTATAATCTTTTGAGATTCTGTTTGTTGGAAAATTCGGTGCCTATAAGGCATTTATGGTGATTATAAGCTATGTTTTAGTACCTACGAGCATATTCTGGTGCTATATGCACAAATGAAATCATAAGGGGCTAGAATTCTTAGATATTTTGTCTTGGTTTGAGAAAAGAAAAGAAAAAACTAGTATGAATTATTCTGTTTTAATTCGTGATATGAATTTTAGTTTATTAGATTACTCAATATTATTACTTGAATCTTTGAATAATTATTATGCTCTTATTACACTTTTAATTAATTTTAAATATTCTTAAAAATATTTAATAAAAGATTTAAAAGTTTAATTTGATTTGTGTGGTGTACTGAACTGTTGTAGCTCACTGTAGTTTTGCTTCTGATTTTTTAGGACCCGAGAAATAGAATGAGCTTGTTAGTTAGCAGTTCAGGATCTAATTAAAGTTTATCGGCTTTCTTTTGTTTATTTTTATAAAGTAATTGTTAGTTTATTATTCAGCTATATAACTTCTATTAGTATCTTAATAATATTTGAATACATTAATCTTGGGCTCATTAGATTTGCCTCGTCGAGCCTCTTGATTCGATTATAAGTATGTCATATTTGGATATCATTTTGTCATCCAATTAATACTCTAGAACTTTCAAATATACTCTTAGCCTTTGGTTTGAGTCCATTTCATCTTGATTTGGCCGATTTTTGTGTCGTTGGGTTCGTCTCACAGAGACATTCAATTTGATCATAAATTTATTGAAATTAGAGTTTGAATGATCATGTAGTTAATTTTGTAAGTTGACAACTTAAATATACCTCAAGATTTGTTGATCAAGGCTATTTTTGTTGACATATTAATATCACAAGTGACATATACTAATAGAAACATTTTAAGCATATACACTTAGCCGTTTTTCTCTTTTTGAATTTTTCATATAAAAATACTAGCATCTCTTACAAGTCACAACTTTTATTAGTGTTATCTAAAATTAAGATATAAAAAACTTCTCTCAGTCATTACAAATTTTCTAATATATAACAACCTTCATACCATTAAAAAAAGTACTCCTTATCATAGTTAAATAAACTATAGGTTATGAAAAATAAACCTTTAGAAAATCAATCAAATTGTCTCGCAATAACAACCTTGTCCAGCCATACGTGCGAAAGGCCAACAAATTCCTCTCAGAGGAGCAACGAATGTGGCAGAGGCGGTTACGTTAAGCATAACTACTAATCCCTAGTTAGGAAATGGTCAAAACTTGCAATATTAAAATAGTAAGCTGAAATCCTCAAAGAATGACTGAACTTTCGCTCCGCCGGGAGAGTTTTGTGGCCCATCAGAGCTCCGTCGTGACTGAGCCTGTGGCGAGAGAGAGAGTCTGCTGATACATTACTATATTAGACAAAATAGAGAGAGAAGATACCGCGGGTGAGGTGGACGAGGTCGCATCGGCCCCCGTCTTCTTTTCCCACCCTCCATATATTAATAATCTCTTCCAGAGAAGAAAGAACTCCCGCGCTCATGCAATCGGTTCCTCATCACTTCCTCTTCTTGTTCTTGTATTCCTCCTTTCTTCTTCGACTCTGAATCGATCGTCGGCAGAGAAACCCTAACTCTACTTGTAATGGCAACGGATACAACGCCGACTGCGGTGGCGGTTTCGCCGGTTCCCGCACTGTACATCGGGGACCTACACCAGGATGTCACTGATCCGAACCTCTTCGAGCTTTTCTCCACCATTGGTGATATCGCCTCTGTTCGCGTCTGCCGGGATTCCGTCTCCGGGTGCTCGCTTGGCTACGGTTATGTCAATTATATGTCTGAGCAGGATGGTAAGATGCTGGCGGGCTCTGGTTCTATTCGCATTGCTTCTTGTATCGTTGTGTGGGTTGTTCTTGTATACATTTATGCGTTTCTATAGGTTGAATTAAGGCATACTGGTTATAGATTTTATGGACATGTTGATGGCGTTTCTTGCTCAATATTTTAGTTTATTTTCTGGGTCTGTTTGCGGCGAATGTGAAATCGTTTTCCTGTTATTTGATACTTGCTTTGGACTTATATTCATTGAATCGCATTGCTTTCCTTAGTTATGCGTCTCTCGGATTATTTGGAGTGTTGCACTTTTTTCTGAGCATCCATACACCGTTTTCTGTGTTTTCATTGCATAATTCACACAAAAAAATAAGGTAAAAGTGGAGGGTAATTCTTTTATCGGCTAATCTTTCTCATATATATTTGTTCTTATCATGAATGCTTGATTCTAAGATGAGCCCATAAAAGAATTACCCTCCACTTTACATTATCGCTAGATTTGCGTTGATTTTTTTTTTTTGTTTCTTGCAGCTGAAAATGCTATCGAGAAATTAAACTACAGTGTTTTGTGCGGGAAGCCCATTAGGATTATGTGGTCACACAAGGATCCAGTTGCTAGGAACAGCGGGGTTGGAAATATATTTGTGAAGGTACGCTCGTGTACCATACCCTATTAAGTTGTTCTCTGATTAATGATTAACTGATTTGATTGTTCTGTGGATTTTTGATATTGATATTGAGTCTTGTATTTAGAACCTAAGTGGATCCATTGACAATTTGGAACTTCAAGCTATGTTTGGGAAATTCGGGACTATCTTGTCCAGCAAAGTGGCTTTGCAGGATGGAAAGAGCAAAGGTTATGGCTTTGTCCAGTTTGATTCGCAAGATTCTGCAAACGCTGCCATAGAAAATCTGAACGGTACAACAGTTGATGGCAAGAAACTGTATGTAACTATCTCTTCTCTTGTATCTGCACCTACCATTTTCATAAAATGCAACCCATGTATATATTTACTGTTTATCATCACCAGTTAAAATTATCCGGCTTCTATTTTATCATATTATCGTAGTGTTTTCTTGGTATGCAACCTACAATCAAAATAATTTTTTTTCAATTACTGTTCGTGGGTAATAATGCAGCTTTGTGAATAAGTTCATAAAAAAGAGTGAGCGAATTCCCTGCAATCTTGAAGCCAAGTATACGAACCTGTACATGAAAAACTTGGATCAGGATATAACAGAAGAACTTATTGAACTAAAGTTTTCAGAGTATGGAAAAATCTTTAATGTGAAGATTGCAAAGGATGAAGCAGGAAACTCAAGAGGATTTGGGTTTGTAAACTTTGAAAACCCTGAGGATGCTAAAAAGGCAGTGGAGGCAATGAATGGACTTCGGCTGGGTATGCTCTTTCACTTTCTCATATATTTATCGATATTCAAAATCAAGTTTCCTGAATTATGACTAGATATCAAACTGTGTTTGATTGTTTGTTGCCTGTGAATATTTCTGTTTAGGATCAAAGAAACTATATGTTGCAAGGGCCCAAAAGAAGGATGAGCGACTACAAATTTTGCAGCATACGTTCGAGGAAAAACGGAATGAACAGATTAGAAATAATATGGTAATTCATCTTGTATTCATCCCTTAGTGCCTCTCTATGTTTTCTTAGAAAAAATTATGGCAATGCCATCCTTTTTCAGGCTTCAAATCTGTATATTAAGAACATTGATGATTGTGTTGATGACAATGCTCTGTGGGAGTATTTCAGTCAATGCGGTACTGTTGCCTCGGCAAAAGTTATGCACGATGAGAAAGGAAACAGTAAAGGTTTCGGGTTTGTTTGTTATACTACTCCAGAGGAGGCTTCAAATGCAGTGAATACTCTTCATGGTATTTTAATCTTCTTTCAAATCATGTTTGCAATATCTTGTGCTTGACAAACAAAGACAAATCAGTAAGTATTTCATTCAGGAAGCATGTTCCATGGAAAACCTTTATATGTTGCAATTGCCCAAAGGAAAGAGGAAAGAGCAGAACAGTTTGCGTCTTCAGTATGCCCAAAGAATGAATGGTTTGGCTGGTTCAGCAACCGCTGTAGTCCCTACTGTTTATCCCACACTTTACTACAGCCCTCCGGGAGTTATGCCACAAATTTCTGCCCGACAAGGTATTGTATATCAACCTTTTGGGCTGAGACCAGGATGGCGGCCAAGTGGATTTGTTCCCCCCATCTAGGCCAACTTTTCAGCCAATGCCGCTTCCAATTGTAAGGCTTTCTTGTTTTGTTCTCCTTAATTGGGTATTTATTTATTCGTGATTGATAAGGGATTTGCTTTTATGTTTGTCTGCAATTTCCTTTAGCTTCTGCTTGAATTGATTATGCTAACATCCGCTTTTTGCAGATTCCTAATACTCCTAGACAACAAAGGCAAAACAGGGGTCGGATGAATGGACATTTTCTGCCTCAATCTGGGCAATCTATGCCATACATGGCTCCGTTGCAACAGCCTAACCATTCTCTGAATTATTTGAAAGATAATAATAGCCAAGAGGTCTGCCTACTTTGTCCTTTTGTTTTCCTTTCCATTGTTATGAATTTTTTTCTCTACACCCATATCTCTTTTAACATATTCCTTAATTTATGTATGTTCTGTAACTGAAGCTCTTATAGATGATTTTATCATACCATCGCTAACCTGTTTAGTAGTTGGCTATGGTTTTGTTTGCCTTTATATTGCATGCTAAGAACCCTTCTTTCTGTGCTCCATTCGTAACTTTTTCCTCGTTGATGAATTATCTTTGGGATTTAAGGTAGGCTATGGCTTTGTTAACATTTTCACCATGTTAATTCTCCTGATTCCTAAATCTTTATTATTCAGGTTGTTCTAGTTTCATAATTTTAATGTTGTTCATTCGAGTTTCTAGGTATGCTCTAAAGTTGGTTTGTTTAGTTATGACTTTCTTTTAGGAATATGAAGTCTAATTTTTCTTAAAACTTTAAATATTAGAAAATATTAGAAAGCGGATAGAGTTGTGGCTTAGTGGTTGGGAGTTTTGTCCTCTTTGCCTTCGGTCGGAGTTAAAAGCACATTAGCTTACACCAATCTTATTGACAATTGCACTTTGATGTCCTCCCACCAAAAAAAGGAGAACCGGTGATTTTATTACTCCACATGGAAAAGTAAGCTTTATTCATTCCTAGTTATTTCAAAATATTATTGTGATGGTCATTTTAATGACTCTGCATCATTTATTGGTTGCTAACAAGAAATGTCACTTTTCTTGAAAATTCTGAGAAAGTCAACTTTTATCTAAAGTTGTTTTTTTTAATACTTCCCCATTACAAGCAAAGAAAAAAAGTGAGGGATGGGACGACTCATTGTCTGTAATTTCTTTGATATTTTGACATGATAGTGCTGGTTATGAAAATTAATAGATGTGTGTCAAAAGTAGAGATGTGATTGAATAAAGAATTACCTTTAAACCCAAAGAAGAAATGTCAGTCAATGATTGATGAAATGCATAACTTGTCATTTCTTAATACTTTTATTGCCTTTCGCTGACTGTTTTAGTATCAGGGACTCCAAACATGCATACTTTTTGATATTTGAACTTTAATTAATCAATATTGTATCGTTTCGATTTCACTTAAAATTATAGGCTTATCTAAGATTTTCAATATGGAAATTATATAAGGACAGACTCATCATGGCCCACGTAAGATCCTAATAAAAAATCTGAGTACTCTAACTAAATAAACTGTAGGATAATTTTCTACCTCAACTTATGTGGTATGCTGTGGAAGAAGCAGGGTAGAACTAAGAAAGAACAAGCAGAGAAACAGAGAATAAAACTATAGCAAAGCTGAGAAAGTATAATATTCAAGTATGAAGGTTTTCCTCCCTCCCTAACATGGATAAAAGCTACTGTCGTGAGTTTTTGCCTCACGCTGAAAATGGCTAAGCATCACCAAAAGCTACTTTGTACTATTTTACCTTAAGAAGCAAACTAGGATAGTGGGAAGGCAACTCATAACGTTAAATTAAGAAATGCAAAATAAGCATACTAATAGTTGCAATATGAAGCACCGCATCATTCCCCCCATGGTCCGAGGAGTCTTATTCGGTGGATGAAAGGATGGTTGTCGCCTGATTTGGAGGATGATAAGTCGAAATATCCACCACGTTGAACGTAGAGGAAGTGTTGTACCCCAGTGGTAAATCCACAATGTAGGCACTATCATTAATTCGGGGGACAATCGGTATAGGACCAATCTTCCGACGACTCAATTTTGAATAGGTACCAGGTGCAAATCGCTCACGCCTCATTCTAACCATCACCAAATCTTCTGGTTTAAAGAGCTTGGCACGCCTATGTTTGTCCGCCGCCACCTTGTACTGATTGTTAGCCTCAAGAAGACGTTGGCGCACGTCCTGGAACATAGTGACAAACTGGTCCACAAGTGTGCTCGCCGATCGGCTGTGGCACTTAGGCAAAACAGCTATATCAATTGTGTGATTGGGCGGTTTGGTGTAAACCATCTTGAACGGACACTTTCCGGTGGACCGATTGGGCATGCTGTTGTAGGCAAACTCGGCTTGTCCCAATAATTCATCCCACTGTTTTGGGTGCTCCTGGACCAGGCACCTGAGCATATTGCCTAGGGTGCGATTCACCACCTCGGTTTGGCCTTCAGTTTGCGGATGATAGGCTGAACTGAGCTTGATCTCGGTTTGCAACCGCTTCCATAATTCCTTCCAAAAGTGTCTCACAAACTTGACATCCCTATCCGACGTAAGACTGCGGGGAATACCATTGAGGCGAACTACCTCGTTGAAGAATAATTTGGCCACATTTAGAGCGTCGAATGTCTTCTGACATGCAATGAAGTGCGCCATTTTTTTGAATCTATCCACAACAACCATTATGAAATCATTTCCTCGTCAGGTGCGAGGCAAGCCTAGAACAAAGTCTAAACTTAAATCTTCCCAAATACTTTCCGATACCGGTAACGGCAAGTAAAGGCCTTGGTTTTGTCCGCCCCCTTTATAACTCTGGCAAACTGGGGCAGCGCTCCACAAATCTCATCACATCTCTCCGGAGATGAGGCAAAAAAACCTTGATTGCAACTGAGCTAGAGTGTTGCTTCGGCCCACATGAGTAGCCAAACCTCTATAGTGGAGCTCCTTTATCAACTGCGGCCTTCAAGAAGAGTCAGGAATACATAATTGGTTGTTTTTAAACAAATAGCCATGCCTTATGACAATTATCCTGGCAAGCCTTCCAAACTGTACCGAAATCTTCATTGCCAGCATACAATTCTTTGAGACATTCCAAACAAGTGATTTCAGTTTGCAATTGTGTGAGAAGGGTAAGCTTCGGCTGCGAACAACTTCGGCTTAGAGCATCCACGACGACGTTTTGAGAGCCTGTTTTATGCTTCAACACAAATGAGAATCGTTGTAGATGCAATAACCAGCGGGCGTGCATCCGGTTAATGTGTTTTTGGCTATTAATATATTGTAAGGCCTTATGATCACTGCACAATACAAAGTCCGCGTTCAACAGATAATGTTCCCACTGCTTTAGCGCCCTGATGACGACATATAACTCCTGTCATAGATGGTCCACTTTTGTCTCGCAGGGCTCAATGTTTCACTAAAGAACTCGACCGGTTGATTGTCTTGACTCAAAACAGCACCAATGCCGGTGGAGGAGGCATCGATGTCCACATGAAATGGCTTTCCAAAGTTTGGAAGAGCAAATACTGGAGCTGTAGTTAATGCGGCCTTAATGGCTTCAAAACTGCGCTACTGCTCCTCCACCCAATGAAACTGTTTAAGCTTCAAACAGTTAGTGATAGGCGCCATGAGAATGCTGAACTCATGGATGAATCGACGGTAGAAGTTTGCGAGGCCATGAAAGCTGCACACATCAAAGAAGGATTGATGAACCGGCCACTGAGTTATTGCTTCTATCTTCTTTTGATCAACCTGCACACCCCTTGCGGATATCAAGAAGCCAAGGAAATAAGTACTGGACACCGCAAACTCACACTTGGTGGGATTGAGGTGAAGCTGATTTTGCCGTAAGACTATTAGAATTTGATGCAAATGATCAAGGTGTTCCGGTAGTGAGCTGCTGTAGACAAAAATATCGTCGAAATAGGCGACGCAGAACTTGTTAAGAAATGGTTTGAGGATCTCCATCATCAACCTCATGAAATTCGAGGGCACATTGCAGAGGCCGAATGACATCACCTTCCATTCATACAAGCCGTGACACGTTTTGAAGGAAGTTTTCCATTCGTCGCCAGGTCGAATCTATATCTGGTGATAACCACTTCGGAGATCCAATTTAGAGAATATAGTGGCATTCGTGAGTTTTTCAAGCAGCTCATCCACTCGTAGGACAGGGAAGCGGAACTTCATCGTAATCTTGTTAATAGCTCGACTGTCCACGCACATGCGCCAGCTCCCATCCTTCTTGGGCACCAATAATGCAGGAACAGTGCAGGGGCTGAGGCTGGGTTTTATAAATTGCTTCTCCAATAATTCCTCCACAATATGCTGTAGGATTTGCTGCTCCTTAGGACTCAATCGGTAGTGCGGCAGATTTGGAAGGGCCGCACCCGGATGGAAGTCAATCTGATGTTGCAACTCCCTTAGCGGAGGCAGTTCAGATGGTAGAGTCTCGGACAATACATCCCGGAAATGCTCCAGCATCTTCTGGATATTGGAATTCGGCTCCACCTCCCCATGTGCTGCCTCCTGTTCCTGAACCACTAGTGCAAACATAGGTAATTGTTGCTTCCATGAAGAGAGAAGTATGTTACCTATTACAATGTGCATGGCGGTTTTTGCATCAACATCTTTGGCTTGAATATCGGTGGGGTTCGAGATCAACCTCAGCCGTTTTCCTTTCCAATCAAAAGAATATGTGTTTGCTCTGCCATCATATAGGCTTCGACGTCAAATTGCCAAGGGTACCCCAAGATCAAGTGATAAACATCCATGTCCAGGACATCACAAAGTACTTCACAAGAGTAATGCTTGCCTGTTGAGAACACAACTCGGCACATCTCGGACACAATAATGTCCATTCCCTTCTTCACCCAACTAATCTTGTATGGTTGCGGATGTTTTGTCGTTTTGAGGTGAAGTGCTTGGACGACGGCTCGGGACACGATGTTTTCTGTGCTTCCACTATCTACGAGCAGGTCACAAACCTTCCCATTGATCGTGCATCGCATCCGAAAAATGGTGTGGTGATGGGAGTTGTTTGGTCGCCGAGGTGCCAGTATTAGCTTTTCTAGGACATATATAAGTGGATCACCTTTGACATCCTCCACATCCGTCGGTTGCTTTTCGTCTGGAATTCCGTCCTCTTCTTCACCATCCGCATCCAAGAGCTGTAGCTATGGTCGATTAGGACACACATTAGACTTGTGTCCAACTTGAAAACACCTAAAGCATTTGATGACTTGGGGCTTTGCATAAAGATTTTCCTTAATTGCAGTTACAGGTTTCGGCTGCACTCTCAGTTTCATTGGTGATTTACCAATAATTCCTTAAGGATTGCTTTCAAGCTGCCTGGGGAGCTTCCTTGCTGTCGCACTAGACTATTTGCCCAAATCAGTGCCCTGCTCCAAATACTGTCGCCGGGACGAATGACTGCGAGACTGCTGTTCCAATTACATTTCTGCCTTGAGAGCGAAGTTGACAGCTTTCGCCAACGACCACACCGCATTCAATTCTAGCTTGTCTCGATTGGTGTCTTTCAGCCCCCCCCCCCCGACGTACCGGGCTACTAATTGATTAGTAGACTCATGCAGGTCATTTCTAGCACATAGGTTGTAGAATTCTTCAGTGTATTCACTTACAGAGCGACTGCCTTGGGCGCATTGTTGATACTTTAGGTAGAGCAATTGTTCGTAGTCGGTTGGGAGAAACCGCGAGCGTAACAATTGCTTCATACGTGCCCAACTTCGCACGCTACCTCGACCCTCTCTCTGGCGGGACTGTGATAAGTGCAATCACCATGCACTTGCCCCTCCCTTCAATCTACAAGCAACATATTTAACTTGCTTCTCGGGCTCAACCTCCATATAATCAACAATCGCCCCTCAAAGAAGAGAATGTCGAGCTTAGCTCGAAACTCACCGCGTTGCCTATCGAAAGCCATCGGCCTCCGCTGTTGGTACTGCGGCGCCGCATTGTCTCCGTCAGAATCATGAAACCCATCCGGAAAGCCATCTTCAAATTCATCTTCTGAATATGACGCTACCTGCACATGGTGGAATGGCCGCCGTACACAGAACCCACGTCCGCCTTGTCTATGCGGTGGAGGCGTAACTAGCCGCAAAGGTCTGGGAACAACTTCTCTTGCCGGGATTCCCCCTACATCACGGTCTCGCCGCAGTTCCGCCGCCAGGCGATTGACGCTCAAAACTATATCATCCAACCTTTTCACAACACCAACGTGCGACTCCGAAAGAGCCTCCAAGCTGCGATCCTCATTGCCTGATACACGTTTGCTACTCTCTGCCATCTCACCAAGCCGCTGGCTCTGATACCAATCACTGATGTGGTATGCTGTGGAAGAAGCAGGGGTAGAACTAAGGAAGAACAAGCAGAGAAACAGAGAATAGAACTATAGCAAAGCTGAGAAAGTATAATATTCCAGTATGAAGGTTTTCCTCCCCCCCTAACAAGGATAAAAGCTACTGTCGCGAGTTCTTGCCTCACGCTGAAAATGGCTAAGCATCACCAAAAGCTACTTTGTACTATTTTACCTAAAGAAGCAAACTAGGATAGTGGGAAGGCAACTCATAACGGTAAATTAAGAAATGCAAAATAAGCATACTAATAGTTGCAATATGAAGCACCGCATCATCAACAATCCGTTATTGTTCGCTCTTCCATATTTGACCATCCATGCAAAATTAAGAAAGAATTAATTATATGCTACTTATTCATTGATCTTTGATATATCTTCAAAAAATTATCATGATCGGGCTTGAATCTCAACGTCAAAAAAAATTAAGTTTGGAAACTTCAAAAATTAAACCGGAGACCATTTGAACTGTGATTTCAGCAAACTTACTGTTGAACTGAACGTCTCGGAAATACAAACCCAATGACACCAAAATCGACTAAATCCGAGCCCAAATGGGTTCAAATCAAAGGCCCGTTTGGAAGGTTCAAACCATAATTTGTATGACCAAACAGTTTCCAAACATGCAACGAGACGAATCCAACGAGTCCAATATCGCCAAATTTTGATATCATTAAGACATTCAAATGCCTAATAAACGGTCTATGATCAAGGGATTCAACATCGGCCGTCCATTCAAACCACTCACAATTTACTCTTAATCTTCCTTCTATTTACTAGCCATGCCACTCTTACAAAACTATAAATATACCCCTTATTCTTCATTAAAGGGCGGAGGGGGAAGGAGGCCCAAGCAAGAAGAGGAGGAAGAGAGCTCTCTTGCCACCAGACTCTTCCTCGACCACTGTCATACTTACACACCGGCAGCCTACCGACATTGGATTTTTGCCCGACCCCAACTGACGCCGGAGTTTTGCCCGAGCCGCCGACTAACGCTGGAAATCTGCTCGACAGCCGACCGACGTCGAAGTTCTGCTCAACAACCAATCGATGCGTGAGTTTTGCCCGACCACCAATTTATGCTGGAGTTCTTCTCGCCCGTCGACTTTCTTCGGATTTCTACCTGACGCCGAAGTTCTACCCGTCGCCGGACTTCTTCCCTTCACCGGACTTTCAGCGGATTTCTACCCGACATTGAACTACTGCCTTTCATCGGATTTCTACCCATCGTCGGACTTCTGCCCGTCGCTAGACTTCTGCCCGTCGTTAGACTTTTGTCGGACTTTTACCTATTGCCAGAATTTTGCCATCAGTCGGACTTTCGTCAGACTTTTACCCGACGCCAAACTTCTGCCCGTCGCCGGACTTCTGCCCGTCACCGGACTTTTGTCGGACTTCTACCCGACGCCAAACTTTCGCCCATCGCCGAACTTTTGACCTCTGTCGTCAGCTAACTACGGTCCTTGTGATCTCATCATCAGACAATATCCTTTCTGACTGCTGTCGCTTGCCGACTATGGTACTTATTACATTCGTTACCAGGCAATGATCTTTCTAGCTACTTTCGCCCGTTGACTACGGTCCTTCGGACCTCCATAGCCAGATTGTCATCCTTCTGACCTTCATTGCCAGACAACGGTCTTTTATGATCACTATCGCCCGCCGACTACAGTCCCTCCAACCACTATCACCAGACTACGGTCTTTCCGACCTCTGTCGCCCGCTGACTATGGTTCTACTGACCAAACAGATGTATCAATAGTTATTATTTCAAGTCCCATCATGTAACAGACGCTATATGATGTATATTTGTTACATCAAGCTAAGGCCTTCCTCTAAGGAAGGGTCTGATTTTTACTCGGCTACAAATAATAGTGGATTCATTCAAACTGGGCCAGACGCCGTAGTTTTTCTACTTTTTAGGATTTTCCACGTAAAAATCTTGGTGCTCTTATGAATGTTGCACCCTCACTTTTTATCTGATTGTGTGCTGGATCTTCGTACAAAGCTAAGACGTTAAACTTTATATTTCTCTACCACCGTGAATATTCCAGGACACAACAATCTTAATACTAGTAATTTGTATGGTTTTCTTCTGTAGTTTGAATATAGCAATACGAGTTATGTTTTCTTCTGCATTTCTCATCCCTTACTTTTTAACTTAGTAGTAGAAAGAGATTCTTAGTATGTTACTCGCCAACATGAGGACTTCTTATTAGGCAACTATTTTTTTAAATTAATCAAAGTCTCACCTCTTGCGAATTAGTTGTGATCATGATTTTTTTTAAGAACTCGTCAACCTTTGGCTTCTTGTGATCTCGCCCGCAACATTGTTATTTCATTTACTCAAGTACGGATTCATGATCTGCTTTGAGATTTATGATTTTTCTCATTGTGTCAACTTGAACACCTCTCGATTTTGCTTGTTGCTTTGTGAATTAATTCAACTTTGACAATTTTGCCTACTGCTTCAACTACTATTTAATCTTGCAAATCATCGAAAACTTTGCCTTGTGTTTTCCTCCTAGAACTTAGCAAGAGCTATCCTTCCTCGAACTCACAAGTTCTTTTTTGGCTTGCCATCTCAAATTTTATTTTATTATCCCCTCATATTAATTACAATGTCGCATAATGAGATATGATAAAAGTTTCTCCTCCAATGCCACATCTAGTCATGAACCAATCATTCATGACCTCATTCATAGTCATGAAAGCTTCTTCTCAAATGTTTTACTAGTTGAGCACAAATTAAAAATGAAAAAACTACTTGCAATAAGCCTAATTAACTATGACATTTATAAGTGAAAAACTAATGAATTATCTATAGGTTTAGCCATTCCTCCTAAAATAGATGATTCAATTTAAATTGTGGCAATATGAATATAAAATAGTTATGAACTAGCTCATTAATGCCATGAAAAATGAAAGCAGCCAAAATTTCATGTCTAAGATAAGAAATATGGAATTCAATTTGATATGTCATCAAAAAATTATCTTGATTGGGCACGAATCTCGTGGCAAAAATAGAATTGGAAACTTCAAAAATTAAATATGGGATCATCTGAACTCTGATTTCAGCAAACTTACAGTCGAACTGATCGTCTCAGAAATACGAACCCAACGACACCAAATTCAGCTCGATCCGAGCCCAAATGAGTCCAAATCAAGGACCCGAAGCGCTATTAGAAAGTTTGAACCACAATTTGAGTTACCAAACGGTTTCGAAACATGACGTGCTTATAGTCGAATAGAGCAGCTCGATGAGATGAATCCAATGAGCCCACGATCGCCGAATTCCGACATCATTAAGACCTTCAAATGTCTAATGAACGGTACACGATCAACGGATTCAATATCGGTCGTCCATCCAACCACTCCCCATTTACCCCTGATCTCTCACCTATTTACCAGCCATGCCACTCCATAAATCTATAAATAAGCCCCTTATTTCTCTTAAGGTGGGACCCAAGCAAGAGAAGAAGAAGAGAAGGGTAGGAGGGAAAAAACTCCTCGACCACTGCTGGGATTTTGCCCGACTTCCAAGTGACGTTGGAATTCCGCCCGACTTCCAAGTGATGCCAGAATTCCGCCCGACTTCCAAGTGCCGCCGGAATTTCACCCGACTTCCAAGTGACGACTGAATTTCGCCCGACTTTCAAGTGACGCCGGAATTTCGCCCGACTTCCAAGTGATGCTAGAATTCCGCCCGATTTTCATGGGATGCTGAAATTCTGCTCGACTTCAAAGTGACGCCGGAATTCTGCTCGATTTCTAGGTGACACCGAAATTCCGCCCAACTTCCAAGTGACGTCGAAATTACGCCCGACTTTCAAGTGATGCTGGAATTCCGCCCGACTTTCCAGTGACGTCGAAACTTTGCCCAATCTCCAAGTGACTCTCGAGTTTTACCCGAATACCATCTAATGTCGGAGTTCTCCCCAGCCGCTGACTGACGTCAGACTTCTACCCAACGCCTGACCTCCGCTCGTCGCTAGATTTCTACCCGACGCCAGACTTATAACCTTTGTTGGGTTTTCGTCGGACATCTATCCGATGCTGGATTTCTGTCCATTGCTGGACTTCTACCTGACATGGTCCTTTCGACCTCTGTCGCCAGCTGACTATGGTCCTTTTGACTTCCGTCGCCCACTGACTACAATTCTTTCGGCTTACGTTGGCTGTCGACTACGATCCTTCCGGCTTACGTCGCCCGCCGACTACAATCCTTCCAGTTTACGTCGCCCACCGACTATAGTCCTTCTGACCAAACAAACATATAAACAATGATTCTTTTTATTCCCACTATGTAATGTACTCTATAAGATGTACATCAAGCTAAGGCCTTCCCCCAAAGAAGGGCCTCATTTGTAATTAATTGCCAATACTAGTGGATTCACTCAACTAAGCCAGGCCCTATGGTTTTTCCCCATTTTTAGGGTTTTTTCATATAAAAATCTTGGTTCTCATAAATACTACACCCCCTCTCTCTTATTTGATTGCGTGCCAGATTTTTGTACAATGCTAAGATGCTAAACTTTATATTTCTCCACCGCGGCGAATATTCCAGGACGCAACAGTTTGGCGCCGTCTATGTGAATCGTGATTCCCGACTGGGGGGAAAATTTTGCTTCAGCCTCAGAAGGTTATTCATGTCATGTCAACTTCCTGACATTAGCTATTATTGCATCAATTTCATAAGAATCAAATGCGGACTGGGGGCAATTTTGACTCCAATCGTGATCAAAAAGATCCTCCAATGCTTTTAACATCAAGATTATATTTTAGAAAAATCCAAGCAAATTTAAAGATTGCAAGCTTTATACAGTCCCTTGCTGGGCTTCTACTCATTGGGCAAGGTCTTAATCTCGACCTCAAAAAAGGCAGTAATGATCTAAAGATAGACCATTCTTCACCTTTGATTCGAAATACACGTGGCATGCACCCCTTGCCAATCAAGGCAAAATTGATTCCACGGGGATCCGACTCGACCTCTTCTACACAGGTTAACTTCATCAAGCAAAGGCTCTGACATACAACCTCGTATAAGTCTTACATCATTGGTAGATTCTCTCGACCTCTTCCACACAAGTTAACGTCATCGACCAAAGGCTCTGACATATAACCTCGGATAGGTCTCACATCCTTGATGGATTCTCTCGACCTATTCCACATAGGTTAACGTCATCGAGCAAAGACTCTGACATACAACGTTGGATAGGTCTTATATCCTTGGTGGATTCTCTCGACCTCTTCCACACAGTTTAACATCATCGAGTAAAGACTCTGACATACAACCTCGGATAGGTCTAACATCCTTGATAGATTCTCTCGACCTCTTCCACACAGGTTAACATCATCGAGCAAAGGCTCTGACATACAATTTCGAATAAGTCTAACATCCTTGGTGGATTCTTTCGACCTCTTCCACATAGGTTAACGTCATCGAGCAAAGACTCAGACATTTCGACCTCAGATAGGACTTACATTCTTGGTGGATTCTCTTGACCTCTTCCACACAGGTTAACGTCATTGAGCAAAGGCTCTGACATACAACCTCGGATGGGTCTTACATCCTTGATGGATTTTTTTGACTTCTTCCACACAGGTTAACGTCATCGAGCAAAGGTTCTGATATACAACCTCGAATAGGTCTTACATCCTTGATGAATTCTTTCGACCTCTTCTGCAGAGATTAACATTATCAAGAAGTGCTATAAGTGAACAACATTCTCTATACAAAAGATTTCATGAAAGTGATTGATAAAATCATCACTCATATAAAGGCTTTAGCAGTTTAACAATGCCTCCAAAAATATGGGAAGCAACATATCAATGCACACCTCAAAGATGTAATTATAATTCAGTTTCCTCCAAAAGACAAGTTCACAACTTCATATAAAATATCATTGGAGTTACATTGCAAAAATTGTGCATCAAGTTCATTTTTGTAAGAATTTGAAATTAAAAAAGTATAGTGGCATCATTTGTACAAGCTACTATCATCAAGCAACAAAAAATTTCAAAACAGCCAAATATCCTTGATGGATTTAAGGGACTTCTTCTTTACTGCACACAAGCAACTCCTACAACTTCTTCAAAGAAAGGATATAATCTGATCACCATCAAGCCTACACTCTGTTAACAATGTTAGTGCGTTGCCAGAATGCTGACAATGTACACTACTTCGACCCCTTTCATAAGGGAAATCTGATGTCCGTATATTTCAATATGTATGCATATTGCCTTACAAAATGCCACTGGAAACCTATCATCATCGGCCCTTCGTCTGATATTTGCTGGCGGTCTTTTACTTCATATCAGCTATCATCAAAATATCGCTCGACTGCTACTAACAGCGCACCCTCAAACTCTCTCATTTAGCTCTACACTCGGTTGTTGACTGCCAATGGGTTTCAGCTCGATTGTCCATCGCCAACAAACTTTCGCTCAAACAGCATCGAAATTCTCTCCATCTACTCACTTATGGTTCTCCTCCCGGATACTATTACCGTCAAATCTTCTCAAATCACCCTCGCATACAAGCATCAATTGATCTTCTTTTGTCAAGGGTAATCTATTAAGAAGATAGCCTCTTATCGTGACTTCTTCTACAAAATAGAGGGGCACTGAGCTTGATAGGGGAATGTAGTCTATCTCCGATAGTGGAATGCCTCCAATGCAAGAAGAAGGACACAAGTGAAGAACAAGGAGAAAAAACATCTCCTTCTATACAAAAGAGGAGCACTGAATGTAAGTAGGGAAAGTCACCTACGAAAAACAATGGAAGGCCTCTTGAGCAAGAAGGAGATAGGGGAGAAAGGAAAGGAAACTAAGTTACCTTAGATTGTTAATGTGGGTTATCAATTTAATTCCAACCCTAAAAACTAAGTTACCTTAGATGTTCATCTAAGCATACCTTCAGATGCCTATTTTATCCTATCCTATCGCATCACAGAATAGCATTAAAATTATTTAAATGATTTAAAATCTCATTTAATTATTTTTTCATGGTTTTAAAGCACAAATCGATTGTTTGAAACCATGTGGTGATGATCGGCAATTATTGTCAATCATCTTGGGCAATGCTAATGATTGGCATGTGCTGAGTTTAAATCTGTAAGTTTCATTGTGGTCATTTGACTTAAGATCAATGGTTGAGATGAAGCCACCTTATTTGTTCAACAACAATTAAAGGCTACTGGTTCGACTTGATTTGGGCCATTAAATCCCAATGCCCTAGATGTCATGGTTATTAAACATAATCTCTGTCCCGTTAAGGTTAAGGTTTTATTGTTGTAGTCAACCATTGCGTTGAACTCTCCATGGCTAATCATCGAGAACTAGGGCTTGCTGCTAATTTTGTTCAACTCACCAGGAAAATGGCTACCTGACATTCACTTTGGCAAGGCTAGATGTGGCCCAGTTGCCGACAAAGAAGGTGATAGAGATGATTACTTCGGGTTTGAGATTATCTGGATAATTCATGATGGAAATACAATCCAAAAACTCAATTTTCTTTTAGGATCACAGAGTCTTCAACATCCTCACATGCTCTATGGTTCTCTTTGTGAGCAAACATGCATCTCTCGGTAGTTTTCTATGGTATTTGTAGTTTAGGTACAGTGGCGGAGCCAGATATTTTATTCAGGGGGCCTAAATTAAAATAATTTTGTTTCCCTTCTCATTTGGAATGTTAGAATGCATTAAAATAGTTGTCCATGAGCCTTTTGGTTCTCATTTGGATTGCCTTATCCGATTAAGACCATATTTTACTAACCAGAAGCACTATCTTTTTCATTGGAAAGATATTTGGAAAACCTCTTCAAATGAATAACACAAAAAGTAGCCTATACAGATTCTGATGCACTTAATCGTGAACTATTTATTGGGCATTTGGATGTTTTAATGATATCAAAATTTGGCGATCTTGGGCTCATTGGATTTGTCTCATCGAACTGATCGATTCAACTATAAGCATGTCACGTTTGGAAATCGTTTAGTCACCCAATATATGGTTTGAACGTTCCAAATGCATTCTGGGTCTTCGATTTTGACCCATTTGGGCTCGGATTGAGTCAAATTTGGTGTCGTTGGGTTCGTAATTTTGAGACGTTCAGCCAGACTATAAGTTTGCTGAAATCAGAGTTCGGATTATCTCCTATTTAATTTCAGAAGTTTCATACTTGATTTTGCCTTGAGATTTGCTCGATCAAGATAAATTTTTGAAGACATATCATAGATAAAAGGTATAGATATAAAAACACTTTTGATCTTTTGGATGTTATTTTATTTTGCAATTGAACTCTCTGGGATTTTTGTTAGGGGGGGCACGTGCCTCCCCTTCCCTCCGCCCATGTTTAAGTAGTTTCAGTTGCTGATTGTCTTGGGTAGTTCTAGGAATTGACCTGGGTTAGGTTGATTAGATAGGGTAGCATGAATTAGTTGGTCCTAAATTGCCTAATTTTTGTAAGGATAAGCTAATTGATATAAGACAAATGTAGTTTAGTATGAGATGAGAACAATTGAATAGTTACACTGATTGTTTTTAAAATATGTGAGTGAATAATGATAAACATGTAACTACTATTGAGCATAAGCACACTAACTAGAATTTGACTAGGATGAGATGATTCTAGCTTACTAGATGTTTAATTCCAATGAAAATAAAGAAGAATTGAAACTTTGTGAATGATCTAACTTGTGATGAATTTAAGATAATTAATGGCAAAGGGAAGATTAGCCAAAGTCGATCTCTACTAATAATTTGACTTCATTAAGATCTCGGTCTGTCCTTAGAAGTCCTCTAAGGCTTGTGAACTTATACACTTAAGTAGTTATGCACTTACAATTAAAGGTACTCAAGAAGAGTAAAAAAAAGCTTTTTTCAATTCAAAAGTCAAGTGCTTAGTATTACAAAAGATTTACTATTTATAGAAATAAGAGGGAGGCTAAGGGGCTATTTAGTTTGATGAAAAGTGAGTATAAAATATACCAAATGAAGAGGTTTTAGGAATTTTAGTCTTTTGTATGATGAAAAGAAATGCAAAGTAAAATTAAATACATTGTAAAAAAATGTAGTGTATTTGAAATGTTCGGAGTTATTTAGATGAATGTAAAACAATTGCATGTAATAACTTTTTTTTATTTGAAGTGAAATGAAAACATTGTCAAGCTCAACGATGGTGGTGGTTGAAGAAAAGTGGGGATGTGGCACTATTACAGGCAGTGGCCAAAGGAGGTGGTTGTCATCTGGCTACGACAACAATAATGGCATATAATGTATTGTGTATTTGAAAATCGATCAAATTTAACTATTTTCAAATGCACCAAAATTAAATTAGAGGGTGAATTTGAAATATTTTAAAATCTTATTTGCATTTCTTTTGCTTCAAATTAAATGTCAATGTTTTTAAAACTCTTGTATTTGCATACCACATTCCTTCAAAACAAACAAACACCCCCCCCCCCCCCCCCCCCCCCCCCCCCCACCACCACTGTTGGAGAATTTTTGTATCCTCAAACGGATTGCATATTTTATAATCAGGTGCGGCATAAGAATATGATATATTACCCCGAAGGGTAAAAAATATCATCTCCTTATGGACTCAATCATAAAATTTACAATTATTTAACAGAGATTCCCCCACTCGATGTTTGGTCGAGCGGGGTTTATTTATTTCTGGGGTACAGACATCCCATAGGGGCAAGCCCCTATGGTTAATTACATCCCAAGTTTGATTTGGGAACACTTTTGATTAAACTAGTGGTTTTCTCTTTATTTGAAAGTCATTTTAAATGTTGGCTAAAGTTGATTTCTTTTGTTGTTTTAAAATCCATGAAAGTCTTGGTAAAAGGTTTGGCCTTTAGGAATTTCAAGGAAAAAGTTTGATCAACTTAGAATCAGATTTTTTTTTTGGAGTGAAGTCCAAGAGAAGGTGAAGTAGGAGCACTTGATTCTGAGGGAAACTCAGAGGTGCTCGGACTATCCTATGTTGGGCTTTACATTTTAGCAACCTAATTTTGGTTTAAGTTGATATTTTATTAGAAGATTGGGGCTTACATCCCAACAACACTTGTTGGAGGAATTGCCCGAAAAGGTGAGGGCTTATAGGGTGATTTGAAATCAACCCTTGCCTCGGACCCTAAGACTAAGGTGAGGACTACCGAGAGGTAGTGTCTCGAACCTAGATCTAACGAGTGCAAAGAGGGACTTACAAGCTACACCTCACAAGAGGCATAACCCGCCCGACTTCTGGATTTATTGTCCCGCCTGGAAGGGACTACCAGCTAACCCTCCTAATCGCTTTTAAAACCATGTCGTTTGGTCTCAATGCAAATGTAGAGTGGTAGGGGTCATTTTTATTTAGAAGGTAGGACTTATAGCTTGGCTTTGAGGCCAAGATGCCTAAGCATGTGGGTATGCAAATGCTGACTCATAAAGAAAAAGACTTTTGTTATCTAGTCCTTAAGTGGAGGCATTCTACATGTGACACATTTTTGGCTATGCATGTTTGTTTTAATTTTGAAAACTTGGCTCCTTGAAGGGAGCCATGCAAGACTTTCTTACTTGAAATACATGGAGCCTAATTTGATTTTATTTTTAGATTGCTTACATGTTAAGGGGTAGAAAACTTAGTTTTTATCCTAAGAGCCTAACGTGATCAAGTCCAGGCCACACCCACAAAAACAAGAGAAGAAATCTAGGAAAGACATGCATTTCTATTGCGCACTCAAGTAAACAATCAAAGCATGCTTTTATTTATATCAAATGAAAGGAAATGTAAAGAGTCCACATTATTACAACCAGATTTGGCAGCTGAGTTGCCTGCCATTATACAACCCAGTCAAATTTACAGACTCTACTTGTGGGGTTCTTCAGACTCTTGACTTTTGAATAGACATTGGGCTTCACCTCTGCAGGTACATCCTTCTAGTCCACTTCATTCTTTTGCTCCAAACCCCCACAAGTTTTACATCCTAATTCTACCAAATACATGTTTGAAAAGAAAATGACTCAAACCTGCAATGGATTAGAAGCAGTTTATATGATAAAGCATTACATCCGGAATTTTGTTTAGCACTTAGGGTGCCAAACAATCTACTTCTACCCTATTGGCCACATCTTTGGAGGGTTTTTAAGCAGCACCTGTCATGCAAACAAATTTTATAATTTATAAGCACCCCCCCTTTTAGATATGGCCACCTGCACAGAAAAGCATTTATATCTCTATACTAACCACTTAAGGGCAAGTGCCCACACGCAGACAATCCAAGGGAAATCAATCCACAACATCAAGCACATGCGCAGAAAAGAAAAATCCTAATCCTAGCATGCCTAAGGGGCTGTGCACCTAAGTATGTGAGGCTTGTGTAGCATGTCACACTAAAGGTGTTTGGTTTCATTTTGGAATGAAGATGTTTAATCTTTATCCAAGGGTGGTTTCACTTTAAGTTGTTTGTGACTTAAAGATTTTATTTGATTTTTAAATGTTTCATATTTAGGAGGGTTATGAAGAACCCATAAAGTAACCACATGCTTGCTTTTGGGCAAGCCTGTCACTTATGAATCCTAAGATACAATGGTGTAGGCATCCCGCCTTTTGGGGGAGATGCTTGATCATTGTATCAAAAGGGGAACCTAAGTAATTTTTAGGTATTTTAGAGTTCTCTTAGTGTTTGGATAAGAGAAATGTCTATCTAATAGGATAAGATAGACTTGCCTAAGGGGTTTCACTTAGGACTTGGTGAAATCCATCCAATAGGGTAGGATGAACTTCAACAGATTGGATAATTCCTAAGGACGTCTATGAGTTTAGCATTTTAAATGTCATAGGAAAATCACTCAATTTGGGTTTGAGTGGAGGAGGTTACTTAGATTTTGAGTCTAAGAAAGATGTCCAACATGTAACTTTTGGGCTACATGTTGGAGAAATCCCCTTAGCTTTTGGAGCTTAGGGGGGAGAAAGGAATCCAACATTTAGCTTTTGGGCTAAATGTAGGGGAACTCCCTCTAGCTTTTGGAGCTAAAGGGAGGGAAAGTCTCCTATAACTTTGGAGTTGAAGGAGAGAGAGAACCTATAGCTTTTTGGGCTAAGGTATGACATTTTCTAAGGCCTTTGGAACCTATAGAAGTGAATGGAGATTAGTAGCTTTGAGGCTACAAATCAAAAAGAGTCTCCTTGAATTTTGTATTCAAAGAGTTGGGTTTCATTTGCTGAATTTGGATTAAGCAAATAAAGTTGAATCACTTATTGAGTTTGGTTCAATAAATGAGAAAGATTCGTAACTTTGGGGTTACAAATCAAGAGAGACTAACATTGAACTCTTATGTTCAATATTGAACTCTTATGTTCAATGATGGGTATTTAGTTTGCTAAGTTTGGACTAAACAAACATAAAAGGATGATGTGTAGATTTGGCCTACACATCAAGGATTCTTTGAACTTTTGGGTGTCCAAAGAGAGGAACTCATTCACCTGATTTGGGTTAGGAGAATGGAAGAAAGCTAGGATTTGATTCCTTTGCTTGATATGAAATTATTTGTTGAGTTTGGTTCAACAAACAAATGATTTTGGATTGAATTACTTGTTGATTTTGACTCAACAAATAGGTGATTTGGGTGAGACTTTCGTACAATTTTTTAGTTGTAGAAGGAAAAGGAATTTCTCTACAAATTTGGTTTGTAGAGAAGAAAGGGAGAAATACAACCTGAAGGTTGCAAAGTGGAAGATTTTCTTTGAACATTTGGTGTTCAAAGAAAGGGACATTCATCCATCCAACTTGAGTCAATAGGATGAGAGGAATTCCTACAACTTTTGAGTTGTAGAAAATGAGGGAAAGAATATGCAACTTAGAGATTGCAAATCCTTAAATGTTCATTAAACTTTCGATGTTCAAAGAAACAAATTCATTTGCTTAATGTGAAGCTAGGCAAATGAAGGGGAATTTGGGGGTTTCCTACAATTTGGGTTTGTAGGAAAAGGAATGGTCCAAAATGCAACTTAGGGATTGCAAATTGGAGGATTTCCTTTGAACGTTTGGTGTCCCAAAGAGGAGGATTGATTGTTTGTTGATTTTTTTTGTCTTTTCAACAAACAAAGAAGGGAAGAACTTGGGATTTGGTTCCAAGTTTAAGGTTTTCTTGCGTGCATTTAGGATTTTTTTGATCCTAAAGTTATAAGATTCATGCAATCCAATATTTAGAGCTTTGGGAATGCTCTAAGTATCATGCATGAAGAATATGTAAGGGTGGACATTTGTTAATTTTCTTCAACAAACAAAGTCAAGTAAACCTAGGACTTTGATCCTAGGATCACACAATTCATGAAATGATTTTCTTTGGAATCTTTGAAGGTTCCAAATCATTATACATGAAAGTAGATGGATATTCATTTGCTAGTTTTATCCAACAAATGAGATGGGAGAGCTTGGAATTTGATCCCAAACTCAAGGATTTATGGCATGATATCGTTCATTTGCTAATTTTATGTCTTAACAAATGAAAAAGTAAACTTAGGATTTGGTCTTGAGTTTGGAGAGGTTCCTTTAAACATGTGGTGTTCAAAAGGAACAAAGAGAGGTACACATTCTCCTAGTTTTGAGTCCTAAGAGAATGGGTTGGTCTCCTACAACTTTTGGATTGTAGAAAGACAAAAAAAAAAAAAAAAAAAAAAAGAGATGCGACCTAGAGGTCGCAAGATTGGGAGAGGTCCCTTGAACATTTGGTGTTCAAATGGATATCTTCACTCACTTAATTTAGTTAGAGTGAAGGGGTGGATGAACCTAGAATTTGGTTCTAAGGTTCAAGATTCTCATGTAGCGACATTATGGAATTTTCGAAGATTCCAAATTATCACACATGAAGGGAATATTTGTTGGTTTATGTTCCAACAAAAGGGATGAAAGGACTTGGGATTTGGTTCCAAGTCACAAATGACTCATACAATCTAAAACTTGGAGCTTTGAGAATGCTCCAAGCATTACGTACGAGAGAAGATTCTCCATTCCTCCATGAATGTTTTGGATTCATGGAAAGAGGAGATGCACATATGAAAGGAATTTCCCTACGTCCTTTAGAGTTTTGGACTCAATTAGGAGAAGGGAGAATGATTTCCTAATGTTTTAGGAAACATTTCTAAACCAATTTTGGCATGACTTAGAAATTTGGATGGGAGAGATCGATCCCTACTTCTAAGAGATTTAAGATCAATTTGGGGTATCATCTAAGAAGAACCTAGAATGCATGCATGTGGCGATGATTCTTCAAATTAGGGAATTTGATAATAGAGCGAATGTCCACTTGTTATTTTCTTTACAAGCTTTGCAACACACCCAAAATAAGATTGATCAACCCTACTTGTTCTAGAATTTGTAAAATGAACCTTTAAGAGTTCAAATAAAATTCTACAACAAGCTATCAAATGCATTTGGGCATCTAACCAAGTCACAGAGAAAATTGCAAGTTGACAAATGCAAAACCCTAAATCCTATGTCAATTTTGCCATGACATTAACATTCAGTAGGTACAACCTAGAATTCAACAAAACCTACGTCTCAACATGCACTTTGGGATAGAAGGAGATCATCAAGCCCTATGGTCCATTTGTAGGCGAAGGCTAAGCATGCAATATGAATGCAAAATCATGCATATGGGGGGGGGGGTGGGGGGGGGGGGGGGGGGGGGGGGGGGGGGGGGGGGGGGGGGGGGGGGGGGGTGTTGGATACCAATCCAACAACCCGACGCACATCGTCATTTCCTTTTGGCTCTCTCATGAAAGCAACTTGGTAAGAATCACCGGATTTCCCCTAGTTTACAAAGAGGGCAGCGATCATAGGATTTCGGGGAAGCATAAATTTAAGTTTCTAAAGGACCTAGGGCTTGGGATCGTCAACCACATTGCAATTGGTCTTGGGAGCCTTAAGGTTTCGCCTAAGTTTTAGTGGTATACCTTCCCCGGGTTGTCCAAGCGCTCCTATCCAAGTTCCAAGCCTTGTCCAAGCTCCGCTCCAAGCTCCAAGCTGCTGTCCCAAGTTCTTTGAAGGCTCCAAATTGCTGTCCAATACCTTCCCAAGGGTGAAGACTGCTGTCCAAGCGTTTCCGGATGGCGTCGCTGCTGTCCAAGGTGTTCCGGATGCCTCCTTTGCTGTCCAAACTGCTCCGGACAGCAGTTTGCAATGTTTGGAAGGCTCTCGGAAGTGATTACTTGCTGTCCAAACCTCCAAACAGCAGGTTTTGATGTTTGAATGCTCCCGGGAGTGGATGCTTGCTGTCCAAACATCCCAAACAGCGGTCCAAGCTACTCCGGATGACAAATAAGCTGTAGAAGACACACCAAACTGCTGTCCAGAAAATTCCAACTGCTGTTCTCGCTGTTTGGAGGTCACCGGAGTTGAGGAAGGGGTGGAAGAAGTCTCCACAGCAAATAGACAGCCTCCAAGTCTCTCTACTATCCTCCAACACTCCCCTTTTTGCTTGAGAAGAGGAAAGAGCAGGTCTTTGCTCTTCCACTTGAAGAGATGGAGGAAAATAGGGAGAAACTTTCCTCTTTGGTCCAAGGAAGAAGGGAGACAGTAGCAAGGAAGTGCATACAGGTTCGGTTGGCCCTCTTCCTCCCTTCGGCTGGGTGCGACCAAGCAAGAGAACCGAGCGGCTCTCTCTTTCCTCCCCTCTCTTTCGCTCTGTCTGGGACGGAACCGCACGCAGAGAGCCGAGAGGCTCTCTCCGTTTCCCTCTCTCGCTCTGGTCGGGGCGGAAAACACAAGCAAGGGGAGCCGAGCTCCCCTCCTCCTCCCGCGCCTGGAGATGCACGCAAAAGGGGCGAAATGCCCCTCTCCCTCTCTCCCGTGCTCTGCCTGGGACGGACGCAGAAACAGAAACAGAGAGCCGAAGGGCTCTCTCCCGTGCTCTCCCTTCTCACTCGTTCTGGGTTGGGGCGGAAAACACAAGGAAGCCGAATGAGCTCCCCTCTCTCCCTTACGTCTCTCTTAGAGGCGAACAAAGCACCGCCCAAATGGGCCAATCCGCCTCATACACGTGGGAATGAGGGATTTAGGGCAAAATTCTATGTGAAATCTGAGCCCTTGATCTCAAACTTTGATTTGAGAATCAAATTCAGCCCAAATTGAGAAATTAGGGCTGAAATTGAGTCCGGAATGGACTCGACCCGAACCGATTTGAGTCGGTTTGGGTCCGATTGAGTCCGATCAAGCTAATTTCGTGAAATTGAACTTAAATCGGCGCCGAATTGCGTCGAATTTGGCTCGACGACGCTCGACGGGGTTTGAATTGGATTGATTTGATTTAAATTAAATAAATTTGATTTAATTTAATTAAATCGAGGTTTGATTTGAGTCAATTTCGTCTTGACGACCTTCGATCGAATCGATCGAGCGAAAAAAAAGTACGTCAACAAAAGGACCCCCAATATGTGTGGTGAACGAATAGAAGTACGCCACACATATTGGCGTTGACCAAATAATGATCAAGATCTTCCAATTCAAATAGGGTATGATTTGAAAGAGAAAGAGAGATCTATGGAAGCCTAAACTTGGATTTAGACAAGATCTACAAAGATAAGGAGATTTCTATATATCACCTTAAGGAAAGAGTTTTAGATTACTCTCGGAAGAGAATTTAGAAGCATTTTGGCAACTTCTAAAGGGGTCTCTAAAGACATTTGGTATCTTTAGAGAGGCTTTGATTAGAATAGAAGTATTTTGGTAACTTCTAAGAAGAATTCTAGAGACATTTAGCATTTCTAGAAACGATTTAACTTGGTTAGAAGCATTTAGATAAATTCTAAGAGGCTCCTAGAGACGTTTGGTATCTCTAGAAAGATTTTGGATCCATTAGAAGTATTTTGACAACTTCTAAAAGGGATTTCTAAAGATATTTGGTATCTTTAGAAAGAATTTGATTTGCTTAGAAGAAATTTGATAACTTCTAAAAGAGCTTAGGGATATTTTACTATCTCCTAAAAGGCTAGGGGTATTTTGCTACCACCTACAAGATTTCAAGGATATTTTGGCTATCACTTGAAAAGAGATTAGAGACATTTGGTGTCTCTAAAGGGATCTTAGGGATATCTTGCTATCTCCTAAAAGTTAGGGGTATGTTGACTACCACCTAAAGGGTTCTCAAAGATATTTTCACTATCATTTGAAAGGGGTTAGGAATATTTGTTGTTTCCTAAAGGTCAAAAGGCATTTGGCACCTATTGGCAAGCTCTAAGAGGTATTTTGGCAACCATCTAGAGGTAGAGTTTATCTCATCTTGGTGAGATAAAACTCTAAGAGCTAAGGCTAAGAGTATTTTGACTACTACTTAGGCCTTAAAGGTATTTTGTGTAAGATTATCTATTTTGGCTAGATAAATCTTAACAATTGGGAAAGACTAAAGGGTATTTTGGCAACCACTAAAAGTCTAAATTTGGGTAGATCTATGGCGTCCAATTTGGTTAGAACAAGATCTAAAGGAGTGAGCTAGGAGATACCTTAGAAGGTTTGAGTTCTACCTAAACTCAAAATTTGATAAGAAGACTCCTATTTGGGGATGTCTACACTTAGCATTTGGTACTAAGATTTGCATTTGACTTTCATTTGGAGAAAGATAAATTTAAACTTTCCTTTTGGGGAAAGAAAGAGATGAACTTTCAGTTACAGAAAGATGAACTTGATTTTCTTTTTTTTAGAGAAAATTGGATTTTCTTTCCTTTTGGGGAAAGGTGGATTTTCTTTCCTTTTAGGGAAAGGTGAAAGATTTGAAATCTTAGACCAAGGTTTTGGTAATCCGGACCCAGTCCACAACCGGATCAGAAGAACATTTCTGCTTGGAACTCTGCTTGAGTAGCACACAACATTTTTCTTTTTCTTTCATTGTTGGGTTTGGGCCAACAAAGCTTCAAGAGATTCACTTAACATTGTAGTGAAGAGAACTAACGGCCTCCTTAGAATAGGAGCGGCCAAAACCAGTGGGAACTTGAGATAGCATTTTATACCATCAAAAACCTTTGATGGCTATCATCCAAGTAGAATTTTGAGTCCTTTGAAAGGGCTACAATCTACCAGACAAATTGAATAAGCATCTTAGATATGCCAACCTACCTTGAAAAGATCTTAGTTGAGTAAGAATCCAAGGAGGTTTCATTTCTAATATCGCCTTGATTTTAGTAGGGATAACTTCAATTCCATGGTGTCGAACAACAAACCCAAGAAAATTTTCTGAAGTCACCCCAAAGGTGCACTTACAAGGATTTAACTTGAGGTCGTACCGACAAAACCCATCGAACACAACCCTTAAGTCAAATAGGTGATCCTCTCTTTTTTTTTTTTTTTTTTTTTTTGCTTTTGACCACGAGATCATCAATATGACACTCAATTTTGTCATGAAGGAGCACATTGAATATTCTGGTCATTGCAAGCTGGTAGGTCATACCAACATTCTTAAGGCCAAAAAGACATGACCTTAAAACAGTACATTCCAATGGGTGTTCTAAAAGCAGTATATTGCTCGTCCTCCGGGGCCATTTTGATTTGGTTGTACCCCGAGAACCCATTCACAAAGGGAAAAGAGACCATGAGAAGAAACAATGTCAACAATGAGTTCATGTATGAGTAAACATGCTTCATTCAAGTCTCTAAAAGAACCGCATACGCGAATCTGTCCGTTCTTTTTCTTAGCATGGACAATGCTGGCTAACCAAGAGGGGTATTTTTCCTCTTAAATAGAACCAGCCTCAGTTAATTTTTGTTTTAATCACTTGTTCAATTTCCAAATGCATCCTTCGAGGAGCTTGTTTGATTGGAACAATGTTTTGTTGAATGACAAGTTTATGGACCGCTATATTTGGATTTAAGCATGCATTTCATCATAATTCCATGCAAAACAGTCCTTAAACTCTGTCAGGAGTTGTACCATACCATTGGCATCATTTTCATTTAGCAGTGCACTTATAAAAGTGGGGCGTGGATTTTGTTCAGTACCCAAATTGATTTCTTTCAACTTACTGATTGTTGATTTGATTTCTTCTTCAAACTCAGGGGGTGCATCCCTAGTTTGAAGGTAATCTGAACCGTCGCTAGCCTCTAAACATGACCTCCCAACAGCGTTGTAGGTCTTTGTAAAGATCATATCAACATCCAGATTGTCGGTAATAACCAAGCAGTAATTATCCTCATTTATTGGTCCGATAGTACCAAAGTCAACACCATATCTATTTTTCTTTAATTTGTATTTGAAATTTCATAGATTTTCAAAGTGTTAAGCTTCGCCCTTAGACCACATAGAAGGAGTTGGACCTCTTTTGATTAGGTTTCAAACACAAGTGGGAGTTCTACCATTGCTTTTATGGAAAGTTGTCAAGTTTACACCCACTTGTGGATTTTAAGGAAGAGGGTATGCCATGAAAGACATACTCCTTCCCTACATTTTTTTTTACTTGAGTGTAATGCAAACATTCAACTCTTCCAATGTACTTTCAGACAATGAAGTTAGAGCTTTTACACGCTCATTCAATTTTTTTTTATATTTAGTGAGATTAGACACCTCCTCTTTGTTTGAGAGTTATCTTCCTCACATGGGAGATTTTCTTTAATGTTCCAAATAGGCTTTTCAGTGTATATCCATTCTTGAAACTGCATATTTGATTTGTTGAAGCTTCTTTGTTGCTTTGTCAAACCACCCATCAAATTTGGCTCAGCCTTTGAATCGGACCCTGAGCTTACGTGGGTGATGGGCCTTCTTGGAACAAATGGTGGAGATGGGGCTTTGATACCCCTCACCTTCCACACTCCTTGACTTTTGTCATGAACTATATCACGAACTCATTGTGTCATCTTACCACCTCGTTGTGTTGAAGGAGGGGCAAGATTCCATTTAATCTTTTCCTCAATTTCTTCTTCTTGAGGGGTAGTCTCGAACACTTGATGGAGACTTTGTCTTTAGTGTACTGATTTCTGCTTGATCTTTGGTTGGTATCATAGGTCTGAAGACACTGATAGCCTCTTTGGAACATAGCAAGAAACATCTTCATATTTTCCGACTTCATATACACTAAATGGTTTTAGAACTCCCTTCAAAAGTGAAAGAGCAATTGAGCCTAAGGCTCTTTGTCCCCCCCTCATTGAAGCCACGCAACATCATTTTGTCAGAATTTAAATTTTTGCGTGTCAACATTAAGGTGGGCCAAAGTTCCTAGATTCATTATGTTGGCCCTTGCACCTGGGTCAACAAGCACTCTTTTCATCAGAAAATGTTATTCTAGGTATTTGTTGAAGTGTAAAGCCTCCACAAAGAAACACTCTGCAGGTTGAGCCAAACAAATTTCAGGATCAAGTAAAGCCTTGATCAAAGCTTTTCGCATTTCAGGAGAAAGTACGAATGCATTATATATACTCAACCTCGCAAGGAGTTTCCTAAGGTGAGCTAGTACATTTAAATCCACTTTTGGTAGTCCACCACCCACTTGCTTTTGTGGAGCAAGTATTGGTGGAACCACGCCCTCATTTTGATTGAAAAGTTCTTTTCATTTCTCTCGTTTGATGCCATTGGATATGATACAACATGACCACTTCTGAGATTTGCCCCTGTTATTTGTTCAGGCTCAGAAATTGAGATCACATCAACCAAAACTTCAGAATTTGATTCTTCTATCACTTGATTTGTCTCTAAGTCAAGTGACTCAGGCTCAATGACAATCTTTGCTCCCTGCATTTTGTGCATGGGTAGATCATCACCAAAAGTTGATTCACTTGGTTCAAAGAATTGGAAAGATTCATTTGTAGTTTGTTCGTTATTAGATTCAGAACGGACAGATCGCACGTACGCAGAATGATTGTTCATTTAATTAACACCCTTTGGAACATACATGGATTTAGAAAGAGAGATAGGCTTGGGGGATTTCCCTTTGCCATTTAGAAGGATAACCCATTTGATTTTGGAAATTGATTCTTTTTTTTATTCACCATTGAAACTCTCTTTCATGAAGTTTCAAGGGTAAAGGACCCTTTCCACCCATTGAGTTATTTAAAGGAACATCAAAAGAGGCCTTTTTGTGGGCATTTGAGTTCTTTTTGGAAACTCCAATGGGATTTTGGGTAGTTTGTTTACAATCTTTAGGAAAGATTTAGACAAAGATAATTGTCAACCATCTACAACTGTAAGCAAGTCACTAGTGTTGTTCTTTCTGACCACACACTATTAGAGGCAAAGAAGCTGCACTTGTTGATTCTGCTTCCTTTGTATTGGTAAAAGACTCAACTGTTATGTTTAGGACCTTTTGGAGCCCCAAAAGTTGAGTAGTGAGAGCTTATCTTGGCAAATGTCGTCTCATCCAACCTCTTGTCCATTTTTTTTTTAAGCTGTTGTAGAGCACAAATTTAAGGATTTTCACTCCCTTCCTCCACTTCCAACAATTCATTTGCATAAGGATCTTCTAAGTGAGAGGATCCTCCTATGTCATAGTGAATAACAAAGACATCCTCCTCACCTAAGAGATCATCCTCATCAGGGTTGAGATTCTCAATCAACTTTTTGTAATTCTCTTCCTCCTTTTCCCTCCTTTCATCCTCATCAATTCTCTTGAGGCTTTCTTTTAAAAACTCAATCATTTGTTCAACAGTTTTACATGTTGAGGGATTGATAGGAGAAGGATAGTATTCTTCGTATTTGTTAATTTTCATGGGTGCTTTTCCTTTGTCTTTGGAATCAACACGGGTAGGAGAGGAAGAGTGTACCTTTGATGGAGCCACCACCTTGGGTCTCCATTCTTCCTTCACCCCAGATGAGGAGGTATGGGATTTTTTGTGTCCCAAGTTTACCTCATCTAAAGGTGGAGTCTGAATGTGACCCCCAGAATGTGGCTCATCAAGAGGACTAGAAGGTTTGTTTTCTTTGGGAGACCTTCTAAACCTAGTAGGTATGTCAGATTTACTAGAAACTGACAAAGAAGACCAAGGGACCACTTGGCGATCAAGGTAATCAGCCTTTGGTCTGCCATAGATCTTAGGTGGAATTGCTGAACTGTCAACTAGAACTATCTGCTCACTGACTGCTCTTTTCAGGCAATGTTTAAAATCATAACCATCCACCGATGCTGACAAACTGTTGCATCTCTTTCTGTGATGGCTGAACAATCAATTTGCTATCCTTAGGATCTTTGTTCTCCTTAAGGATTGTATCAACACGTTTGCAAATCACATTCTTCATAGCTTTAATTACCTTCTCTTTTGTTGAGCGGGTTTTGTCAGCTACTCTTTGGAAAACATTTTTGATGTCATTCTCCCACTGCTTTATCCTTTCATTGGGTGTGCTTTTGGGAACTTTAATTAAAGGTCTTGGAGGTGATGCAATTATCTTCTCAACATCTTCTTCACTCCAAAACATAGAAAGAGGGTAAAATTTACTATCCTCAACAAGAGGAGAGAGATCCAACATCTCAGCCTCTAACTTAGCTTGCTCCTCCTTTTCCAACCTCTTTCTCAGTCTTTTGTTTTTTTATTTCTTCTTTGAGACTTGGTTAGAACATAGGTGGAACTAGTCCCTTCTTCATATTGATTGGACTGAAATAGTTTCTCATGCTCTGAGTGGCTTGGGACAACTGCTAAAGACTGAACTGTCTCACACTGTCTCTCAACTGCCATCTCCTTAGGCAAAACTGGAGTTAAGGTGCTTTGTCTTTCACTAGACTTTTGAACCTTAGGGAAGGTCAACCTACCACATGCGAAAGGTTGAGAGGCTAAGGCTTTTGGAGAGACCTCAGCCACCCTCTTCCCACTGTTTTGAGGAGGTGACCTCTCCCTAACAGGTAAGCTAATTTCAAGGACCCTCTCAGATGGGTGTTGACTTTCTAAGACTTCCACTTCAGAAGGGGTTGGGCCTTGGAAAAAGACCTCCACATCTCCCAAACCTTGTCCAAATTTTATTAAATCTCCTGGAGCAAAGTGAGATTGATCAAAGGACAACTGTAGGTGGTTACCAAATTTGAAAACCAATTCGCCTTCCATCTAGGCTTTCTTGAATTCCAAAACTTTAGAGTTTTTCTTAAAATCAGATTTTGTTGTATCAACCTTTCTGTTGTACTTCCTTGAATCCAATTATCACAACATCAACCAATCACTGCACTTTTTGCTGGGTTTTCTGACCACTGACTTGAATCACTGACCACCCACAACTGTGTCCCGGATTTAACGGATGATGGATGAATTTGTTTGAATTGAAATCCAACACCATTTGACATTGTTTGGTTGTAGATTTCATACAACCACAACAATTATGATGAAGAGAAGATTTTGGAATTTGAATTTTTTTGAAAATGATTGATTTAAAAAAAAACAAAGTTCATCCTTCTCACTTTTGAGAGTGATTTGGAAAGTTCATCTTGATTTGCATTTGCTTGTATTGGAACCATTCAACCCAACATTTGAAATTGGGAGAGGTATACAACACAAAATTTGATTTTGCAAATGCCATTTAGCCAACATTTAAAATGACTAATTGAAAACCACTAGTTTAGATGAAAAGAGACATCCTCCCCAGCGGAGTCGCCAGAAAATCTGTTGGAGAATTTTTGTATCCTCAAACGGATTGCATATTTTATAATCAGGTGCGGCATAAGAATATGATATATTACCCCGAAGGGTAAAAATATCATCTCCTTATGGACTCAATCATAAAATTTACAATTATTTAACAGAGATTCCCCCACTCGATGTTTGGTCGAGCGGGGTTTATTTATTTCTGGGGTACAGACATCCCATAGGGGCAAGCCCCTATGGTTAATTACATCCCAAGTTTGATTTGGGAACACTTTTGATTAAACTAGTGGTTTTCTCTTTATTTGAAAGTCATTTAAATGTTGGCTAAAGTTGATTTCTTTTGTTGTTTTAAAATCCATGAAAGTCTTGGTAAAAGGTTTGGCCTTTAGGAATTTCAAGGAAAAAGTTTGATCAACTTAGAATCAGATTTGTTTTGAAGTGAAGTCCAAGAGAAGGTGAAGTAGGAGCACTTGATTCTGAGGGAAACTCAGAGGTGCTCGGACTATCCTATGTTGGGCTTTACATTTTAGCAACCTAATTTTGGTTTAAGTTGATATTTTATTAGAAGATTGGGGCTTACATCCCAACAACACTTGTTGGAGGAATTGCCCGAAAAGGTGAGGGCTTATAGGGTGATTTGAAATCAACCCTTGCCTCGGACCCTAAGACTAAGGTGAGGACTACCGAGAGGTAGTGCCTCGAACCTAGATCTAACGAGTGCAAAGAGGGACTTACAAGCTACACCTCACAAGAGGCATAACCCGCCCGACTTCTGGATTTATTGTCCCGCCTGGAAGGGATTACCAACTAACCCTCCTAATCGCTTTTAAAACCATGTCGTTTGGTCTCAATGCAAATGTAGAGTGGTAGGGGTCATTTTTATTTAGAAGGTAGGACTTATAGCTTGGCTTTGAGGCCAAGATGCCTAAGCATGTGGGTATGCAAATGCTGACTCATAAAGAAAAAGACTTTTGTTATCTAGTCCTTAAGTGGAGGCATTCTACATGTGACACATTTTTGGCTATGCATGTTTGTTTTAATTTTGAAAACTTGGCTCCTTGAAGGGAGCCATGCAAGACTTTCTTACTTGAAAGACATGGAGCCTAATTTGATTTTATTTTTAGATTGCTTACATGTTAAGGGGTAGAAAACTTAGTTTTTATCCTAAGAGCCTAACGTGATCAAGTCCAGGCCACACCCACAAAAACAAGAGAAGAAACCTAGGAAAGACATGCATTTCTATTGCGCACTCAAGTAAACAATCAAAGCATGCTTTTATTTATATCAAATGAAAGGAAATGTAAAGAGTCCACATTATTACAACCAGATTTGGCAGCTGAGTTGCCTGCCATTATACAACCCAGTCAAATTTACAGACTCTACTTGTGGGGTTCTTCAGACTCTTGACTTTTGAATGGACATTGGGCTTCACCTCTGCAGGTACATCCTTCTAGTCCACTTCATTCTTTTGCTCCAAACCCCCACAAGTTTTACATCCTAATTCTACCAAATACATGTTTGAAAAGAAAATGACTCAAACCTGCAATGGATTAGAAGCAGTTTATATGATAAAGCATTACATCCGGAATTTTGTTTAGCACTTAGGGTGCCAAACAATCTACTTCTACCCTATGGCCACATCTTTGGAGGGTTTTAGCAGCACTGTCATGCAAACAAATTTATAATTTATACGCACCCCCCTTTAGGATATGGCCACCGCAAAGAACAGCATTTATATCTACTATACTAACCATTAAGGGCAAGTGCCCACACGCAGACCAATCCAAGGGCAATCAATCCCACAACCTCCAGCACATTGGCAGAAAAGAAACATCCTAATCCTAGCATTTGCCTAAGGGGCTGTGCACCTAAGTATGAGAGGTAGTGAGCAATTTCACACAAAATGATTTATTTTAATATCATAATTACTGAATATTTTAAAACTTTCAAACCAATTTTGTATACTCAATACTAATATTTTTGACAAAAATATTATATATGACTTAATACCATAAAACACTATAAGTATTTAATTCTAACACCAAACCACTACCCCACATCAATCAAAATGTTCACATCCATACCCTACATTAACCACATAACCCATTAAATTCCACCCTCTAAATTTTTCTAATCAACACAATAACCCCCACTTTTCACACCTACCAATAACTTACATACTCTAAACAACAAATTAAATTCACATACCCCATACACACACCAATTCAACCTATCTACCAATCCACCTTTTAACCACAACTTCCATTTATCACACCCCCACCCCACTTTACTTCATAACAACCCCCAGCAATTAAACAAACCACCTTTCCCTACAAATATAAAATCAAAACCCATACCACTTCCCCACCCCCCCACCAATTTTAAACATCTTTCTTTCTACCTATGGATGCTGACATAGTTCGGGTTATAGATTGCATTATGTCCTTTAGGAATGATTTTACTATGATACAGGCTTGAGCAATGTTTAGTCAAAAGATCAATCAGGACGTCCTCAAGATCCATAGAATTTATGTAAGATCAATTAGTCTTTAGTGGATTCAAAAGGTCTACTGACAACCTAAGGTCGATTGGGTTCTTAGCGGCTTCAAGGAATTTATAAGTGTTGTAGATATTAAATCAACATAAGATCATTGAATACTTTATTGTCTCCATTTCAATCAACATAAAGCTGACTAATACAGGCTGTTTATCCTCTTTTTTTTTAAATGTTAAAAGCTGATATTTTATTATAACTAATTAGTTAGTGAACAAAATGCTGAGTCCTTGTCAGCGTTCTGCGCAGTTTGTAGAAAATGGAAGGCGGTGGGGCATGAATAATTTGCCTCTTGGTCTTTCTGCTTCATCTAATCCACAAGGGATGGAGCAGCTCAGTAGCAGGCTCGCTGCAGCTCCACTACAGCAACAGAAACAGATGCTCGGCGAACGCCTATTCCCATTGGTCCAGAAACTCAAGGTCATCCTTTAATTGAGCCTTTTGATTTTGCAAGCTATTACAACACTTGTTTTTTTTTTGGGACATTTAGGCCATTTAAGGCAAACTCACACACACAAAACATACACAGAGACTCGAACCTTAGACCTCTTAGTTGGAAGCCTTAGCTCTCAACCAATAGGCCAATTACAACACTTGTTAGATCTGTTACTCTTTTGATCATTAATTGAAACATTGTTGCGGCTAATGCAGGCAGATATGGCTGCTAAAATAACGGGGATGTTGTTGGAGATGGATAACTCCGAATTGCTATTGCTGTTGGAGTCGCCTGATGCACTTTCTGCAAAGGTGGAAGAAGCTATTCAAGTATTGAAACTCTCCAAAACCCAGGTGAGTGGTCGCGTGCCTCTTCACCCTAACAATTTCTTGCCTTCAGAGGTTTCCGTAAATTGAGAGGGATTCGTGATTCTGAAAATTACCATTCTTTACGAAGTTTCTTTGTTAGTCTTATGATTTTTGGGCGAGAGAGTTCTCCTCCATATGGATATAGACATATAGTTTTAGAATTTTCCCTTTGGATTTTTCCTGATCAAATTTCTTTTCTGGACCTTTTTTTTTTTTGTTGGACCAATTATTTAGCGTTTTTCCAAGTACCGTTGTAATTTGAGTTCGCTCTACACATATTTTCCTTAAATTGGAAGTTTAATTTCTTCTTCTTCAGCAGGCCGTATTAATTCTAACATTGCATTGCTTCTATTATTACGTTTGATTTCTCGTAATTCGTGAACGAATTTATATAAGCTGTTAATGTGATATCTTTTAAAATCAACAAAATAATATTCACTTCTTTGATTTTTTTTTTTTTACAGATATTTACACAAAATATGCGTAAGCTTTGAATTCATAATCTCTTGATTAATAATTAAAACTCTCAACCAACTAATTGAGGTGAGAAAAAATATTCCTCCAAAGTTACAGTTGTGTGTGATGTGAAAACTCAGATGCATTATAATCTACCACCCTTTTCTAAATTTCTAAATTCAAAATTGTGGAAAAAAAAAAAACAATTCAAATTTCTGTATTGAAGCATGGACTGTTCAGATCCTCGATCGATGTCATTAATCGATAAAGCACGTACTGTGAGATCAGGAAGATCTCTTGTTCTCAAATGTGTAATCATAAACAAGTTAGAAGAAATCTAATTTGTTGGATTGATCATTAACATCATTTGAATACTTATTTTAGGATTTAAAATATGAGATGAATGTAATATATTATTAACTAAATTAATAATAACTTATTAAGACATTTGAAGCGATAATTTTTATTAACTCAAATTAACTTATTATAACACTTAATTAAAGTTAATATTTGCAATTGATTAATATTTAGATTAATTTCTTTCTAATTTAAATGAATGAATACTATAAATTTTGATTTAAAATTATTTTATACTTGGTAATTAGATTAAATAAAATATATTTGTTATATATTAATATTTTAACTAACTATTAATTAGCTAAAAATTAAACTTATGAAACATTAAAAATTTTATTAAATAAAATTAAAGCAAGGATAATATTGATCCATTTAATAAAATTTTTAATTAGTTAATATTATTTATTAAAATTTAAAGTTACAAGCAAATATAATCAAATTAAATTTAAAGTTACAAGCAAATATACAATGCTTCATCCGAACTCCACTTGCCTCCCCTCCCGATGTTCCTTCCTTTTTTAATACACATCTCAAATGCACAAGCAATCATCATCCCAAAGAGTTGTAGACGGACCGAGCCAAGTCGAACTATGTCCTTGTTCATGTTATATGCAAATATAATCAAATTAAATTATAAAATATTAATGTTCAAGGCTTCCCCTGAACTCCCCATGCCTCCAGTCCCTATTTTCTTCCTTTTTTGATACATTGTCTCAAATACACAAGGAATCATCATCCCAAGTAGAGTTGTAGACAGACCAAGCCAAGCCAAGCAAGTCTTTGTTCATGTTTGTGTTCGTTTAGTATCATCTTGTTCATGTTTGTTCGAACTCAATTTGATCTTTCCTATTTGTGTTCAAGTTTTATTTGTTAAGTTGATTGATATTCATTTTTGTGGCCTCATTTCATTTCAGAAGTTGAATCCTGATCAAGTACATAAAATATTGCAATTAAATGGAATGAGGCTGCATATTAGGTGCGGGACATTAGTCAGATTGATATATTTGATTTTAAATCTACTCTTGAACTTTATTTTTTGTTATTGTATTAATGCATCTTATGGACAAACGACTTTGTAAATGACCTTGTTCTTAAGTTCGTTGATTCTAGAATTTCTTATATGGACATCTTAATTGTCCTTTTAGATGGTTAGGACAAATGAGCATCACAATCATATTTATATCAACAACTTTGGTATGTATGTTGTACTTGAAACTGTCATGTTTGAAGCACAAGTGCTAAGATCACCAATGGTAAGTATCTTACTTAATCATTATTTTTATTATTTTATAATCAGTTTCAATTAATTTCTTAGAAGTGTTTTATTAAATTTAGCTAATATATAATGGTACAAAGAAGATATATTAACCCCAATCTAGAAAATGGAAAATGGGTAATAAGGTGACAGATCATTAATTAATACATAAATTCTCCTACATCATTTTTAGCTGTTATAAAGTCTATTGATCTCTATATATAATTTTTTGTTTATAATAATTTGATATCTTTAAATGATCCTTATTTTGCTTTTGTAACGACTGCTTGTTGGTGCTACAGTTGTGGATTGAGTATGCATAAACTTTTCTCATCTTAATAAGAATATTCTTTCGAATTGCTCATCACAAGCAAAATAAGAATTCATTTAAAGCTATGAAATTATTATAAATAAAAAAATTATATATAGAGATTGTTAAACTTTATAGTAGCTAAGAATGACGCAGGTGAATTTATGCATCAATTAATGACAATAGTCACCTTATTACACAATTTTCATTTTTCAAACCGGGGTTGATATGTTTTTTTTGGACCACTATACTTCAGTTAAATTTAAGAAAATACTTCAAAGAAATTAATTGAAACTGATCATAAAATAATAAAAATAATGACTAGACAAGTTACTTACCCTTGGTGATCATAACACTCGTGCTTCAAACTTAACAAATTCAAGTACAGCATATATTTCAAAGTTGTTAACATATCTATCATCGTTGTGATTATTCGCCCTGATCATCTAAAAGGGCAATTAAGATGTCCATATAATAAATTATAGAATAAACAAACTTAAGAACAATGTTCAAACATCAATAAAGTAGTTGGTCCATAAGATAGGTAAATGGAATAACAAAAAATAAAGTTCTAGAGTAAATTTAAAATCAAATGCACCAACCTGCCTAATGTCCCGCCATCTAACATGTGGTCTCATTCCATTTATATTAAGTAGCTGAATCCTAATCAAGTACATAAAATAGTGCAATTAATTTATATATAAAAAAAATCAATAGCTTCACAAGATTGGTGTCTTATGATTAAGTACATAAAATAGTGCAATTAATTTATAAAAAAACCAATAGCTTCACAAGATTGGTGTATCCTGATCAAGTGCATAAATAAATGCAATGAATTTATAAAAAAAATCAATGGCTTCACAACTTGTTATTAAGAAGTTGAACCTATGCATTAATTCCCAAACAACAGGTTGGTGCATGATGTTTTTGTATGAAAAAACATTTTTTTCATAAAGGCCCAGCTTATTGCTATAAAGTTCAGCTCTTCATGAATTTTGACCTGCTTATTTCAATAAAAAAAAGGACTGTCAGAATAAACTTAAATGTTTTCATAAAAGAAATTTAATTAAGACAAAAACATTACAACTTTAGAACAAGATCAATAGACACATATATTAAAAAAAAAACATGCGTCAAAAGAAGGAATTAAAGCAGAACCATGCTATTGATAATTAACAACTTATTGGTATAACATTTGAAAGCAATGAAAATCCAACTGACAAACTTCATGGACAAGAAAATCTGGTAAAATAAAAGTTCATATTGCAACGGCCCAAACTCTCAAGTCTTAATCATCAAGATACTATCTGCTTAGTTTAATAGCCTCATGATTTTATCAATTTTATAACATATGTTATTACTTATAATATTGTTGTATGTCATTGATTTCAATTCTAACTTCCAACTTATGCACTTGAATTCTTGTTGGATTCCTACTAAAGGGCTCTTCCAATTTCAACCAACTAATATATCATATACAGTTAAAGGCGGAGCTATAGTGGGGACCATGGGGGCATGGGCCCCCACTTGCCCTTTAACATATAATAGAACCCAAAACAAAATTGCCCATACATAAAACAAAAAGCCCAAAATTTGGCCCATACATAAGCACACAAAGCCCAAAACAAAATCATAACAACAAAAAATAGTACTAGTAACTTATAACAAAGTAGTTGGGATTGGAACTCAGCTCACTACCAACTAAGTAACCGAATATTGTTGCTTCTCTTTCTATTTTATATTTATATTATAATTAAATCTAATCTTATATATATATATATATATATATATATATATATTAAATTTCTTTTTTAAACTAATGCTTCAAAAGAAAAAGAAAAAAAAAATCATCCGAAGATGTTTGAGAGTAATTTGAAAATTATCAATTTGTATCCCCACTAATAAAAATTTATGATTTCGTCCCTCTTTATAGTTTATCAATGTCTTTTATTTTTTACGAAGGGCTTCACTTATATAAAAATACAAATATTAGTAAAATAAATTTAACTTGGCCATACCCCAAGGTGTTCCATGAAAAAATATGATATTTTTATAATTTTTGCATCCTTCTCTCTTATATGTGTATTATTTTAGATTCATGCAAAACTAGAAGTTAAACTCAATATATGCTAGGAAATTTATCATAGTGGGTGAGAAGATTATGTTGTGCACTTGATCGGTCCTCTTGTTTTCAGGTATTTTATAATCAAAATTTTAATATCAACAAATATTATATTTATATCCACAATTTTTTATTTTATAATCAGGTATGTGTTCCCTAAATTTTTTAATTTTTTAATTTTATAAAATACTCTGCAAATTTATTAAAATTCATTTTTAAATGTATGATTAAATTTATTCAAATGGATCTTTATATTCTTATTTATAAATGATAATTTTAAATATCTTTTGTTCGCATGCATGTTCAATATCTTAATTATATTTTGAAAAATCCTTATATTTTTTCAACTTACAATTTAATTGAAAATCCCAAAATAAAGTTGGACTATTAAATTATGTTGTTACAGCATCCCAGTCCTAACAAACAGTGATAAACTTATAAATTTCATCTCTTTATTAAAGAAAATATAAAATAAACATATTTAATTTAAATTTTCATTATTTTTTTCTTAATTTGGGTTAATATTAAATCTTATAATTCTGTTGATCTCTATCTTCCTATGCTTAAGATCTGTCGTTGCTGTTCATTGAATACAAATTAAAGTGTTTAAATCATTTTTACTTGGAACATTTTTAAAAACATATATTTATTTTATTTTTGTTATTTCTTCAAATGTATTTAGAATTTATAATTGAATTTAAATTATGCAAACATCTTTATATTTTGTAGATTAATGTCATGTTTTTTATTCATACTCACTTAGTAAATAAGACAATTATTATTTTATAAATTACTTATCTCATTAGTAATTTCTTGTAAATAAGGGTATTTTGTGAAGATTATAATTTAATAATGATGTGCGAATATATTCTTGATGGAATGATTGCATCTTTAAACGTTAAGGCCTATTTTTAAATAAAAACATTTTATTGATAAATAAAGGGTTACAACAGAGATAGACAAATATCTAATAAAATGCAGAAATACAATGAAAGAAGGAAACTGATATTAGATAACTGGTAGTTGGGCTCAGTAGTTGACCGAGACATCCAGTGCCCCACCAACATGCACGGGCCATCCAGTAAGGTGATAAAGGGTCCATCGAAAAGCACCAAAGGTTGCCGCCAGCAAAAGATAGGGCACACGTCCCGGCCACATCATAGCCCCCCAAAAAAATCTGCGAGGCACCGAAATCCAAAATCGGAATACCAAACAAATTAACCAACAAAACAACAAATCATTAACGTCTACGACGACCCCTGCCACGGCCCCTTCCGCGGCCCCTAACACATGAAACCTTCGAACGACCAACATTAGCACGAACCAACGAGAAATCATTCCCTGGGTCAGAACCCCCACAAAAATCCGAAGATATGAAATCAAAATCCGAATGGTCAGAAACAAATTCACCCTCAGAAGAGTCATTTAACCAATTTATTTGGTCCGATCTATCACAACTCAGAGAGTTCACCAAATTTATCGTAGCAGCCGCATGCACCGGAACATTCACGAGCTGATTTGAGCTTTTAGATACTTCAGTTAAATTCTCCACCGGCACAACATTATTAACATCAACAACAGGTAATTCTAAATCAGCAGAACAACCAACAGTCCCAACCGGAAAAAACCGAGGGCTCGAAACATCAACAGCACTCAAATCAGGTAAAGCATCAACCCCCATCCCGATGGAAACATCCAGCAAAACAGGTGAAACCGTGGTAACAGGCAAAGGCAAAACCTCCACCCCAACACCAGATTTCAAACAAATCTGGTCCGTTTCCATAATATCAGGAATGAGATGATTAGAAGGAAGATTCAGGGAAGGAGATAAAACAGGTTCAGGGGGGTTAAGATTTTGCTGTATCCCGGCATCCACCGGAGGAGTAACCGAAATCAAAGGTGTTCTTAATGAGAAACTTGTTTAGAACATTCCGATTTTTTGTGACCAACAACTTTACACAGCTGACAAAAACTGGGAACATCTTCAAAAAAAACCTTTTGAATATACCCACACTTCTCTGGCCCTAACCACACCGAATCAGGGTGAGATTTTGAGATATCAATTTCAACCAACAAACGAGCTACCGAGGGACGCGAACCCACCGCCGTCGCATTATCTGTTTGAATCGACCGCCCAAAAATTGATCCCAAACCAAATAAAATCTTGGAAGAAAACAGGTGAGGACGCAAACCCGGGAAAGAAACCCACACCGGGACGATCGGCGACTCCTCCGACAGATCATTTGATGATTTTCATGAAACAACCAACAACAAAATAGGACCGGTGAGCAAAAATTCTACCATAATCTAAATCATTACCAAGTTTAATCAACACATTTGTTTGATCTAACAAGGTTACCGAAAATTCACCGGACAGTTTAAGGTTGGAAAAAATTTTCGAATGAAATCCAACACCGGACGTTTCAATGGAAACTTACCAACTAAAGCATACTCAAAAGGTTTAGCTAGATGGAAAAACTCATCCTCTGAAAACCATAACGCCGGCAAGCCACGAATGGTAGACACACGACATTCTGGGAAAGCAGTCGAAACCGAACCAGAGAGCACATCCTTGAATGATTTAGAGTTCTTACCTTCAATAAAACCAGGATCCAAACGTTTATTAGCCATGGAAACCGCGATCTCACCGACGCGAGAGAAGACGGCGGCTAGGGTTCACGAAAGGGAAAACCCTAGCAGACATGAGGGGAAAAAATTCGTGTTAAACGTTTAAGGCCTATATTATTTCATAAAAATATTATGGAAATATTTTAATTAAAAGATTTATTTTTTAAATTTAATTATGTGTTACATATTGCAATACTATATATATATATATATATATATATATATATAAACCTTTTTTTTAATATGCATTTCGTATTTTTAAAATTTTTATGACTATTTAGTTAATAAAACTTAATATTTCATATTTTTAGATAAAATATTCTCTTTGAAGAATGAAATTATACATCTATTAGTAAAATTTAACCTCCAATATTAAAAAGGTAAATAATTAAAAAAATTTAAATTAATTAATCAATATATTAGTTTTTAATTAAAAAGCACAAGAAAGAGCAGCCTTCCATCATATTGATTTATATTCTTATCAAGAAATGATTTGCACGAACTTTTTATTTCATCCCAGCTTTTCCAAGCCCCGAACAAGGCATATGGACCAAAACATGTACTTAGGGGTGTCATACGACCCGAAAATCCGACTCGAATCCAACCCGAAAATTTTGGATTAGGGTCAACCCGAACCCGAAACGGGTCGGGTTCAGGCTCAAAATTTCTACCCGTTTTAAAAATCGGGTTGGGTTCGGGTTAACCCTTTGACCCGATTTTGACCCGACAACCCAAGATTGACCCAATTTTGACCTGTTTTTTTACCCGAAAAAGAGGAGATAGACCCGTTTTGACCTGAAAACTAGCAATTTTTTTTGTTGGAAATAGGTCATTTGGGTTGTGTCGGGTTGACCCGGACCCGAAGAGGGTCGGGTTCGGGTAAGGAAAACTGACCCGTTTTCAAAAACGGGTCGGGTTCGGGTTGACCCGAATAGTGCCGGCTCAGTTTCAGATTTGATCAGAACCCGACCCGTGACCCGAAATTGACACCCTTACATGTACTCATCGAAGGCCCAAAAATGTCGACCCAGGGGGATCACTTATGCTTTTTACACCTACCCCTTCCCAAAGACGTGTTGATTACTACCATCTTGACTGAGTTGAATTCTTTTGATTCAAGGGAAGTGCGGCTTTACTAAAAAGTTATCTTAGGAATAAACTATATATTTGCTTTCTAGAAACTTCTTAGCTTGTTATATAACTGTTATAAGGAGAAAAAATGGGAAATGAAGAATATGATATTTTGAGCTTTTAAGCTTATGTGTCTTCCTTGGTTTTGTATCTCTTCTAGCAAGTTCATTTCTTACCGATCCACTAGATCACTCCCTCATTTTAGTTTTCTATTTTTAGTAGCCAATCTTGTACAGTAAGTCCATATAAAGCTCATGAACAAAATTTGATACAACAAATATGCTGAAGAATCTTTTAGAACTCATAATCTTCATTATGAGAAATCTTTTAATATTGAAATGATATAAAAAATATATAAGAAGATGCTTGTTGACCTCATTATTCGAGCCTAATTTCCCCGAAATCAATCTCTAGCTCCTAGGTCTTCGTAGCCTAGTGTAGACGTTGCCTTTAGGATTTCCCTTAGGTGGATACCCGACGTCATAGCCTCGACTCAACCTCCTGACTCTATATAAATCATCACTAATTCAAATAAAATTGACTCGGCGCAAATTTGATTTAACAAATGATAGTTTCAATTAAATCCAAATTAAACTAGTTTCGAACCTATTAAAATCAAATGAACATTAATTGGGACAAATTGATTAAATCAAACCTTTTAAAATCTCTAAAATAAAATCGAAATCAATATTCATTAAACTTGATATTAAGTGAATTTAATCCGAGTAAATCGATTATAACCACAATTAGAATAATCAACTCAAATTGTTTTAAATCAATCCATAGATCCTACTTGTCGATTTGAATTAAGAGAGCGATAGGTCTAGTTAGACCAAAATGAAATAGGAGTTAGGACTGGTCTAACCGAACCCACGATCCCCCTCTCGATTCGGACGGGCTGATCTCCCTCTAATACGCGAAAACGAACTCCTCTTCGAACGGAGAACTCCCAGGCTCTCATTCGGAAAACCCCTCCCTTCTCCGTCGCCCCTGCTCTCTGCTCGCACGAAGCCCCTCCGTCTCCTCCCAGTTCGCAAGCCCTAGTCGACTGAACCCCTAGACGAAGACCTCCTCCCTTCCGACGTATCTCAGTTCGCGAGCCCTAGCCGAGAACCTCGCCGTCGTTTGCCCTAGCCGAGAGTTTAGGTATACTTCTTGCCATTTCTCTCTTTCTCCATCATCCTCTCCTTCTTCATTATCATATTTCTTCTTCATCTCCATTAATCTTCTTTCCCATAACTCGATGTTAGCTCTTTATCGATGATGTTCAAATAGAGGTTATGTTTTTTGGTATAATTGCACTATACTTATTATCATTTATGTCTATAAGAACGTGATCCTGGAAGGGTAAAGAATAGATTTCTAAGATAACTCCGAAGAATTCCAAATAACTAGGATGTAAAATGTTAAATAACTAGGATTTAAAAGATCAGATAAGTAGGAACGAAAGATCAACTAACTAGAAAGGTTTAGGATCTAATGCTCTGATTATTTTTTTTTTTTGAGATATTTATGTCAATTAAGATAAATTCTTATACACAAGATATGCCTAAGCTTTGAATTCATAATCTCTTGATTAATAATTAAAACTCTCAACCGACAAATTAAGGTGAGAAAAACTATTCCTGGAAGTTACAGTTGTGTTGTGTGTGATGTGAAAACTCAATTGCATTATAATCTACCACCCTTTTCTAAATTCAAAATTGTGGGAAAAAAAAAAAAAAAACAATTCAAATTTCTGTATTGAAGCATGGACTGTTCAGATCCTCAATCGATGTCATTAATCGATGAAGCATGTACTGTGTGATCAGGAAGATCTCGTGTTCTCTGTTAACATCTGTAATCATAAACAAGTTAGAAGAAATCTAATTTGTTCGATTGATCATTTTTTTTTTTTCAATTTTGTTTTTTTATAATACTTATTTTAGGATTTAAAAAATATGAGATGAATGTAATATCTTATTAATTAAATTAATGATAATTTATTAAGACGTTTGAACTTTGAAGTGATAATTTTTATTTGTTCAAATTAACTTATAATAACACTTAATTAATTAAAGTTAATATTTACAATTGATTAATATTTAGATTAATTTCTTTCTAATTTAAATGAATGAATACTATAAATTTTGATTTAAAATTATTTTATACTTCGTAATTAGATTAAATAAAGTATATTTCTTATATATTAATATTTTAACTAACTATTAATTAGTTAAACATTAAACTTATGAAACATTAAAAATTTTATTAAATAAAATAAAACAACGATAATATTGATCCATGTAATAACAAATTTAATTAGTTAATATTATTTATTAAAATTGAAAATTTAAAGTTACAAGTGAAGAAAACCAATGCCAGAACAGAGGAGGACGATGACTCAAAAGGTAAAGATAAATTGTATTTCTTGATTACCCTCTTACAGCCAGATTACATATATATAAAGAGTAAATAGGAAGTGATAGGTACACGTGTCGACATGACATAGGCTAGTATTAATCTCAACAATAATTCGAATATAATCCTGTAGCTTAACATTCCCCCTCAAACTTATTATTGGGTCCAATAGTAAGTTTGTCGCGGAGGATTTTAAACCGAGATGTAGTTAGAGGTTTAGTTAAGATATCAGCGATCTGGTCGATCGTACTAATGGGTAATAGCCGAATACTCCCGTTTTTGAATGTGATCACGAACAAACCGTTGATCGATTTCAATGTGTTTTGTTCGTGCGTGAAAAACGGGATTATTTGCCAAGGCTATTGTAGACGTATTATCACAGAAAATGTCTACAGGTTGAAATGTGTGGGACGCAGAAATCAGCAAGAAGACGCTTGATCCAAATTGTGTCAGCCGTAGCGGAAGCCAGTGCGCGATATTCTGACTCGGTGGAGGAGCGGGACACTGTATTCTGTTTCTTCACCGTCCAGGATACCAAAGTATCTCCTAGATAGGTACAGAAGCCTGAGGTAGATTTGCGTGTAATCGGATCCGACGCCCAATCGGCATCCGAGAACGTTTTGAGCGACAAGTTGCTTCGGGAGATCGGTAAACCGTAGGACGTCGTTCCCTTGATGTACCGTATGAGCTTCTTCAACATGATTGTGTGAATCGGAGCAGGCTTATGCATGTGTTGAGATAAAGAATTAACTGCATACGATATATCAGGGGCGCGTCAACGTTAGGTATTGCAGGGATCCGATTATCTTCCGGTAGGTTGAGTCGTCAAACACAGGGGGATTATCTGCACTTGAAACCGGAGTTTTTGTAAAGGAAGGATTAGCTACCGAGTTACATTTTTGTAACTCGGCTAATTGTATAATAGAATTTGCATAAAGATTTTGAGATAGAAAATACTTATCAGGATTCGAATCGATCTTGATTCCTAGAAAATGATTTGCAGGTCCAAGATCGTTCATTGTGAATCTTGATTTCATTTGTGCTACTAACTCGTCCATTGCGGTGGTGTCATTTCCCGTTAAGAGTATGTCGTCGACGTAGACGAGTAGGTAGATTTTGAACATGATTCCGATGGAGAATCAACAGCGAGGGATCTGCTTGACTATGCGAGAAACCAATTTGAATGAGATAGTTAGTAAAGGTAGTGTACCATTGACGTGGTGCTTGGCGTAAACCGTAAATGGCCTTCTTAAGACAGCAGACGTAGTTTGGATGTGAGGAATCCTCAAATCCTTTTGGTTGACGCATATAGACTGTGTCGTTTATATCGCCGTGTAAGAACGCGTTTGCTACGTCAAGTTGTCGAATGTGCCATTGGTGATGCAGAGCAACGGTAAATAAGATTCGGACAGTTGGTAACTTGGCCACCGGACTGAATGTGTCCTGGTAATCAAGGCCGTATTCCTGTTGGTTTCCTTGAGCGACAAGGCGTGCTTTGAAACGAGCAATCGAGCCGTCCGAGTTGTACTTCGTTCTATACGTCCATTTTGATCCAAGAATAGATCCGTTGATGGGTGGGTGGTACGAGTATCCAGGTACCCTGTTTTTGCAGCGCGAAAAAAACTCCTCCGCCATTGCCTTACGCCATTCAAACTTCTTACATGCCTCTGTATAGTTTGTGGGATCATTATTGGATGAGGCCTGATGCAGCAGATTCATTCTTTGGACGGGGTTTTAAATTTCCAGTTTTTGTCCGTGTAATCATTTGATGAATTGCATTTGGAGCGGAAGTAGGAGGCCTGGTGTCTGTTCTTTGGTTGTCGCGGGATTCGTTTATCGGGTTTGGAACGGTATTCGGTGGTTCTGTCTCTCGAACAGGTTGAGGCATATGATGGTCCGTTTGAGCTGTGCTGGGTTTGTTTAGTGTAGACACGGGAACCAGCAAATGAGGCAGATTGCTGTGTTTGGGCACCGATTCTTGGCTAGATTTGATCTTGCACGGAAACACATTTTCAATAAATTTAACGTGTCTAGAAATAAGAATAGTATTTGTTACCATGTTCAAGCATTTGTATCCCTTTGAGATTTCTGAATAGCCAAGAAAGATGCACGGTTGAGAGGTGGGCGTTAACTTTGTCCGTTGAGTTGGAGGAGATAGCGGGTAACATTCGCATCCGAATGTTTTGAGGTGTTGATATGAAGGTTTGATTTGAAACATTCTTTGTAATGGCGATATGTTTTGAGTAGTAACGGAGGGTAGTCGATTTATAAGGTAGGTTGCTGTGTATGCGGCATCTAGCCAATAAGTCATAGGTAGCCCGGCGGTGTGCAAAAGCGTTCTAGTCGTAGACATTATATGCCGATGCTTGCGTTCTGCCGTGCCGTTTTGTTCCGGTGTATATGGACACGATGTTTGATGCTTGATCCCTGTCGTTTTTGTGAACAATTGAAAATGATGATTTACGAATTCTCCTCCTCCGTCCGTTTTCTTACCGTTTTTACCTTGTAATTTGTTTGGCGTTCAATAAAGTGGACAAACTGAATGAAGATGTTAGTAACCTCAGATTTATGCATTAGCGGGAATAACCAAATATACCGAGAGAAATCATCTACGAAAATCACATAAAATTTGAATCCTTGATGTGAGGGAATAGGTGACGGTCCCCCATACATCAGAGTGGATTAATTCTAGCGGAGCGTTAGTTTTATTAGAGGACCGATCAAACGAAAGTTTGTGGCCTTTACAAGCTAAGCAGGGAGTACACACGGTTTTTAGCAGAAGTAATATGTAAAGTAGGATTAGTTTTAGCAATTTGCTGAAGAACTCGATGATGAGGGTGTCCCAGGCGACGGTGCCAGTCAATAGACGACGTGTTGGACACGAGAAGCGCTTCGGACTGTTGTTGTTGTTGTCGCTGAGTTCTGAATTTGTACATACCATTGCTACATGGACCTTTGAGGATGACTTGCTTGGTCGTCCGATCCTTAAAGACAAAGCCGTTTTCGTCAAATGTTATAGAAATTGGATTGTCTTTTACGAGATTTGAAATAGATAGCAAGTTATATGATAAAGATGGTATATGAAAAATTCGAGAGAGGAGGAGCTTACTGGCCGGGGTAGGAAGAAGTCCAGTGCCCATATGAGCAATTGGAACTGACCTTTCGTCCCCGATTGTTACCGTATCATGTCCTTTGTACGAGTTGTAGCCTTCCATATTGTCCAGTTGGTTCGTCATGTGCGATGATGCACCAGAGTCGATGTACCAATCAGTCGTCAAGTTGCTGTCGTTGTTAGCAAGGAAGGCGTTGCTGGGTTTGGACGAAGACTGGTTTGGAACGTAATTGACGTTCAGGCGATGCCAGCACGCGTCTGCTGTCACGACCCGACCCGAGACGAGACGGATCCCGCCCGTGCTGGATCGCGACGGAGCTGCACTAACCAGGATCTAGCTTTGGAATTTGGTTCGGAACTGAATCTTCCAAATAATTAATTCACACAGACTAACAAACACAGAGCTACTATGTATCATCAAATGCAGCGGAACAAAACATCTATCCGATTTCATTTCCTCAAAACAATCATTTACAGAACAGTACATGGCTTTCGACCGAAAGAAAGACAGAAAAGAAAAGCCATGACTGTACAAAATCAAAAGTACAAAAGTACCTATACTGATCAGACTCTGAACTAATCCTGAACTTCCTTGCCCTTCCCAGAACCTGAAAACCACCAGAAAGCAAGGGTGAGCTCAACAGCTCAGTAAAGCAACAAACCTCCAATCAAAATCCTCAGAATCTCAAAACCAACACAGCAGACAAATCCGTACAGAATCGAAACAGATTCGGACAGATATCAAATCAACAAAACTGTACGGAAACGAAAGTTGTATCAAATCAGAAACATAACAGATCAAACACATCAGATCAACAGAATCAGAATCATACAGATCATATCGGAACAGAAACAAATCATATCGAAATCATATAGCAGATATCAGATATTTAATTAATAGCTAAATTCCCTGACACTGACTGAATCTCATAGGATCCAGGCCACTTATGCCTCCCCTTTGTGCTCACGGCACCAAAACAGATCAGATCAGATGTGCTTATAGCACCAGAATACATATATAGTGCATATAGCACCTAAACAGATTGTTTCCTCGGATCCGGAACAGAACAGATATCAGATTTCATATTGAGCTCATTTCAGAATTCCCAGACACTAACTGAATCTCATAGGATCCAGGCCCCTTATAACTCCCTTTGTATAGCATATACAGATAGCATATCAATTCAGAAGATTTTCGGACAAAACAGAAATTACTCAAAAATCGGGCAGCACAACGGCAGTATACAGAATTTACACACAATTTTCCTGAAAATCAAAATTCACCAAATTCGCACAGAATATAGATATCAACATTTTAGAACATTTATTCTACTGCACAGATAATTTTCAAGTTCACAGAAAAATCCAGTCGACTAAAAACACAGTCGAATCAAAAATATCCGGACAAAAATCTTAAAAAAAATAACCAAAATATGCACACTCGGCACTTCAACAAAATACAGAAAGTTACGCGGTAGAAACTAAACCAGTCAGAAATTACGGACGAAAATCGCGAACAAAACTTAATTCCGGACAGATAATACCGCCAAACTCGACGGTTCTGAAAATTGAGAAAGTCGGATTGTGCCTTACCTTGCGTACAGCAATTTCCTCAACAGTCTCTCTTCGGACGAAAACAGCTCGGCGTCGCCCGAAAATCCACTTTTCCACTTTTTCCTTCGTTTTTTCTCTCTCTCCTCAACTTTTTTCTCTCTCTTCAAAATATCTCATTTCTATATATATCCAGACTGATCGTCCTGGACGATCGAGCTTCGTACCGGACGATCCATGAAGAGAGTTATTTCGTCCAGACGAAAAATTGCATATCGTCCTAGGCGAAGGGTTCACGGACTTATTTTCGTCCAGACGATCCTGATTTCGTCCAGACGAACCATACAGCCAAACATGATTTTCTCTGCACAACCTGTACCGATCGTCCCGGACGATCCGACTTCGTCCGGACGAACCTGGAGCAGAAACTGATATTACAATCTCCCCAACTTAAAAAAAATGTCGTCCTCGACATTATCCAGTCCAAACTCAGTCAAAACAAGTATGGGTACAACCGTCTCTCATGTCAGACTCCTTCTCCCAAGTGGCTTCCCCGTGCAGTACGGTGCTTCCACTGGACTTTAACCATTGGAATCTGTTTACTTCTTAGCTTTCGTACGTCGTATGCCAAAATCAACTCTGGCTCTTCCTTGTACGTCAGATTCTCCTGAATCTCAACCTCATCAGCAGATACTTTCTTCCCAGAGTCGGATACCCACTTCCTCAGAGTGGATACGTGAAACACATTATGCACATCAGGCATCGAATCAGAAAGCATCAATTTGTAAGCAGCTTTTCCAATCCTTTCCAGGATTTCAAAAGGTCCAACATACCTCGGACTAAGCTTGCTCACCTGACCAAATCTGCTCACACCCTTCATCGGGCTGACTTTGACATACACAAAGTCACCAACCTGAAACTCTACAAATCTGTGCTTCTGATTGTAATACTTCTGCTGTCGATCTTGAGCAGCTTTCAATCTTTCTCTTATCAAATTGATCTTCTGAGCAGTTTTTCATCAGCAAAAGTGGCTCCCAAAGCCTGCCTATCTCCGACCTCCGTCAGAGTCAAAGGAGTACGGCACTTCCTGCCATACAAAGCTTCGTACGGTGCCATACCGATACTGGACTGAAAACTGTTGTTATAGGCAAACTCAATCAGCGGAATATGATCTTCCCAGCTTCCGCTAAAGTCCAGAACACAAAGTCTTAACAGATCTTCCAGTACCTGAATAGTCCTCTCAGACTGTCCATCGGTCTGAGGATGAAAGGCTGTACTAAAATGCAGTTTTGTACCCAAGCCTTGCTGAATGCCTTTCCAAAGTCTGGAAGTAAAACGTCCATCTCGATCAGATACGATCACACGAGGCACACCGTGCAATCTGACTATCTCTTTCACATATATCTGTGCCAAGCGATCAACTGAATCCGTCTGTCTGATCGGAAAGAAAATGGGCTGACTTCGTCAATCGATCTACAACCACCCAAATAGCGTCGTGCCCTTGTCTAGATCGAGGGAAACCCATCGCAAAATCCATCGTTACCTCCTCCCATTTCCACTCAGGGATAGGCAACGACTGCAACAATCCACCTGGTCGCTGATGCTCTGCCTTTACCAACTGACAGGCTTCGCATCTCGACACAAACTCTGCTACATCTTTCTTCATCCCAGGCCACCAGAACAAAAGCTTCATATCAGCGTACATCTTACCACTGCCCTGGATGTACAGTGTAGCCTGAATGATGAGATTCATACAGAATCTCCTGCCTCAAGTCTCCAAACACAGGTACCCACAACTTGTTCTTACAGAAAATAGCACCAGAATCAGAAATTCGAAGTTCAGGAGTCTTACCAGATCCAATCTGAGCAATCAACTTCGAATAATCAGAATCTGACTTCTGGGCTTCTTGAATCCTTGTTTCCAAAGTAGACCGAATACTCATCTGAGCCAACTCCAAACCACTGGAGGAAATCACTTCCAACTGCAAACGCTCCATATCACGAATCAGAAAGTCATCACAAGTAAGCTGAATACCTGATAATCCAGAAGACTTCCTGCTCAAGGCATCTGCTACCACATTAGCCTTACCAGGCTGATACTGAATAGTCAAATCATAATCTTTGATCAACTCGAGCCACCTTCTTTGTCTCAGATTCAAATCCTTCTGAGTAAAAAATATACTTCAGGCTCTTATGATCAGTGAAAATCTCACATCTGACGCCATACAGGTAATGACGCCAAATCTTCAAAGCAAAACACAACTGCAGCTAACTCCAGATCATGCGTCGGGTAATTCTTTTCATGTGGTTTCAACTGTCTAGAAGCATAAGAAATTACCTGACCATGCTGCATCATCAGACACATCCCAGTCCTTTCAGTGAAGCATCACTGAACACCTGAAAACCTTCCGTACCTGACGGAAGTGCTAACACTGGAGCTGAAGTCAAACAATCCTTCAATCGCTGAAAACTCGCCTCACACTCCGGTGTCCAAACAAAAGGTACTGACTTCTGAGTCAGTCTCGTCAGAGGCGTCGAAATCTGTGAAAATCCCTTCACAAATTTCCTGTAATATCCAGCCATGCCCAAGAAACTACGTACCTCAAATACCGTAGTCGGCCTTGGCCAATTAGCAACTGCCTGAATCTTCTGGGGATCTACAGAAATGCCTTCTCCGCTAATTACATGCCCCAGAAAAGAAATGCTCTTCAGCCAGAATTCACACTTGGAGAACTTGGCATACAGCTGATGCCGCCTCAAAGTCTCTAACACAATCCTCAAATGTCTGGCATGATCATCCTCAGATGCAGAATATACCAGAATATCGTCAATGAAGACGATCACAAACTGATCCAGATACTCCCTGAATACTCGGTTCATCAGATCCATGAAAATAGCAGGCGCGTTGGTTACCCCAAAAGGCATAACCAAAAACTCATAGTGCCCGTACCGAGTACTAAAAGCTGTCTTCACCACATCAGCTTCCTTCACCTTCACCTGATAATATCCGGATCGCAAATCAATCTTCGAAAATACTGAAGATCCGGAAAGCTGATCAAACAAGTCGTCAATCCGAGGCAAAGGATACTTGTTCTTGATCGTGACCTTGTTCAAATCTCTGTAATCGATACACATACGGAGTGTACCGTCCTTCTTCTTCACAAACAGAACAGGTGCTCCCCAGGGCGAAACACTAGGGCGCACAAAACCTCTATCAACCAACTCCTGAAGCTGAACTTTCAACTCAGAAAGTTCTTTCGGTGCCATCCTGTACGGAGCTTTCGATATCGGAGCGGTACCAGGAAAAATATCGATAGAGAACTCCACATCTCTATCCGGAGGTAAACCAACCAGCTCCTCGGGAAAAATATCAGCAAACTCCCGTACCACAGGGATCTCAGAAACAGAACCAACCTCTAGGTTCAAATCCCGCACCGAAGCCAAAAACACTGGGCATCCCTTCTTCCACATCCTGTTCACTTCCAATACCGAAATCAGACTGGAGAGAACACCTCGTAATCCCTGAAATACAACTCTTTCTCCAGCCATAAGCAAACTCACTTGCTTCTTCAGACAGTCTATCTGGGCTTCATACTGACTCAACCAATCCATGCCCAGAATTACATCATACGATGAAATCGGCAACCGAATCAAACTTGATTTCCACTTCTTGCCAGCAATCTCGATCTCACACAAACAAAATTGCCGAGCAATCAAAGGATTCCCAGCCGGTAAAATCACAGACAAAGAAACCGGAAGTAAAAGAGAATCCAAACGTAAAGCCTCAAAACAGTGCTCGGACAGAAAAGAATGACTCGCTCCAGAGTCAAACAAAACACGACAGGGCTGATCAGAAATGTAAATCGTACCTGTCACAACATCGGGAGCATCTCGAGCCTCCTGCTGACTCAAACTGTAAACTCGTGGCTGAACTGGAACAGGAGCTGAAGCAACGGAACTACTCTGCTCCCTCTGAACAGTAGGTGGTCTCCGTGGTGCAGAACTAGAACCACCACCTCTTCCAGCAAATCCCTCAGGGCGAGGAGGAACAGTCCTCGGTCTTCCTGCTGAACCGGCAGGTCTGACAAAGCCCTCAGATCGCTGATCAAATCCCATCTGCGGACACTCTGCAATCCGATGTCCTGACTGACCACATCGGAAGCACAGACCAGCCATCCTATAACATTGGCCGAAGTGTCGCCGTCCACAGTTTTGGCACACATGTGCCGAACTGACTGATCCCGAACTCGTCGTACTGGTAACAGTACCAGACGATCCTCCGCTCCTTCTGGAATCTCCAGATCCAGAACCGGAAACAAATCTCCTCTTTCCGGAGGAACCACTGCCAGATGCCTCGCCTCCAAACCTCTTCCTACTCGCAGTCCACCGCTGCTGAGTAGCCATCAAGTCGTTCTCTAACAATCGAGCTCGCTCCACAAGCTCGGAGAAATCAGTAATCCGGAATGGTATCAGGGGCTGCCTCAAGGTATCTCGCAATCCCTTCAGAAATCTGTAACATCTCTCAGCAGAAGTGCTAACCAGCTGCGGAGCGTACCTGGCTAATGCAGTAAACTCAGCCTCGTACTGCATCACCGTCTTGCTCCCCTGAACAAGCCTCAGAAAGTTCTCCTGCATCTGCTGTCGTGCAGAAGGGGGAACAAACCAATCTCGGAATACCTCAGTGAACTCTTCCCAAGTAATCAAAGAGTTCAGTCTGCCCTGAAATCTGGCTGCCTGCTGGCCGTCCCACCAGTGCTCAGCCTCTCCGTCTAACAGAAAAACTGCTAACGGTACCTTCCTGTCTGACGGACACTGCATCCCGTCAAAGGTCTTCTCCACTCTCCTCAGCCACTCTTCAGCAGCTCTGGGCTCAACAGCGCCCTCAAACCTCGGAGGTTTCAACCTCAAAAAACAACTGCAAATGTCTATCCAGGTCATCAGATCTGACAGTAGAAGCTCTACTCTGAGTCTCGCTCATCATCTGAGCAACCAGCGAAGCAAACTGAGAAAGCGTATCAGCACCGACCACTGGGGCTGTACTCCCCTACTGGTGCTGCCTGATCGGCACTCTGACCATCTGTCATGTCTGGGTCTGGCTGGCTGATCCATACAGAAAAATCCAGAAAATCCGGAAAACTATCACAAAAACAACAAAAATAAAAAGCCAAATAAATCAAAATTACCCTCCCCAGACAGACATACTGATCACTTCCTATAGCTCTGTTTCACAAAATTCTCAAATTCCAAAACCATTGCTCTGATACCAAAAAAAAAAAGCTTGTCACGACCCGACCCGAGACGAGACGGATCCCGCCCGTGCTGGATCGCGACGGAGCTGCACTAACCAGGATCTAGCTTTGGAATTTGGTTCGGAACTGAATCTTCCAAATAATTAATTCACACAGACTAACAAACACAGAGCTACTATGTATCATCAAATGCAGCGGAACAAAACATCTATCCGATTTCATTTCCTCAAAACAATCATTTACAGAACAGTACATGGCTTTCGACCGAAAGAAAGACAGAAAAGAAAAGCCATGACTGTACAAAATCAAAAGTACAAAAGTACCTATACTGATCAGACTCTGAACTAATCCTGAACTTCCTTGCCCTTCCCAGAACCTGAAAACCACCAGAAAGCAAGGGTGAGCTCAACAGCTCAGTAAAGCAACAAACCTCCAATCAAAATCCTCAGAATCTCAAAACCAACACAGCAGACAAATCCGTACAGAATCGAAACAGATTCGGACAGATATCAAATCAACAAAACTGTACGGAAACGAAAGTTGTATCAAATCAGAAACATAACAGATCAAACACATCAGATCAACAGAATCAGAATCATACAGATCATATCGGAACAGAACAAATCATATCGGAATCATATAGCAGATATCAGATATTTAATTAATAGCTAAATTCCCTGACACTGACTGAATCTCATAGGATCCAGGCCACTTATGCCTCCCTTTGTGCTCACGGCACCAAAACAGATCAGATCAGATGTGCTTATAGCACCAGAATACATATATAGTGCATATAGCACCTAAAACAGATTGTTTCCTCGGATCCGGAACAGAACAGATATCAGATTTCATATTGAGCTCATTTCAGAATTCCCAGACACTAACTGAATCTCATAGGATCCAGGCCCCTTATAACTCCCTTTGTATAGCATATACAGATAGCATATCAATTCAGAAGATTTTCGGACAAAACAGAAATTACTCAAAAATCGGGCAGCACAACGGCAGTATACAGAATTTACACAATTTTCCTGAAAATCAAAATTCACCAAATTCGCACAGAATATAGATATCAACATTTTAGAACATTTATTCTACTGCACAGATAATTTCCAAGTTCACAGAAAAATCCAGTCGACTAAAAACACAGTCGAATCAAAAATACCCGGACAAAAATCTTAAAAAAATAACCAAAATATGCACACTCGGCACTTCAACAAAATACAGAAAGTTACGCGGTAGAAACTAAACCAGTCAGAAATTACGGACGAAAATCGCGAACAAAACTTAATTCCGGACAGATAATACCGCCAAACTCGACGGTTCTGAAAATTGAGAAAGTCGGATTGTGCCTTACCTTGCGTACAGCAATTTCCTCAACAGTCTCTTCGGACGAAAACAGCTCGGCGTCGCCCGAAAATCCACTTTTCCACTTTTTCCTTCGTTTTTTCTCTCTCCTCAACTTTTCTCTCTCTTCAAAATATCTCATTTCTATATATATCCAGACTGATCGTCCTGGACGATCTAGCTTCGTACCGGACGATCCATGAAGAGAATTATTTCGTCCAGACGAAAAATTGCATATCGTCCTAGGCGAAGGGTTCACGGACTTATTTTCGTCCAGACGATCCTGATTTCGTCCAGACGAACCATACAGTCAAACATGATTTTCTCTGCACAACCTGTACCGATCGTCCCGGACGATCCGACTTCGTCCGGACGAACCTGGAGCAGAAACTGATATTACATCTGCGCTATGCCCTTTCTTTTTGCATATTTGGCATGTAATGCCTGCAGTTGGCGCGGATTTGTTGGTCTGAGATATGTCTGAAGCAGATCGACCTCTGCCGCGTTTACCACGTCCGCGAGATGAGAAGAGCGCAGATTGGTTATCTGCCGTTTTCGGAAATTTGAGTGCAGCTGACTTCAAGTGAATTTCCTCATTGATAAGAAGTGAGTAGAGATTATCGAGGGATAAAGAACTTTGCATTGTGCGTATAGTGGGTTGCAAAACGGCTGGTACGCCGGCGGTAAGCCGTTCAGGATGTAGATGATGACATCTTCGGGATCCACCGATGAGCCTGCCGCCGAAATCTTGTCCACGATTTTTCTTGATTTCTGTAAGATATTGGGTCATGGACATTGTTTGCATCGACACGTTATGCAGCTCATTCTTGAGCTGAATAACCTTTGAGCGGTTTGAAGATTGAAATCGTGTTTGAAGAGTCTGCCAGATCTCGTGTGTAGATTCGAGATGAATCACGTAGGGCAGAACTTCCGGTGAAATAGTCGAGCAAAGCGCGGGTTGCAAGATTCTGATCCGTGACCTGCCAGCCTTGCGTGTCGTGATTTGGATCTGCGTTTTCCCGTGTCGATTTTTGCATCAAGAAAAGCTGCAAATCCATTTGCCTTTAGAAGCTTTGCGATTTGCGTGCTCCAGAGCGGGAAGTTTGTCGGGTGAGAGAGAGTGGGGAACGAGAAATTTGAGATTTGAAATTACAAATTTCAACGAAGGAGATATGTTGTGAGCCGGCGCTGCTTTCTCTGGTGGTCGCCGGAGTAGCGGAAGCCTGACTTGCCATGGCTCGGGCGTCAAGACCGACTGTCTCTTGATACCATGAAGAAAACCAATGCCAGAACAGAGGAGGACGATGACTCAAAAGGTAAAGATAAATTGTATTTCTTGATTACCCTCTTACAGCCAGATTTACATATATATAAAGAGTAAATAGGAAGTGATAGGTACACGTGTCGACATGACATAGGCTAGTATTAATCTCAACAATAATTCGAATATAATCCTGTAGCTTAACAACAAGCAAATATAATCAAATTAAATTTAAAGTTACAAGAAAATATACAAGGCTTCACCCGAACTCCCCTTGCCTCCCCTCGCGATGTTCTTTCTTTTTTGATACATCATGTCATCATCTAAAATGCACAAGCAATCATCATCCCAAATAGAATTGTAGACGGACCGAACCAAGTCGAGCATGTCCTTGTTCATTTTATATGCAAAATATAATCAAATTAAAATATAAATTATTAACGTTCAAGGCTTCCTCCGAACTCCCCATGCCTCCCGTCCTGATTTTCTTCCTTTTTTGATACATTGTCTCAAATACACAAGGAATCATCATCCAAAGTAGAGTTGTAGACAGACCAAGCCAAGCCGAGCATGTCCTTGTTCATGTTTGTGTTCGTTTAGTATCATCTTGTTCATGTCTATTCGAACTCGATTTGATCTTTCCTATTTGTGTTCAAGTTTGATTTGTTAAGTTGATGGATATGCATGTTTGTGACCTCATTCCATTTATATTAAGACGTTGAATCCTACTGATCAAGTACATAAAATATTGCAATTAAATGGAACGAGGCTACATATTAGGTGGCGGGACATTAGGCAGATTGATACATGTGATTTTAAATCTATTCTTGAACTTTATTTTTTGTTATTGCATTTATACATCTTATAGACTAACTACTTTGTAAATGCTTGAACCTTGTTCTTAAGCTCGTTGATTCTAGAATTTCTTATATGGACATTTTAATTGTCCTTTTAGATGGTCATGATGAATAAGCATGACGATCATATGTATGTTAACAACTTTGATATTGTATGTTGTACGTGAACCTATCAGGTTTGAAGCACGAGTATTAAGATTACCAAAGATAAGTAGCTTACCTAATCATTTTTATTATTATTTTTTAATCATTTTCAATTAATTTTTTGGAAGTGTTTTTTTAAATTTAGCTAAAGTATAGTGATTCAAAGAAAGACATCAACCCCGATCCGTGAAATGAAAAATGGGTAATAAGGAGGGCTATGATCATTAATTGATACATAAATTCTTCTACACCTTTTTTAAGCCGCTATGAAGTCTAACGTTCTATATATATAATTTTTTATTTATAATAATTTCATAGCTTTAAATGAATCCTTATTTTGGAGTCGCCTGATGCACTTGCTGCAAAGGTGGAAGAAGCTGTTCAAGTATTGAAACTCTCCAAAACTCAGGTGAGTGAACTGATTAGAAAATAATAAATATAATGATTAGAAAGTTAAGTATCTTTGGTGATCATAACACTCGTGCTTCAAACCTGACAAATTCAATTACAATATATATATATCAAAGTTGTTAACATAACTATCATCGTTGTGATTATTCTCCCTGACCATCTATAAGGGCAATTAAAATGTCCATATAAGAAATTTTAGAATCAACAAATTTAAGAACAAGGTTCAAACATCACTAAAGTAGTTGGTCTATAAGATATATAAGTGCAATAACGAAAAATAGTGTTCAAGAATTAACTTAAAATCAAATGTACTAACTTGCCTAATGTCCCGCCATCTAAAATGTGGCCTCATTCCATTTATATTAAGAAGTTGAATCCTGATCAAGTACATAAAATATTGCAATTAATTTATAAAAAAAAACAATAGCTTCATAAGATTGGTGTATCATGAATTTTGATCTGCTTATTCAATAATAAAAAAAAAAAATGAAATGTCAGAATAAACTTAAATTTTTCATAAAAGAACTGTAATTAAGATGGAAACGTTACAACCAATAGCTTCATCAGATTCATCAATTCCCAATTTAAGTCTGCCTTTTCTGGACACTTCCACCATATCATTAGGAAATTTTTTCGTATTTTTTCCTATTTTTTTTAGCATTGGATAGGCTACGTATCATACTCTAGATTTATTTTACCTTAATTAAGGATAATGAATTTAGAACATTTTCCTATTTTGCATATAGAATCCTTAATTCTTTCATATATAAATTTATATAAGTTCGACAATATTAACTGGAGAAACACATCTCCTAATATTATATTTTTGTAACATCATGTAAAAAATATGGTATTCAAAGGTGTTCCATGTAAAAAATATGGCATTAAATTTAACTTGGCCATACCCCAAGGTGTTCCATGTAAAAAATATGTTATTTTTTATAATTTTTGCATCATTCTCTTTCATTTGTATATTATTTTAGATTCAAGCAAAATGAGGACGTTAAGCACCATATATGCTATGAAAATTATCATAAAGGGTGAGAAGATTATGTTGTGCACTTGATCACTCCTCTTGTTTTCAGGTATTTTTATAATATAAATTGTAATATCAATGAATATTAGATCCACAATTTTTTATTTTATGATAAGGTATGTGTTCCTTAAATTTTTTTAATTTTTTTTTTTTTTTTAATTTTATAACATACTCTGCAAATTTATTAAAATTCATTTTTAAATGTATGATTTAAATTTATTTATATGGATCTTTATATTCTTATTTATAAATGATAATTTTAAATATCTTTTGTTAGCATGCATTTTCAATATCTTGAATATATTTTAAAAAATCATTATATTTTTTTAACTTACAATTTAATTGAAAATCTTAAAATAAACTTGGACTATTAAATTATGTCGTTAAATCGTCACAGTGATAAACTTATAAATTTCGTCACTTTATTAAAGAAAATATAAATTAAACATATTTTAATTTAAATTTCCATTTTTTTTTTCTTAGTTTGGGTCAATATTAAATCTTATAATTCTGTTGATCTCTATCTTCCTATGCTTAAGATCCTATCATTGCCGTCCATAGAATGCAAAATTGTTTGAATCATTTTTCCTTAGAACATTTTTAAAGCATAGATTTATTTTATTTTTGTTATTTCGTCAAATGTATTTAGAATTTATAATTGAATTTAAATTATGCAAACACCTTTATATTTTGTAGAATAATGTCATGATTTTATTCATACTCACTTAGTAAATAAGACAACTATTATTTTATAAATTACTTATCTCATTAGTAATTTCTTGTAAATGAAGGTATTTTGTGAAAATTATAATTTAATAAAGATGTGGGACTATATTCTTGATGGAATGATTGCATCTTTAAATGTCAAAGCCTAAATTATTTTAAAAAAAATATTATGGAAACATTTTTGTTTAAAATATTTATTGTTTAAATTTAATTATGTGTTACATATTTCAATACTATATATTAACCTTTTTTTTAATATGCATTTCGTATTTTTAAAATTTTTATGACTATTTAGTTAATAATACTTAATATTTCATATTTTTAGATAAAATATTCTCTTTAAAGAATGAAATTATACATCTATTAGTTCAATTTAAACTCCATTATTAAAAAGGTAAATAATTAAATAAAAATTTAAGTTAATTAACCAATATATTCATTTTTAATTAAAAATTACAAGAAAGAACAACCTTACATTAGTTGGGGCATTTACTCATCAGAATAAGCTTGCCGGCATGCATCGAAGACCCAAAATTGTCGACCCAGGGGATCACTTATGGTTTTTACACCTACCCCTCCCAACGACGCATTGATTACTACCATCTCGACTGAGTCGAATTCCTTTGATATTTCATGACCAGGGGCGGATTCAGCTTCTTTTTTTAGGGTGGGCAAAAAAAAAATTTTTTTGGTAGGAGATGGGCAAAAATGATTAGGATTGATAAAAATTAGGATAAAAAATTTTTTTTAAGAGGGGGCAAAATACCCAAAATATCCAAAATATTCCAAAAAATACCCTCTAAAATTTAAAAAAAAAAAAAATTTGAGGGTGGGGCATTTGCCCCCCCTCACTTGTATGGGGATCCGCCCATGTTCATGACAATTACCTAATGATATCGAGCACGAGCATCGAGCATATCTGCTCAAAAAATCAAAATATTGTAATAAGTTTAGACGAAAAAATAACTCAATAGAAGCAGATAGAAAACACTTACGTGTAACATAAGTATTGGTGAATCTCTGTACTAAACTTCCTTGATTTATTAATGGTGCATCCTTAAACATAGTATGAAGCTTAAAAAACAATCACATAAGTACATAACAAACCTGTAGAAAATAATGCAGTCAGACGTCTGTTTTGTCTTCTCAATGAAAGCAAGAGGTAGCTCCCTGTTGATATTTTTTAAAAAAATGTTAACAGTTCAAATTTCACAATCCAATAATTGACCATTGTTGTTAGACCAACCTTATCATTACCCCCGCGGTAAAAGGCCAACTGGCTACCTGAGCTTTTCTAGTAGTTTTATAGAGATCGTCTATAATTTCTTGTCCCCTCGGTTGTGCAGATACAAGAGCTATAGGGGGGATATTATTGGTCATGCCAAACAAACGAACATGTCAAGACTGATTCTTCCAATTCTCACCATGTAAATGCACTCTATACGATGTATATTTGTTATAATCAAGCCAAGGTCTTTCCCCTAAAGAAGAGCCCATGTTGTGGGCTAAGATATTTGATACGGCGGTTTAATAGAGTGAGTCAAAATTTCTTGTCTTAGTAATGCACAGGCAGATATCAAGCACACAAGCAGCAAGGGAGAGGAAAGCAAAAACACCCAATCTTTTTTACGTGGAAAGCCCAAAGAGGGAAAAACCCACGGGGATCGCCCAGGTGAAAAGATTCCACTAAATTTAAGTGAATTACAAATATTGACTCATTCCCTTGACTTAGGAGCGGTCAAGTTACGTTAGTTTGGAGAGTTAGGCCAAGATTCTGCAAACTATTCGGGCGGAAAATCCGTCAGTGTCGGGCAGCAGAAGTTCGGTCGACTAGGAAAAGATCCGAGGGAAAAGTTCGGGTGAGCGTACAAACGTCACTCGGCTGCTAGGTGGAAGTTCCAGAGGCGATCGGTGGTGATCCGACGAAGGTAGAGCTTGAAGTTCGGCGGGGGGTGGTCAGCAGCCGGGAGGTGGTCCGACAAATGTCGGGCTAAAGTCCGGCAATGGTCGACGGGCCAGACGGTTGTGGTGGAGCTCTAGTGGCTTAAGAGCTCTCTCCAATTTCTAAAGAAAAGTTCCCTTCATGTAGAGAGTGAGGGTCTATTTTATAGGTTTTCATGAGTGACACATCCGTAAATATAGAGAAGATCAGTGGTAGGGTTTGGAGTGCTTCATCAGATGGCCCGTATTGATTTTCTATGATCATAGAGCATTTATCGGACATTTTGAGTGCTTAATGATATCAGAATTTGATGATCTTAGACTCGTTGGATTTGTCTCGTCGAGCCGCTCAATTCGACTATAAGCATGCCACGTTTGGAAGCTGTTTGATAATCCAAATTGTAGTTTGAACCTTCCAAAAGCGCTTCATGTCTTTGATTTGGACCCATTTGAGCTTAGATTGTGTCGAAATTTTGGTGTCGTTGGGTTTGTACTTTTGAGATGATCAAATCGAATATAAATTTGCTTAAATCGGAGTTTAGGATGATCCCCATTTTTAATTTTGGAAGTTTCCAACTTGATTTTGCCTCGAGATTCGTGCTGGATCAAGACTATTTTTTGGTGACATATCAGTTGCCCCCCTATTTTTGGACATCAAATATTGCAAGGTCCAAAAAATACTTGTATAATTTCAATATTTTCGACGTCCAAAAAATAGTGGGGGAAGAAGGCAAGAGAGAAGAAGGAAGAGAAGGAAGAAAGCTACAGCCGCTTAGCTCCTCCTCGAACACCACCGGAGTATTGCCGCACCATTGCCGTAGTTCTGCCGCACCACTGCCGGACCACCAAGGGGACGCCGGAGTGCTGCCGCACCACCGTTGTAGATCTGTCGCACCACCGCCGAACCACCAAGGGATGCCAGAGTGTTGCCGCACCACCCCTAAGTACTGCCGCACCACCACCGTAGTTCTACCGCACTACCGTCGGACAAACCAAGGGACGCGGGACGCGGGGAGTGCTACCGCACCATCGTTGGACCACCAAGGGACGCCGAAGTGCCATCCAAAGCTGAAGTACCCCCTGACACTGAAGTGCCACTACCGATCGACCGCTTGACACCGAAGTGCTGCCGGCCCACCACCTGACAGTGGTGTGACGTTGGACTTTTAACAAAACTCTCAGTTGATATTTGTAATCTGGTCATCTTCAAGGACGAGTCAGGGGACCATTGTACTTTCCTCAAATTTTAGTTGAATCATTTTCAATTGTGCTAGGCCCCGTGGTTTTTTCCCTTTCTGAATTTTCCACGTAAAAAATATTGTGTTCTCTGTGTGAGAGCTTGATATCCATGCAATGCTAAGGCGTAGAATTATAACTCTATCATCACCGCGTATATTCTAGCCCGCAACAAGCCTCATTTGTAATCGATTGCAAACACTAGTGGATTTTATTCAAACTAGGCCATACCCCATGGATTTTTTCCACCTTTTTAAGTGTTTCTATATAAAAACTCTAGTGTATCATATGAACGCTACACCCACTCTTTTATCTAATTGTGTGTTGGATATTTATACAAAGCTAAGACATTAAATTTTATATTTCTCTATCGCCGAAAATATTCCAGGACACAACAATACTATTTTTTGTATTCTACATGCATATTATGATTATAAAATAATTTCTCTCCTTATGCAAAGGTTCTCACCAATGCCAAATTAGTCTGTTTAATTTCATTTTTTTTAAATTAA